>JAPXFY010000015.1:85913308-86003308 GCA_030674185.1 Monoplex corrugatus
GAGTGGGAATGAAAATGGCATTGCCAGGCTTGGTGTTTGTTTCAGTATAAATGTTGGGAATTGTTCAGGGTTGGGACAAAGTGATAACTGACATTGTTGGCTTTGTGTATTCTGTTTTCCATCTCTTTGTGTTATCTGTCAGTACCATGGCACATTATGTATGTGTGTGTGTGTGTATGTTGTGTGTGTGTGTGTGTGTGTGTGTGTGTGTGTGTGTGTGTGTGTGTGTGTGTGTGTGTGTGTGTGTGTGTGTGTGTGTGTGTGCAGTTGGAGGAGAGGATGAAGACAGAAGTGAGTCAACTACAGGAGGAGAAGGAGGAACTGATGAAGAAGAACGAGGAGGATGTGGAGTCTCACAAAGAACAGGTCAGGCAGCTGGCTGTATTTCATCTGTTTTATTTTTAGCTTTTATTTGTAGTTCTGGTTTTGTTTGTTTGTTTTATTGATTGGTTCATTGATGTTTACAAAATATCAGTATTATTCAGTTATGAGCTTTGCAGCAGACATTTGTCTGTTTGGGGATTTAAGCTGAAAGAAACAACCTATGAACCAACCAACGGACAGAAAAAAGAATTAGATTATTTGTGTCTGTGATGTAAAGAAACAGTGTGAATAATGATAATATAAATGAATGTAATATAAACAAATAATGTAAATGATAATGTATTGATAATACTTTGACTGGTTCAACACAAATGGTCCATGTCAAAAGCATACTTGTTGCACGTTAGAGGAATAGATGATTATGAAACATTCAGTCCCGTTAAAAAAGGAAACATTGAAGAAGAACAAATAATCGATTGCAAGTGTTCACAGACTCATAAACAATGTCCATGTGCACAGCATGCTTGCATGCGTACACCCCCCTCACACGCACATACATCACACGTACACATGTGCGCGCACACACACACACACACATGTGACACTGTGCAATGTTGCACTCATCTTGTTAGGTGTGTGACCCTTGACCCAATTTCTATCATAAAGTAATAAAAACATACAGTAAACACATACACATGGATTGTAAGATGGGTTGGGGTAGTGAAACTGAAACAAGTATCATTTGTTTCTTTGTTTTAGTTGTTAAGAAGCTTACATGTAAACTTAATTATTAAACAAAATTTTAATTCATTTATGCTGTGTTGTATTTTTTATGTTTCCATTCCTTTTGGTTTCTTTGTTTTTATTTTTATTTTATTCAGTGTTTGGCTGACATATATAATTATTCTGTAGATACTAGAATGTATAGGATAACATTCTGTTTAAAGCAACATTGGCTGTTAGAATTATGCACATAGTTCCTTATCTGAAACACGTCAGAACTAACAGCTGTGTGTGTTGATGTACAGGTGCGGCAGCATGCAGTGACCATCTGTTCTATGGAGGAACGGCTGTCCAAACTGACCAAACGTAACAAGGACTACCAGCATGATATTGCCACTCTGAAGAAGTCCAACACAGGTACTGGCCTCGGAGAGAAGTTAATTCCCCCTTGTGTTTAACCCTTTAATTTCCTCACTCTGTCCACAGCTGCCTGCATTTGCACCTGTCCTGTTTTGTTATATTAGGTATGCTTTCTATTTCCATTTTTATGTTTTTCTGGTTCGTATTTGCTTGAACGTTTGCAGTCGCTTTGATTCAGATTGAGCAGTTATTCGTTGTGTACACATTTACTGTATCATAACAGTATGATCTGTGTCTGTCCACCAGAACTGAAGGGAGAGCTGGACAAGCGAATTGTACAGAGACCTAAAGCCACACCCAAGCCAAAAATTATTGTCCAACGTCCTACTGAGGAGATCAATGCTCTGGAACATGTCGTCACCCTGCTAAGGTAACTGCCGATACAATTGGTTACATGATTGCTTTTGCACAAACATAATCACACACAGAGAAAGACACTCACATGACATGCATGCATTTGCACAAATATATTCACACACAAACACACACACATATGGACATGACTGCTTATGCACAAATGTATTCACACACAGAGAAACACACACATAACATGCATGCATACGCACAAACATATTTACACACAGAAACGCACACATGACATTCATGAATATGCACAAACATATTCACACATAGAAAAACGCACACGAATGTGCACACACACATGCACTCATACACATACAGGCACACACACTGACACAATCTCACGTACACACTCACTCACACGCATACATTCTCACATTCACACACACATACTCACACACACATACTCACACACACATACACACGCACATGCACACACACACACATCCGCACACAGGCAGAGTGGATCCTACTGTAGCTCTCTATGTACGACAGACAAGAAAATGGAGAGCTGAAAAAGTCGGTGGCGGAACAACAGGATGTGATCACAGGACTACGGAAAGACCTGGCAGGGGCCCAAGCCCGACTGTCTGACATCAGTGGTGAACTGAGCGAGTCACAGAAAAGGGACATGGAGAAACACCGGGACGCGCTGTACCGACGTGAGGCTGAGGCCACAGAACTCCGTCAGCAGTTGTCCGCACTGTCCAAGATCATTGACAGGCAGAAGGACGACATCAGAGCTCTACAGGAGGAACTCAGGTGAGACATTATTTGTTTAAAATGTTGTCTGAGGGGGTCAGGTGGGTAAAATGTCTGACTTCCAGTCGGAAGGTCTGCAGCTCAATTCTGTTTGAGAACCTCTCGTGTGGTTGGAAGAAGGTCAACATTTTCCCATCTCTCTTGTCAAACTGTGTGCAGATCTGTTCGTGCCTACACTCCCTTTGTGTGTATACACACGAAGAACATCCAGCATGCACATCAGAGATCCTGGAAGTTATGTCAATGTCCGGTGCCTGATGGAAACATGAAAACACCCAGCTACACTCCCATAGACTGTACAGATGAAAACACCCAGCTACACTCCCATAGACTGTACAAATGAAAACACCCAGCATACACTCCCATAGACTGTACAAATGAAAACACCCAGCATACACTCCCATAGACTGTACAAATGAAAACACCCAGCTACACTCCCATAGACTGTACAAATGAAAACACCCAGCATACACTCCCGTACACTGTACAAATGAAAACACCCAGCATACACTCCCATAGACTGTACAAATGAAAACACCCAGCATACACTCCCATAGACTGTACAAATGAAAACACCCAGCATACACTCCCATAGACTGTACAAATGAAAACACCCAGCATACACTCCCGTACACTGTACAAATGAAAACACCCAGCATACACTCCCATAGACTGACAAATGAAAACACCCAGCATACACTCCCGTACACTGTACAAATGAAAACACCCAGCATACACTCCCGTACACTGTACAAATGAAAACACCCAGCATACACTCCCATAGACTGTACAAATGAAAACACCCAGCATACACTCCCATAGACTGACAAATGAAAACACCCAGCATACACTCCCATAGACTGTACAAATGAAAACACCCAGCATACACTCCCGTACACTGTACAAATGAAAACACCCAGCATACACTCCCATAGACTGTACAAATGAAAACACCCAGCATACACTCCCATAGACTGTACAAATGAAAACACCCAGCATACACTCCCGTACACTGTACAAATGAAAACACCCAGCATACACTCCCGTACACTGTACAAATGAAAACACCCAGCATACACTCCCGTACACTGTACAAATGAAAACACCCAGCATACACTCCCGTACACTGTACAAATGAAAACACCCAGCATACACTCCGTAGATGTACAAATGAAAACACCCAGCATACACTCCGTACACTGTACAAATGAAAACACCCAGCATACACTCCCGTACACTGTACAAATGAAAACACCCAGCATACACTCCCGTACACTGTACAAATGAAAACATCCAGCATACACTCCCGTAGACTGTACAAATGAAAACACCCAGCATACACTCCCGTACACTACAAATGAAAACACCCAGCATACACTCCCGTACACTGTACAAATGAAAACACCCAGCATACACTCCCGTACACTACAATGAAAACACCCAGCATACACTCCCGTACACTGTACAAATGAAAACACCCAGCATACACTCCCGTACACTGTACAAATGAAAACACCCTGCATACACTCCCGTACACTGTACAAATGAAAACACCCAGCATACACTCCCGTAGACTGTACAAATGAAAACACCCAGCATACACTCCTGTAGACTGTACAATGAAAACACCCAGCATACACTCCCATAGACTGTACAAATGAAAACACCCAGCATACACTCCAACAAACATGTAGACTGTGCAACAACATAATGGATGTGGTCAACTGGAATGATAGCTTGGGTTCTCTGTGCTCCATGACAGTGTCAGATGATGTAGAATGGGCAATGTGTGCAAATGAATTTGGTGACAGCCTTATACAACGAGGAAAAATATTTATAGTAGCAATTTTCATCGAAGAGGAACATTTTATTTTTCATCAGGGATAGATTCTTCTTCTTCATCTGCTTCTTTTTCTTCTTCTTTCTTCTTGTTCTTGTTCTTGTTGTTGTTCTTCTTCTCATCCTTATCATCATCATCATCATTGTCATTCTCATCATCATCATCATCATTTTTGTTGTTTTTATTATTATTATTATTATTATCATCATCATCATTAATAATAATATTATTATTAATATTGTTGTTATTATTATTATTGTTATTGTTATTATTATTGTTGTTATGATGATGATGATGAATTATTATTGTTATCATTGTCATTGTTGTTATCTGTTTTTTTCAATAATTGATTAATTTTTTCAGCAAGGAGAAATCGATATCCATGAAATACCGCAGTGACCTGGAGGACAGGAACAATCGTCTGCAGGATGCAGAGAATAAACTGAAGGAGGGGAAAGATGAACAGAAGAAACAGCAAGACATGTTGGACCAGGAGGTATTTTGTCAGCTGAAGTGTCTGTCTGTAAGGATAGACAATACTACCTGTATCATAACATATGGTAGTGGGTAGAATTGAAGAACTTGTTGGTGCATAGGATTTATATATAGGCTTTTTGCTTTTGCAATGATGTAGGCTTCTTGCTTTTGCAGTGATTTATCTAGAACCCCCCTCCCCCCCCCCCCCCCCCCCAACACTCCATGATATTTTTCATCAAGCATCATGGATCATAGCATGAAGAGTGGCGGAATGGTTCAGATGTTTGCCTGCCAGTAACTAAACTCGAGGTTCCTGGGTTTGGTTTCTTTAGAGGCCTCGACTTTTCTGCTCTGTTTGACTGGAAAATCAAACTGAGACTCGTGAAGAGCAGGCCATGCACCCAGCTACCCTGGCCAAAAAGAAAAGTATTGGAGAGATAGATTCATTACCCAGATCCCTCCCCTTGAGGCCCAGTTAGCCTTCTGCCTTTCTAAAGTCGTGGGCAAAAACAAAACTAAAAAAAAAAAAAAAAAAAAAAAAAAAAAAAAATTGAAAAAATAGGAAAAGGGAGAGAGAATGTGGGTGTGTGACAGAGAAGATGACAAGTTGGGTCAAGGGTCATTCATTGAACAGTCTTGAGTGTACCTTAGCTCAGCATCCTCTGTGTGTGTGTGTGAGAGAGAGAGAGACAGACAGACAGACAGAAAGAGACAGAGTGTGAGAGAGAGAGAGAGGGAAGATGACGGCTTGGGTCAGGGGTCACATGCCCTACTCCCCTTCGTGTCTCCTCCATCCCAGTTTGTGTTTTGTGCCCTGGTGTTTTGTGCCCTGGTGTTTTGAGCCCTGGTGTTTTGTGCCCTGTTGTTTTGGTTGTTGTTGGTGATTGCTTTGGCGAATGATGGGAATGTGCACCTTGGTTTGATTCTTGGGCCTTATGAGTATTATATATCATTATCATTATTATTATTATTGTTATTATTATTATTGTTATTATTATTATTGTTATTATTATTATTATTATTATTATTATTATTATTATATTGTATTATTATTATAATAATAAACCTAGAAGAACGTCCTGGGATAAAGGTTGGAGGAAAAATGATAAACAACAAACACTACACAGATGACACTTTGCTAATTGCAGAAAATGAAAGGGACCTAGAAAACCTGGTGAATATAATAGAAATAGAAAGCAAAATTAAAGGGTGGAGCTAAACAGCAAGAAGACTGAAGTCATGGTAATCAGTAAAAAAATAGAAATTCCCTCATGCAAAATAACAGCAAATGGCACAACTTTGAGACAGGTTGATAAATTTAAGTATCTGGGAACGATCATCTCACCAGATGGCAGATGGAAATGGCCAGCAGAATCAGCCAAGCCAAAACAGCATTCAAGGAGATGAAAAGCGTTCTAAACAAAAATTCCTATCAATTAATATCAGGAAGAGAGTTCTTGAGTGTTTTATAGAACCGATACTGTTGTGAGATGTGGACAGTCAACACGCAAAGTCAGAACTAAAAATGAGGCTGTTGAAATGTAGTTTCTAAGAATGTAGAGAGTTCCACGGAATGCAAAGAAATCAAACAAGACAGTCTTGAAGGAGGCAGACACAAGCAGATCATCAGTAAAGAAGAGTAGGAACTGACAAGCAATATTTACAGGACATTTTATGAGGAAAGAGAAATTCAAGCACATGGTCACAACAGGAAAGCTGGAGGGAAGGAGAACACCAGGTAGACCCAAGGAGAAAATAATGGACGGAATTGGAGGGTGGCTGAGACACATAGGGTGGGAGATGTTCTTGCACCGACAAGGAGTAGCTTCGTATGGAGGGCCATGATGGCCAACGCCATGCAGCAAGGCACATGATGATAATGATAATGATGATGATGCAGCTGCATTTTGCTCTGAGATTCCCAATCGAGCATTTTCAAAACATATTCCATCTGAAAGTTCTGTTTACACTGCTGAACTGACTGCTCTGGTTTTGGCACTAAAAATGGTGTCCCAATCCAAGCTCAAAGAGTTTCTCATTTTTTCTGATTTCCTTTCTGCTTTGCAGGCAATTGCTTGCCGAAACATTAATCACCCTGAACTAGTGAAGTTCTTTGAAGTGTATTCTACTCTTGCAAATGAAGGTTACGAGATTGTTTTTGCCTGGATTCCTGGCCATGTTGGTATTGGAGGCAATGAAAAGGCTGACTCTCTGGCCAAGGAGGCTACAATGATAAAGATGTCTAAGTCCTTGATCCCTTACACAGATGTCAAATTGAAAGTACACCGTTACATAAGAAATCTGTGGCAGGAGGATTGGAATGAACAGACAGATAACAAACTTTTCCAAATCCGCCCTAACCTGAAAGAAATTCTCCCATCTGCTGCAAGAAACCGCAAGAAAGGGACAATGTTATGTAGGTTACGCACGGGTCACACATCCTACACTCACTCGTACCTTTTGAAAAATGAAGACGCACCATGGTGTATACCATGTGATGAACCGTTAAGCATCTGACACCTCCTCCTCGATTGCTGGGACTTATACGATGTAAGACAAAAGCACTACATGGCGGATTCCTTAAAGAAGCTCTTCCGAGATGTCCCCCCTGATGCAATTTTCCAGTTTTTACAAGAGTCAATAGATTTCACTTGATGTGATTTTACGTGTTTTTCTTTAATAGCATTTTAGATTTGCAAGGTTGACGGTGAGCATGGTTTTTAACTGTTGTCTTTTATCTTAACGGGTTGTTCTTTTCTTTTTGACGTGGTGTTAGCCCTGATATGGCTCTAGTAGTCGGCTGGGCTATAAGCAATATGAATTGAATTGAAACTTATGGCATCCCCTCTTGAACAACCTGCAGAAACGGTCCAGACTTATGGCATCCCTTCTTGAACAGCCTCCAGAAACGGTCCAGACTTATGGCATCTGCAGTGATGACCCTCTGAGTAACTTACTGACTGTCCTGGAAAAACTGACACCTGCTGTGCTACTCTGTTAACATAGGCATTGCTCTCAGATGAGTCCCTGTTCATGGATGATACTACTTCTACTACTATTTACTACTACAACTGCTAGTATTGATAATAATGATACTAAGAATTATATGAATTCTGTCTGCTCCATGGATGATAATTTATAATAATAATAATTAATAATAATAATAATAATAATTTCTGTTCTGGATGCTGCTGCTCCTGCGGCTAACAAAAACAGCAACAACAATAACAACAACAATAATAATGAGAAGAAGAAGAAGAAGAATGATAATAATAATAATGATAATAATGATAATAATAACATAATTCCATTTATATGATGCAACAGTCCATGTCAAAGTATTAGCATTTTATCTTACATGAATAGTTTGATTGTTCCATTCAAGCCTTCCTTTTCAAAACTGTATGTAGCATGTCCATCTACTGTTAGACAATTTTCTAAATGACAGAAAATGGTACAGTTACAAATCTTACAGGTAAGCTTGAAGGCATGGTGTAGCAGTTGTTTGACATGAAAACAGTATTACTATTTTTTAATAAATTTAATGTTGTGGTAAAGTAAACAGATGAATATGTTTCTATTGTCTGTTTTATATTACATGGTGCATTTTCAGGGGCGCATAACCTCAGAGCTGGTGGGCATGGGAGCACAGTGTAAGGGGGAGAGACACGACCAGATCATTCTGCGCCAGCGAGAGGCTCTGGCTGAACTCAGGGCACGGGTCAAAACTCTGGAGCAGGCACGACCTCCCAGTAAGTTGTGGTCTTGACAAAGTTCTGCATGAGGTTGGTGAGAGGATAAGGACACAGGGACAATGTTAGTAACTTGTTTGTGTATTGGTCATGGTATAACCAGTATAAGTGAAAAGAAAATGAGTGTGTGTTTGTATATGTGTTTGTGTATGTGTTTGTGTATGTGTGTGTGTGTATATGTGTGTTCAGTTTCATTTAATGTCTATCCACATGATGTGATATTAGACGAATGTGTGTGTGTGTGTGTGTGTGTGTGTGTGTGTGTGTGTGTGCATGCGCGTGTGTGTGTGTGCATGTGTGGTGTGTGTATATGTGTGTGTGGTGTGTGTGTGTGTGTGTGTGGTGTTTTGTGTGGTGTGTGTGTGTGTGTGTGTGTGTGTATGTGTGTTGTGTGTATGTGTGTGTGTGTGTGAGTGTGTGTGTGTGTGTTTTGTGTGTATGTGTGTGTGTGTTGAGTGTATGTGTTGAGTGTGTGTGTGTGTGTGTGTGTGTGTGTGTGTGTGTGTGTGTGTGTGTGTGTGTGTGTGTGTGTGTGTGTGTGTGTGTGTGTGTGTGTGTGCCCTTCAAAGATGGATACTGTGCAGCAACATAGTGGATTGTAGACTAGTCAGCTTGCCTAACAGCTGGAGTTCTCTGTGCTCCACTAAAAACTTGATTAGTAGTAATAAGCAACGAGTTCAAATGATTTCGAAGAATAGTGCTATGCAAGAACTTATGATAATGATAATTATGATAATAATAGTAACACTAATACTACATTCGCAGTACCCACACAAGACCAAGCCCTGCACCAGGTGGTGATGCTGAAGAAGGAGCTGGCCGAGATGCGCGCCAATCAGGCGCTGGCTGAAGACAGGATTCTGGCCAGCAGGACCAGTCTGGACCGTGAGGTGGGCAAGGCACGCGGCCTTATCTCCCCTGGTAACTCCGAGGCCGACATGGAGAGAAGTGCTCATCGTGAAACGATGGAGACCTTGGAGAAAAGTGAAGCAACGGTAAGCTTGTAATTGGGATAATGTGTAGCTGTTGGCGTTTTTATCATAAGATTGTATATGACTGTTAATGCTTTTGTAACCTCCCTTTTTCTATAAGTGTTGGCGTTTTTGTAATCTCCCTTTCATCATCATCATCAGGTGCCCTGTCACATAGCGTTGGTGATCATGGACTTCCGTCTGTCTCTATCTCGTTGCCCCTAGCATCTCCCCCACCCTCCCCGTTCCCCAGCCACTCTGCAAGTCCGTCCAGCATTTTCTCCCTGGGTCTACCTGGTGCTCTCTTTCCCTCCAGCTTTCCCGTTGAGACCAGGTGCTCCAAATTCCCCCTTCCTCATAAAATGGCCTTTGAATGTTGCCTGTCTTTTCCTGATCTTCCTTATGAGTGATCTACTTGTGTCTGTCTCCATCAAGACTGTCTCGTTTGTTTTCTTTGCTGTCCATGGGACTCTCAACATTCTTCTTAGAAACCATATCTCGGCTGCCTCAATCTTGTTCTGGCTTTGCTTGTTGACTGTCCATGCCTCGCATCCGTACAGCAGTATTGGTTCTATATAACATTCAAGAACTCTATTCCTGATGTTAATTGATAGGCATTTGTTGGTAAGAATGCTTGTCATCTTCTTGAATGCTGTTTTGGCTTGGCCGATTCTGCCGGCTATTTCTGATGTGCATACGCCGTCTGATGAAATGATCGTTCCCTGGTATTTGAATTTATCAACCTGTGTCAAGGTTGTGCCATTTGCTGTTATTTTGCATGAGGGGATTTCATGTTTTTTACTGATCACCATGACTTCAGTCTTCCTGCTGTTTAGTTCCAGCCCCTTACCTTTGCTTTCTATTTCTAGTATATTCACAAGGTTTTGTAGGTCCCTTTCATTTTCTGCAATTAGCACGGTGTCATCTGCGTATTGAATGTTGTTTATCATTTTCCCTCCAACCTTTAATCCAGGGTGTTCTTCTAGGTTTCTCATGATGTTTTCGCTGTATAGTGAAAACAGATCTGGTGACAAAACACAACCCTGTCTGACTCCTCTTTTGATATTTTGGAAAGAGCTTACATTGTTTTCTATTCTCATTGCAGCTGTTTGTTCCCAGTATGAATTTCTGATTATTCGTAGATCTATTCCATCAACATTCTCTCCAGTTGGTTGATCAATTCATCATGTCTTACCCGATCAAAAGCCTTGGTGTAGTCAACAAAGCATAAATACAAATCCTTATTCATCTCAATTGACCTCTCTATGATAGTTCTTAGGATGTATATGGCATTAATAGTTCCTTCTCTCTTTATATATATAACTGTTAGTGTTTTTGTAACCTCCCTTTATGTATATAACTGTTAGTGTTTTGTAACTCCCTTTATGTATATAATGTTAGTGGTTTTGTAACCTTCCCTTTATGTATAATAACTGTTAGTGTTTTGTAACTTCCCTTTATGTATATAACTGTTAATATTTTTGTAACCTCCCTTTATGTATATAACTGTTTATTTTTGTAACCTCCCTTTATGTATATAACTGTTAGGTTTTTGTAATCTCCCTTTATGTATATGACTGTTAGTGTTTTTGTAATCTCCCTTTATGTATAAGTGTGTTTTTGTAACCTGCCTTTATGTATATAACTGTGTTTTTGTAACCTCCCTTTATGTATAATAACTGTGTTTTTGTAACCTCCTTATGTAATAACTGTGTTATTTGTAACTGCTTTATGTATATAACTGGTTTTTGTAATTCCCTTTATGTAATAGTATGTTTTTGTAACCTGCCTTTATATAAGTGTGTTTTTGTAACCTGCCTTTATGTATATAACTGCCTTTATTTATATAACTGTGTTTTGTAATTGTATACTGCCTTTATGTATATAACTGTTTTTGTAACCTGCCTTTATGTATATAACTGTGTTTTTGTAACCTCCCTTTATGTATATAACTGTTTTTGTTAGTAAACTCCTTTATGTATATAACTGTTTTTGTAACCTCCCTTTATGTATATAACTGTTTTTGTAACCTCCCTTTATGTATATAACTGTTTTTGTAACCTGTCCTTTGTGTATATAACTGTTTTTGTAACCTCCTTTATGTATATAACTGTTTTTGTAACCTCCCTTTATGTATATAACTGTTTTTGTAACCTCCCTTTATGTATATAACTGTGTTTTTGTAACCTCCCTTTATGTATATAACTGTTTTTGTAACCTCCCTTTATGTATATAACTTTTTTTGTAACCTGTCTTTAGTGTATATAACTGTGTTTTTTGTAACCTCCCTTTATGTATATAACTGTTTTTGTAACCTCCCTTTATGTATATAACTGTTTTTGTAATCTCCCTTTATGTATAATTATGTGTTTTTGTGACCTCTCGTTTATGTATATAACTGTGTTTTTGTAATCTCCCTTTATGTATATTATGTTTTTTGTAACCTCTGCTTTATGTATATAACTGTGTTTTTGTAATCTCCCTTTATGTATATAACTGTTTTTGTAACCTCCTTTATGTATATAACTGTTTTTTGTAACCTCCCTTTATGTATATAACTGTTTTTGTAACCTGCCTTTATGTATATAACTGTGTTTTGTAACCTCCCTTTATGTATATAACTGTTTTTGTAACCTGCCTTTATGTATATAACTGTTTTTGTAACCTGCCTTTATGTATATAACTGTTTTTGTAACCTGCCTTTATGTATATAACTGTTTTTGTAATCTCCTTTATGTATAGAACTGTTAGTGTTTTGTAATCTCCCTTTATGTATGTAACTGTGTTTTTGTAACCTACCTTTATGTATATAACTGTCAGTGTTTTTGTAACCTCCTTTATGTATATAACTGTTCTTTTTGTAACCTCTCTTTATCTATATAACTGTGTTTTTGTAACTTCCCTTTATGTATTAATAACTGTTTTTTTGTAACCTCGCTTTATGTATGTAACTGTGTTTTTGTAACTTCCCTTTATGTATATATAACTGTAGTGTTTTGTAATCTCCCTTTATGTACGTAACTGTTAGTGTTTTTGTAACTCCCTTTATGTACATAACTGTTAGTGTTTTTGTAACCTCCCTTTATGTACGTAACTGTTAATGTTTTTGTAACCTCCCTTTATGTACATAACTGTTAGTGTTTTTGTAACCTCCCTTTATGTACATAACTGTTAGTGTTTTTGTAACCTCCCTTTATGTAATAACTGTTAGTGTTTTTGTAACCTCCTTTATGTAATAACTGTTAGTGTTTTTGTAACCTCCCTGTATGTACATAACTGTTAGTGTTTTTGTAACCTCCCTTTATGTACAAACTGTTAGTGTTTTTGTAACTCCCTTTATGTACATAACTGTTAGTGTTTTTGTAATCTCCCTTTATGTAGCATAACTGTTAGTGTTTTTGTAATCTCCCTTTATGTATATAAGTCTTAGTGTTTGTGTAATCTCCCTTTATGTATATAACTGTTAGTGTTTGTGTAATCTCCCTTTATGTACATAACTGTTAGTGTTTGTTGTAACTCCCTTTATGTACATAACTATTAGTGTTTTTGTAACCCTCCCTTTATGTAATAACTGTTAGTGTTTTTGTAACCTCCCTTTATGTAATAAGTCTTAGTGTTTGTGTAATCTCCCTTTATGTACATAACTGTTAGTGTTTTTGTAATCTCCCTTTATGTATATAACTGTTAGTGTTTTTGTAATCTCCCTTTATGTATATAAGTCTTAGTGTTTGTGTAATCTCCCTTTATGTACATAACTGTTAGTGTTTTTGTAATCTCCCTTTATGTAATAACTGTTAGTGTTTTTGTAATCTCCCTTTATGTATATAACTGTTAGTGGTTTGTAATCTCCCTTTATGTATATAACTGTTAGTGTTTTTGTAATCTCCCTTTATGTACATAACTGTTAGTGTTTTTGTAATTTCCCTTTATGTATTAGCTGTTAGTGGTTGTGTAATCTCCCTTTATGTATATAACTGTTAGTGTTGTGTAATAGTGGTTGTGTAATCTCCCTTTATGTATTTAGCTGTTAGTGTTTTGCACTCCCTTATGTAATAAGTGTTAGTGTTTTGTAACCTGTCCTTTATGTATATAAGTGTTAGTGTTTTGTAACCTGCCTTTATGTATATAAGTGTTAGTGTTTTGTACCTCCCTTTATGTATATAAGTGTTAGTGTTTTGTAACCTCTTTATGTATATAAGTGTTAGTGTTTTTTGTAACCTCCTTTATGTATATAAGTGTTAGTGTTTTTGTGACCTCCCTTTATGTATATAATGTTAGTGTTTTTGTAACCTGTCTTTATGTATATAATGTTAGTGTTTTTGTAACCTGTCTTTATGTATATAAGTGTTAGTGTTTTTGTAACCTGTCTTTATGTATATAATGTTAGTGTTTTTGTAACCTGTCTTTATGTATATAATGTTAGTGTTTTTGTAACCTGTCTTTATGTATATAAGTGTTAGTGTTTTTGTAACCTGTCTTTATGTATATAAGTGTTAGTGTTTTTGTAACCTGTCTTTATGTATATAAGTGTTAGTGTTTTTGTAACCTGTCTTTATGTATATAAGTGTTAGTGTTTTTGTAACCTGTCTTTATGTATATAAGTGTTAGTGTTTTTGTAACCTGTCTTTATGTATATAAGTGTTAGTGTTTTTGAACCGTCTTTATGTATAAGTGTTAGTGTTTTTGTAACCTGTCTTTATGTATATAAGTGTTAGTGTTTTTGTAACCTGTCTTTATGTATATAAGTGTTAGTGTTTTTGTAACCTGTCTTTATGTATATAAGTGTTAGTGTTTTTGTAACCTGTCTTTATGTATATAAGTGTAGTGTTTTTGTGACCTGCCTTTTTTCTGTACACACTTAAGAACAAACGTTGTTACTGGTAATTAGACCTGATTTTCTTCTCCAATATTGTGTACTGACGTGCAACATTGTGGCCTTAGCAGCCAAAAGAATATCACCACAGTCTAAACATGTGGTTTTGAGCATTTAACAATTCCTACGGATGCTTAACTCTTATGAATCAGTTGATATAAATTGAAGGGAAAACTGACATTATACTATTTTTAATAGTTATTGTTCTTACATATTACTGAAAAAATGCTTTATCGAATTTTTCAATGAATTTTCTGCATGCTCAGGATAAATTTCATTTTCGCTGAAGGTCTAGCAGTGTGTGATGAAAGACTTGTGTATATTAATGATGTAGAATTTGGCACACGCAGAGACAACCATTGATACAACAGACCAAATTCAAATAGAGGGAACAGACATACAGAAGGTGACTTACTAAAGACATCTGAGACAGACAACAGAAATGGAAACTAGAACAAGTAATAAAGTTTTGATAAGAACATAAGCAGGATGGAGGATTTTTTTGAAAATATAAAAAAAGTGTTTCAAGACAAGCACCTTCCTATCAGCCTAAAAAGGACAGTCTTAACAACAATGATATATGGATGCCAAACATGGTCTTTGACTAAAGCAGTTGTGCAGAAGCTGGAACAAGCCAACAAGCAATAGAAAGGAAAAAGCTCATCATCAAATTGAAAGGTAGATTCGGGAACTTTGATTCTTTGTGACAGACATAATTGAACATGTCACGAAAACAAAATGGAAATGAGATGGACACATCACTCGTATGAAAGACAATATGAGCATCGTAGATGGATGACCAGAAGCACAGCATGACAGATAGTACAGGGTACAAAGTCAGTTGGAAAACTGAAAAGTCGTTGGAGAAATGATGTCAGGTGACAACAAGGAGCAATATGTCATGGACATCAAAAAACAAAAAAACAAACAAAACAAAACAAAACAAAAAACAGAGATAGTTGGACAACTCCGGCGAAGGACTACTTCATGCAGTGGAAGGACACAACCTGGAAGGAAAGAAATAAAGAAAGATATTGAAATCTCCATCAGTCATGGGTTATCATCTGCTTTAAAATGTAACATACTGTGTGTGTGTGTGTGTGTGTGTGTGTGTGTGTGTGTGTGTGTGTGTGTGTATTCTTGAAGAAGGGAGATTGTTAGAATGGCTTGATGTCTTGTTCGTTTTATTTATTTATTTATTTTTTTTGCGTTTGGATTTTTTTACAAACGCACATCAATTTTCCCACACAGTGCAGTCTGTGTTCGTCTGGCTGTCCTGGTATCAGACATTGGAGAGATAGGTTCATTTCCCTGGTCCCTGCCCTTGAAGGCCAATTGGCCTGCTTGCCTTTCTGAAGTCTGGGTAAAAAAAACTGAATGAAAAAGGGTGAAGCTGTACTGTGGTGATGTGCTCTCAATGGGGAGAGTAGCCCGAGTTTCACATGGTAAGTCCATTGTGACAAAATGAAATGATATGAATATGAACGGTAGAAAGGGTCGGGTTAGGGTTGGGTTATAACACCATTAGTTTTGTCCGTCTTTGTTAGTTAGTGCTGTGTATATGCAAGCACAACATCAAGTATGCACACTGACAATCCTGAAAGCATGCCAGTGTCTGGTGGCTCATGGAAACATAAAAACACTCCACATGCACCCCCAGCAATAAAGGAGTATGCAGACTGTTCAGCAACATGCAGCCTGCACATTGTGAGCAAAAACAAATGTGCATAGAAGCAAAAATCTGACAAGTTTATGAGGTAGTTAAGCGGATAAAATGTTAGACTTTCAATCCAAACATCTGGGGTTTGATCCTGCATGGGTGCCTACTGCCAGTGGTTATAGGGTGGAGATGTATCCAATATCCCAGATCAACTGCCGGGTGGATATAGGGTGGAGATGTATCCAGTACCCCAGGTCATCTGTCAGGTATATATAGGGTGGATATAGGGTGGAGATGTATCCAGTACCCCAGGCCAACTGTCAGGTATATATAGGATGGATATAGGGTGGAGGAGATGTATCCAGTACCCCAGGTCAACTGTCAGGTATATATAGGGTGAATATAGGGTGGAGATGTATCCAGTACCCCAGGTCAACTGTCAGGTATATATAGGGTGGATATAGGGGGGAGATGTATCCAGTACCCCAGGTCAACTGTCAGGTATATATAGGATGGATATAGGGTGGAGATGTATCCAGTACCCCAGGTCAACTGTCAGGTATATATAGGATGGATATAGGGTGGAGATGTATCCAGTACCCCAGGTCAACTGTCAGGTATATATAGGGTGGATATAGGGTGGAGATGTATCCAGTACCCCAGGTCAACTGTCAGGTATATATAGGATGGATATAGGGTGGAGATGTATCCAGTACCCCAGGTCAACTGTCAGGTATATATAGGATGGATATAGGGTGGAGATGTATCGAGTTTCCCAGGTCAGCTGCTGGTTGGATGTAGGGTGGAGATGTATCCAGTCCCCCCAAATCAACTGTCGGGTGGATATAGGGTGGAGATGTATCCAGTATCCCAGGTCAACTGTCTGGTGGAGATGTATCCAATATCCCAGATCAACTGTCGGGTGGATATAGGGTGGAGATGTATCCAACCCCCCAGGTCAATGTGTTTGCAGACCTTTTGGTGCCTGAACCCAGTACATGTCCATACATATGCAAAAATATCAACATGCGCGTTAGAGATTCTGTACGTCATGTTTGTGTCTTGAAAGACAAAAAACAACACACACGCCCACAGGAGTCCAAGTATGTAGACAGTGCAGCAACATACCGTATTGCCCACAAAAACCAGTAGACTGAAACGAGACAGAGTATGTAGACTGTGCAGCAACATACCGTATTGCCCACAAAAACCAGTAGACTGAAATGAGACAGAGTATGTAGACAGTGCAGCAACATACCGTATTGCCCACAAAAACCAGTAGACTGAAATGAGACAGAGTATGTAGACAGTGCAGCAACATACCGTATTGCCCACAAAAACCAGTAGACTGAAATGAGACAGAGTATGTAGACAGTGCAGCAACATACCGTATTGCCCACAAAAACCAGTAGACTGAAATGAGACAGAGTATGTAGACAGTGCAGCAACATACCGTATTGCCCACAAAAACCAGTAGACTGAAATGAGACAGAGTATGTAGACAGTGCAGCAACATACCATATCGCCCAGAAAAACCAGTAGACTGAAAAACAACAATTATAACAACAAAAAGTACCCCAAAGATGGCCATTTTTTTTCCAGTTCATGTCACTTCTGACGGCGGTGTCCACTGCTCTGGAAGTGGAGGAGATGGAAGGTCTTCGGGCCATGGCTCACTTGCCCCCTGACGAGAGGGAGAAACTGGCCAAACAAAGGGAGGCAACTTGTGAGTTCATTGCCAGCAGGATTGAAGTGTTGAAAGAACGCATTTCCCGCAAGGATGAGCTTCTGCAAGGGTATGAGAACGACTTGGCCAAACTGAGGTTAGTGTGTGTGTGTTTGTGTATGTGTGTGTGTGTGTGTGTGTGCATGTGTGTGTGCATGTGTGTGTGTGTGTGTGTGTGTGTGTGAACACATGTGTGCACATGAATATGAGTGTGCATACTTGTGTGTGGCTGTGTGTAAGCATGTGTTAATGGGGTTAGTGGTATATATATATGTTTTCTTTTGCATGTGTACGCATGAGTATGTACGTACATACATGCACACACACATATGTACGCGCAAGAATGCATGTGTGTGCATACATATGTGTATGTGCATGTATGTACATAACATATGTGTGCTTGCGTACATGTATGTATGTGTGTATGTATGTATGTATGTATGTATATGTATATGTGTCAGTGTTGGTGTTGCGTTGTGTTGTGTTGTGTTGTGTTGTGTTGTGTTGTGTTGTGTTGTGTTGCTATGTTCAGTCACTTCCTTCACACATACATAGGTCTGTGTATAGATACAAAACTCTCGTATTGTTATGTCTCCCATCACTACATGGGCACGTCAGCAGTGACCAGCAAAGTGATGTTCAGCTGAGATGTTTACACGTGTACAGTTTTCATGTTCCCTGTGTATTGTTCCATCTGTAGCTTTAGATGGTGGTACAGTCACCCATCACCTGTCAGCATGTCAACATGTCAACATCATCCAGTTCCATGGTCCATCTGTAGCTTTAGATGGTGGTACAGTCACCCATCACCTGTCAGCATGTCAACATGTCAACATCATCCAGTTCCATGGTCTATCTGTAGCTTTAGATGGTGATACAGTCACACATCACATGTCAGCATGTCAACATGTCAACATCATCCAGTTCCATGGTCTATCTGTAGCTTTAGATGGTGGTACAGTCACCCATCACCTGTCAGCATGTCAACATCATCCAGTTCCATAGTCTATCTGTAGCTTTAGATGGTGGTACAGTCACACATCACCTGTCAACATGTCAACATCATCCAGTTCCATGGTCCATCTGTAGCTTTAGATGGTGATACAGTCACCCATCACATGTCAGCATGTCAGCATGTCAACATCATCCAGTTCCATGGTCCATCTGTAGCTTTAGATGGTGATACAGTCACCCATCACATGTCAGCATGTCAACATGTCAACATCATCCAGTTCCATGGTCTATCTGTAACTTTAGATGGTGATACAGTCACCCATCACATGTCAGCATGTCAACATGTCAACATCATCCAGTTCCATAGTCTATCTGTAGCTTTAGATGGTGATACAGTCACCCATCACATGTCAGCATGTCAACATGTCAACATCATCCATTTCCATGGTCTATCTGTAGCTTTAGATGGTGATACAGTCACCCATCACATGTCAGCATGTCAACATGTCAACATCATCCAGTTCCATAGTCTATCTGTAGCTTTAGATGGTGATACAGTCACCCATCACATGTCAGCATGTCAACATGTCAACATCATCCATTTCCATAGTCTATCTGTAGCTTTAGATGGTGATACAGTCACCCATCACATGTCAGCATGTCAACATGTCAACATCATCCAGTTCCATGGTCTATCTGTAGCTTTAGATGGTGATACAGTCACCCATCACATGTCAGCATGTCAACATGTCAACATCATCCAGTTCCATGGTCTATCTGTAGCTTTAGATGGTGATACAGTCACCCATCACATGTCAGCATGTCAACATGTCAACATCATCCAGTTCCATGGTCTATCTGTAGCTTTAGATGGTGGTACAGTCACCCATCACATGTCAGCATGTCAACACAGTCACCCATCACATGTCAACACAGTCATCCATCACCTGTCAACATGTCAACATCATCCAGTTCCATGGTCTATCTGTAGCTTTAGATGGTGGTACAGTACCATCACCTGTCAGCATGTCAACACAGTCACCCATCACATGTCAATATGTCAACACAGTCACCCATCACCTGTCAACATGTCAACACAGTCACCCATCACATGTCAACATGTCAACACAGTCACCCATCACCTGTCAACATGTCAACACAGTCACCCATCACATGTCAACATGTCAACACAATCACCCATCACCTGTCAACATGTCATCATGTCAGCATCGTTCAGTTCCATTGTCACGACAGCAGCAGACGTCACAACAACTGTCTTCCATTTACTCAGATCTTGACATTTCTGTGCTACTTTGTTGACCTTCAGACCCTTCATGTTGGTCATGTTGGTCGTGTTGTTGGTACAGGAGGTGGGTGGTCTGCCCATATTTCTTTTGGCCTTGGTTCTTCCTTGTGAAACTGTTATCATCAGGGTTGTGTTGATGTTGTAGGTGACATGGCTGATGTGTGTCATGTTGTAGGTGACATGGCTGATGTTGTGTTTGTATGTTGTAGGTGACATGGCTGATGTGTGTTATGTTGTAGGTGACATGGCTGATGTGTGTCATGTTGTAGGTTACATGGCTGATGTGTGTCATGTTGTAGGTGACAATGGCTGTGTGTTCATGTTGTAGGTTACATGGCTGATGTGTCATGTTGTAGGTGACATGGCTGATGTGTGTCATGTTGTAGGTTACATGGCTGATGTGTGTCATGTTGTAGGTGACATGGTTGATGTGTCATGTTGTAGGTGACATGGCTGATGTGTCATGTTGTAGGTTACATGGCTGATGTGTGTCATGTTGTAGGTGACATGGCTGATGTTGTGTCATGTTTTAGGTGATGTGGCTGATGTGTGTCATGTTGTAGGTGACATGGCTGATGTGTGTCATGTTGTAGGTGACATGGCTGATGTGTGTCATGTTGTAGGTGACATGGCTGAGTGTGTCATGTTGTAGGTGACATGGCTGATGTGTGTCATGTTGAGGTGACATGGCTGATGTGTGTCATGTTGTAGGTGACATGACTGAAGTGTCTCAGTTTTCTTTTGTTCATTTCTGCCAGCAGTTGACATCGGACTGCGAGTTCGTTTACATGCTTTCATTTGTTCTTTAATCAGTCCATGTGACTCTAAAAAGCCGGCTGCAGACCACATCTCTGCTGCTTCGATTTTATTTTCACCAGCTTTTCTGCATGCCCATCGCTTAGCCTTAGTTTCTGCTGTTGTGCGACATGACAAATTGTCGTAGCTCCCGGTCTGCTGGCCGTTATCACATTCTCCATGTCCTACATACGTAACATAGTGGTGCGAGGTTTTCATTCTGGGTTTGCCAGTGGTTTTCATCAGTTCTCCAGGAATGTTGTCTAGTCCTGGTGATTTTCCAGTGTTCAACTGACTGATGGCTGCTGTCATTTCACTTAAGAGAGGTTCTGGGTCATGCTGATAAAACAGGGGTCATGGGTCATTCTGATAAAACAGGGGTCATGGGTCATGCTGATAAAACAGGACTCATGGGTCATGCTGATAACATAGGGGTCATTGTCATGCTGATAACACCGGGGTAAGGGTCATGCTGATAACATAGGGATCATGTGTCATGCTGATAACACCGGGGTAAGGGGTCATGCTGATAACACAGGTAGGGTCATGCGATAACATAGGTCATGTGTCATGCTGATAACACCGGGGTAAGGGGTCATGCTGATAACATAGGGGTCATGCTGATAACAGAGGGGTCATGTGTCATGCGAACACGGGTATGGTCATGATGATAACACAGGGGTCATGTGTCATGCTGATAACACCAGGGTAAGGGGTCATGCTGATAACATAGGGGTCATGCTGATAACAGAGGGGTCATGTGTCATGCTGATAACACCAGGGTAAGGGGTCATGATGATAACACAGGGGTCATGTGTCATGCTGATAACACCAGTGTAAGGGGTCATGCTGATAACATAGGGGTCACGTGTCATGCTGATAACACCGGGGTAAGGGGTCATGCTGATAACACAGGGGTCATGTGTCATGCTGACAACACCGGGGTAAGGGGTCATGCTGATAACATAGGGGTCACGTGTCATGCTGATAACACCAGGGTAAGGGGTCGTCCTGATAACACCGGGGTAAGGGGTCATGCTGATAACACCAGGGTAAGGGTCATGCTGATAACATAGGGGTCATGTGTCATGCTGATAACAGAGGGGTCATGGTCATGCTGATAACACCGGGGTAAGGGGTCATGCTGATAACACAGGGGTCATGTGTCATGCTGATAACACCAGGGTAAGGGGTCATGCTGATAACACTGGGGTAAGGGTCATGCTGATAACATAGGGTCATGTGTCATGCTGATAACAGAGGGGTCATGTGTCATGCTGATAACACCAGGGTAAGGGGTCATGCTGATAACATAGGGGTCACGTGTTATGCTGATAACAGAGGGGTCATGTGTCATGCTGATAACACCAGGGTAAGGGGTCATGCTGATAACATAGGGGTCACGTGTCATGCTGATAACACCGGGGTAAGGGGTCGTGCTGATAACACCGGGTAAGGGGTCATGCTGATAACACCAGGGTAAGGGGTCATGCTGATAACACAGGGGTCATGTGTCATGCTGATAACACTGGGTAAGGGGTCATGCTGATAACACCGGGTAGGGTCAGCTGATAACAGGGTAAGGGTCATGCTGATAACACAGGGGTCATGTGTCATGCTGATAACACCGGGGTAAGGGATCATGCTGATAACATAGGGGTCATGTGTCATGCTGATAACACCAGGGTAAGGGGTCATGCCGATAACACCGGGGTCACGTGTCATGCTGATAACACGGGGTAAGGGGTCATGCTGATAACACAGGGGTCATGTGTCATGCTGATAACACCAGGGTAAAGGGTCATGCTGATAACATAGGGGTCACTTGGTCATGCTGATAACACCGGGGTAAGGGGTCGTGCTGATAACACAGGGGTCAGTGTCATGCTGATAACACCAGGGTAAGGGGTCATGCTGATAACATAGGGGTCACGTGTCATGCTGATAACACCGGGGTAAGGGGTCATGCTGATAACACCAGGGTAAGGGTCATGCTGATAACACCGGGGTAAGGGGTCATGCTGATAACACAGGGGTCATGTGTCATGCTGATAACACCGGGGTAAGGGATCATGCTGATAACATAGGGGTCATGTGTCATGCTGATAACACCAGGGTAAGGGGTCATGCCGATAACACCGGGGTCACGTGTCATGCTAACACCGGGGTAAGGGGTCATGCTGATAACACAGGGGTCACGTGTCATACTAACACCGGGGTAAGGGATCGTGCTGATAACACAGGGGTCATGTGTCATGCTGATAACACCGGGGTAAGGGGTCATGCTGATAACATAGGGGTCATGTGTCATGCTGATAACACCGGGGCAAGGGGTCATGCTGATAACACAGGGGTCATGTGTCATGCTGATAACACCGGGGTAAGGGGGCGTGCTGATAACATAGGGGTCATGTGTCATGCTGATAACACAGGGGTCATGTGTCATGCTTACATCGGGGTTAGGGATCATTCTGATAACACAGGGGTCATGGTTCATGCTGATAACACAGGGGTAAGGGGTCATGCTGATAACACAGGGGTCATGGGTCATGCTGATAACACAGGGGTCATGCTAATAACACAGGGATCATGGGTCATGCTGGTAACACAGGGGTCATGGGTCATGCTGATGACACAGGCGTCATGCTGATAGCAGAGAGGTCATGCTGATGAGACAGGGGTCATGGATCATGCTAACAGGTCATGCTGGTAACACAGGGGTCATGGGTCATGCTGAAAACACAGGGTCATGCTGATAACACAGGGGTCATGGGTCATGCTGATAACACAGGGGTCATGCTGATAAGACAGGGGTCATGGGTCATGCTGATAACATGGGTCATGCTGATAACACAGAGGTCATGCTGATAACACAGGGGTCATGCTGATATCACAGAGGTCATCCTGATAACACAGAGGTCATCCTGATAACACAGGGGTCTTGCTGATAACACAGAGGTCATGCTGATAACACAGGGGTCATGCTGATAACACAGAGGTCATGCTGATAACACATGGGTCATGCTGATAAGCACAGAGGTCATGCTGATAACACAGGGGTCATGCTGATAACACATGGGTCATGCTGAAAATAACACAGGTCATGCTGATAACACAGGGTCATGCTGATAACACAGAGGTCATGCTGATAACACAGGGTCATGGCATGCTGATAACAGGGGTCATGCTGATAACACAAGAGTCATGGATCATGCTAATAACACAGGGGTCATGCTGTGAACACAGGGGTAATGGATCATGCTGATAACACAGAGGTCATGGTTCATGCTGGTAATACAGGGGTCATGCTGATAACACATTGGTCATGCTGATAACACAGGGGTCATGCTGATAACACAGGGGTCATGCTGATAACACAGAGGTCATGCTGATAACACAGAGGTCATGGTTCATGCTGGTAACACAGGGGCCATGCTGATAACACAGGGGCCATGCTGATAACACAGGGGTCATGGTTCATGCTGGTAACAGGGGCCATGCTGATAACACAGGGGCCATGCTGATAACACAGGGGCCACGCTGATAACACAGGGGTCATGCTGATAACACATGGTTCATGCTGGTAACACAGGGGCCATGCTGATAACACAGGGGCCATGCTGATAACACAGGGGCCATGCTGATAACACAGGGGTCATGCTGATAACACATGGTTCATGCTGGTAACACAGGGGCCATGCTGATAACACAGGGGCCATGCTGATAACACAGGGGCCATGCTGATAACACAGGGGTCATACTGATAACACATGGGTCATGCTGATAACACATGGGTCATGCTGATAACATGGGTCATGCTGATAACACAGGTCATGGTTCATGCTGATAACACAGAGGTCATGCTGATAACACATGGGTCATGCTGATAACACATGGGTAATGTTGATAACACAGGAGTCATGCTGATAACACAGGGTCATGCTGATAACACAGAGGTCATGCTGATAACACATGGGTCATGCTGATAAAACAGGGGTCATGCTGATAACACAGGGGTCATGCTGATAACACATGGGTCATGCTGATAACACAGGGGTCATGCTGATAACACATGGTTCATGCTGGTAACACAGGGGCCATGCTGATAACACAGGGGCCATGCTGATAACACAGAAGTCATGCTGATAACACAGAGGTTATGCTAACACAAAGGTCATGCTGATAACACATGGGTCATGCTGATAACACAGAGGTCATGCTGATAACACAGAGGTCATGCTGATAACACATGGGTCATGCTGATAACACAGAGGTCATGCTGATAACACATGGGTCATGCTGATAACACAGGGGTCATGCTGATAACTTGGGTCATGCTGATAACACAGAGGTCATGGTTCATGCTGATAACACAGAGGTCATGCTGATAACACATGGGTCATGCTGATAACACATGGATAATGCTGATAACACAGGAGTCATGCTGATAACACAGGGTCATGCTGATAACAGAGAGGTCATGCTGATAACACATGGGTCATGCTGATAACACAGAGGTCATGCTGATAACACATGGGTCATGCTGATAACACATGGGTCATGCTGATAACACAGGGTCATGCTGATAACACATGGGTCATGCTGATAACACAGAGGTCATGCTGATAACACATGGTTCATGCTGATAACACAGAGGTCATGCTGATAACACATGGGTCATGCTGATAACACAGAGGTCATGCTGATAACACAGAGGTCATGCTGATAACACATGGGTCATGCTGATAACACAGAGGTCATGCTGATAACACATGGTCATGCTGATAACACATGGGTCATGCTGATAACACAGGGGTCATGCTGATAACATGGGTCATGCTGATAACACAGAGGTCATGGTTCATGCTGGTAACACAGGGGTCATGCTGATAACACAGAGGTCATGGTTCATGCTGGTAACACAGGGGTCATGGGTTCAATTCTAAGGCAGACCACAAGTTGTAGTGGGTTGGCCAACTTTTTGGATAGAATGTCAGATTGAAGACATCACGTTTTGAGGTCAGTCCCACCCTACACAATAACTGTTGGCTTGTTGGCTGTCTGTCTTCACTGTTGGCTTGTTGGCTGTCTGTCTTCACTGTTGGCTTGTTGGCTGTCTGTCTTCACTGTTGGCTTGTTGGCTGTCTGTCTTCACTGTTGGTTTGTTGGCTGTCTGTCTTCACTGTTGGCTGTCTTCACTGTTGGCTTGTTGGCTGTCTGTCTTCACTGTTGGCTTGTTGGCTGTCTTCACTGTTGGCTTGTTGGCTGTCTGTCTTCACTGTTGGCTGCCTGTCTTCACTGTTGGCTTGTTGGCTGTCTGTCTTCCCTGTTGGCTGTCTGTCTTCACTGTTGGCTTGTTGGCTGTCTGTCTTCACTGTTGGCTGTCTGTCTTCACTGTTGGCTTGTTGGCTGTCTTCACTGTTGGCTTGTTGGCTGTCTTCACTGTTGGCTGCCTGTCTTCACTGTTGGCTTGTTGGCTGTCTGTCTTCACTGTTGGCTGTCTGTCTTCACTGTTGGCTTGTTGGCTGTCTGTCTTCACTGTTGGCTGTCTGTCTTCACTGTTGGCTTGTTGGCTGTCTGTCTTCACTGTTGGCTGTCTGTCTTCACTGTTGGCTTGTTGGCTGTCTTCACTGTTGGCTTGTTGGCTGTCTTCACTGTTGGCTGTCTGTCTTCACTGTTGGCTTGTTGGCTGTCTGTCTTCACTGTTGGCTGTCTGTCTTCACTGTTGGCTTGTTGGCTGTCTGTCTTCACTGTTGGCTTGTTGGCTGTCTGTCTTCACTGTTGGCTTGTGGCTGTCTGTCTTCACTGTTGGCTTGTTGGCTGTCTGTCTTCACTGTTGGTTTGTTGGCTGTCTGTCTTCACTGTTGGCTTGTTGGCTGTCTGTCTTCACTGTTGGCTTGTTGGCTGTCTTCACTGTTGGCTTGTTGGCTGTCTGTCTTCACTGTTGGCTCCTGTCTTCACTGTTGGCTTGTTGGCTGTCTGTCTTCACTGTTGGCTGCCTGTCCTTGTTGGCTTGTTGGCTATCTTCACTGTTGGCTGTCTGTCTTCACTGTTGGCTTGTTGGCTATCTTCACTGTTGGCTGTCTGTCTTCACTGTTGGCTTGTTGGCTGTCTGTCTTCATGCTCCGATCATTCTGGTGGTGTGAGTGTTTCATAAGGTCCTCTTCTTTTGCCCATTTCTAGACTCTCTGTCAGCACATAGTGTCTTGTGCCATCTTAGTGAGATATTTACTGGCAGATTTGGGACAGGACCTTATACGAAATTGTCCAGATACTTTGACTCATTCTTGACAAAACCTCCCAAACTCCTTCTGTTCTGACTACAACTCCATTTTATTATTGTCATCGTGATTTGTTTTTATTCTTCTCGTGTAATTCTTACTCATTCTTTCTCACTTTGTTTCTGTCTGTTTTAGACAATCACAAGAGATTGCTGATAAAAAAACGGCCCAAGTGGACATTTTGGCGGTATGTACATTGTCATTATCTTTTGTATTGTGTGAGGTACTGTCATTGTTGCTGATAGATGATGTGGTCAGTGTCATTATCTTTTGTATTGTGTGAGGTACTGTCATTGTTGCTGATAGATGATGTAGTCACTGTCATTATCTTTTGTATTGTGTGAGGTACTGTCATTGTTGCTGATAGATGA
Source organism: Monoplex corrugatus (assembly GCA_030674185.1). NCBI lineage: Eukaryota > Metazoa > Mollusca > Gastropoda > Littorinimorpha > Ranellidae > Monoplex > Monoplex corrugatus. Next base: position 85,940,904 of record JAPXFY010000015.1, read on the forward strand.
TGTAGTCAGTGTCATTATCTTTTGTATTGTGTGAGGTACTGTCATTGTTGCTGATAGATGATGTAGTCAGTGTCATTATCTTTTGTATTGTGTGAGGTACTGTCATTCTTGCTGATAGATGATGTAGTCAGTGTCATTATCTTTTGTATTGTGTGAGGTACTGTCATTGTTGCTGATAGATGATGTAGTCAGTGTCATTATCTTTTGTATTGTGTGAGGTACTGTCATTGTTGCTGATTGATGATGTAGTCAGTGTCATTATCTTTTGTATTGTGTGAGGTACTGTCATTGTTGCTGATAGATGATGTAGTCAGTGTCATTATCTTTTGTATTGTGTGAGGTACTGTCATTGTTGCTGATAGATGATGTAGTCAGTGTCATTATCTTTTGTATTGTGTGAGATACTGTCATTGTTGCTGATAGATGATGTAGTCAGTGTCATTATCTTTTGTATTGTGTGAGGTACTGTCATTGTTGCTGATAGATGATGTAGTCAGTGTCATTATCTTTTGTATTGTGTGAGGTACTGTCATTGTTGCTGATAGATGATGTAGTCACTGATGGTGGTCAAAAGCCAGAGAACTGTAGTACAGTGGAAACCTGATATAACAGGGATGATGGGACCAAATCAAAATCCCTGTTATATCAGATCCCTGTTATATCAGATATCAAGGGAAATAAGGACTGATCAACTAACTCTTGATCTAGGCCTAGATCTGGTCTGGTGTAAGTGTGCAGTAAGCTTACAAACTGAATGATGGCGCAGTCAGTCACTGACTCAGTGGCCTCAGGCCTACACGCTTGCGCGCGCATCACGCTCGCATTGCGAAGCGTTCTTTCAGTGTACAGTACACAGTATACCAAGGCTAGCCTAGATCTAGATCTAGGCCTACTGCGTGGCGTGCTGAGTCTAGGCCTAGGCCTTTCTGCTGCAGAGCCCGTCTCGGCATCCCTGCTATAACCGATCGAGCCCTCTTGTCTCCCTGTTATTGCCGATAAGTTTTAATAGAGACAAAGAGGAAGAAAAAATGGGGATTGAAAAAAGCCCTGTTATATCCGGATTCCTGTTATAACCGGTCCTGTTATAAATGGTTTCCACTGTATTCATTTAGTTAGTTTTTCAAATTGGCCTTCAGAGATGATTTTAGCTTTATACAAAAGTGCCATCTGATTCTCTCTCTCTCTCTGTATATATATATTATAATATATAATATATAATATACAGGGTGTTTCAAAAAGAATACGCCAAAATCATCACGTGATGTGTCAAAAACGAAAAAAATTACAAACCTCTAGCATGAACACATGTGTTGTATATACATTCAAGTTTCATTTCATGTTTTATAAGTGCTCAATGTGGCCACCACCGGCAGCGCGGACAACATCAAGCCGATATGAGAATTCCTCCCAAACGCGCCTCAGCATGTCACGGTCCACCGTGTTGATTGCAGCTGTTATTCGATCTTTCAAGTCATCGATACTTGCTGGAAGTGGTGGAACATAAACTTGGTCTTTAACATACCCCCACAAGAAAAAGTCACACACAGTGAGGTCCGGGGATCTGGCAGGCCAAGCACAGAGAGCAAGGTCTTTAGCACCTCTCCTCCCAATCCATCGCTGAGGCACGTTTTCATTCAGATAAGCTCTAACCCCGAGATGCCAATGGGGTGGTGCTCCATCTTGCTGAAAAATGAAGTCATTCGAATCTGCTTGCAGTAAAGTGAATAGCCAGTTTTGGAGCATTTCGAGATAGGTTTGTCCTGTAACGGTGTTTCCTTCAAAGAAAAAGGGACCATAGACCTTGTCTTGAGACACAGCACAGAAGACGTTCACTTTAGGGGAATCTCTTTCATGCTCAACAGTTTCATGTGGGTGATCTGTTCCCCAAATGCGCACATTGTGACGATTGACTGTGCCGCTCAAATGGAAAGTCGCTTCGTCACTAAAAACTAAACGTGAAAAGAGAGTTTCATCACCTTCCTCCATCTCCAGCATTGACTCACAGAATGTCCTCCGCATCACCTTGTCATCATATAGTAAGTGCTTGGACGAGGCTTAGTTTGTATGGTTTCATGTGTAATCGTCTCTTTAACACACGCCAGACAGTGGTATGAGGGATGGCAAGCTGAAGACTTGCTCGACGTACGGACTTACGTGGGCTGCTCTCAAATGCATCATGAATCCTCTCCACTTGCTCCTCTGTAACACGTGGTCTTCCAGGACTCTTTCCTTTGCACAGACACCCACTCTCTTTAAACTGTCTAACCCACCGTCGAATGCTCTCACGATGGGGCGGATCAATGCCGAATTCTGTTCTGAAAGCACGTTGCACCGTGACAATGGCGTTTGTTTTCGCGAACTCAAGCACGCAAAACGCCTTCTGCTGAGGAGTCGCCATTTTGATTGATCTTCCCACAATTCAGCTGCACCGGAAGTTATACTAACGACAGCGGTGAAACTGACACCCAATCAAACTTTGATAACTACTCTATCAAATAACCACTGATTCAGTCCACTACAATGCTATAGACCTGAAAAAACTGCGTAATGATTTTGGCGTATTCTTTTTGAAACACCATGTATATATATATATATATATATATATATATATATATATATATATATATATATATGTATGTATGTATGTATGTATGTATGTATGTATGTATGTATGTATGTATCAGGCAGACACACAAAGAATATTAATGAAGAAGATTGGGAAAAGACAGGCAACATTCACATAATAGTTTATGAGGCAAGAGAAATTAGAGCACCTGGTCACAACAAGAAAGCTGGAGGGAAAAGGAGTACCGGGTAGATCCCAGGAGAAAATATTGGACAGACTTGTGCAGTGGATGAAGACAAACAGGATGGGAGATGCACTTGCAGTGACAAAGATAGATGCATATGGAGGGACATGATTGCCGACGTCATGTGGCAGGGCACATGATGATGATGATGATGAGGCTATGCACATAAGACTTTCTGTCAATGTGTACTGCGTTAACTGGTGTTCTGTCAAGCTTTATGTTTGTTTTATTTTTTTTATCATGGTATTTCTACCTTCGATGATTTGTGATGTGCATTAGCGCGATGTTTGAGCATTTATACTGTTAGAAACCAAAGACACATGAAGATAGAATGACAATGCCCATTTAATTGATGATCGAAGCAAGAGAGAGCTGCTGATTTATTTCTTTATTTTATAGTTTATTCTGTTGTATTTAGTTCTTGTCACAATAGATATTCAGAGAGAAATAAGGGCTGTTCTTCCATATGGAATTACATGCACGAAGCGTGCTATTGATAAGAAGTTGATGGATAGAGTGAAGGAGTGAGAAGATTAAAAGTTTGTCGGTTATAGATGTCTTCATCTTTTTGAGCAGAATTTGTATTTGCAATCGTATTTATTACTTTGCTCTTCTCAATGGATTTACAGTATGAAATCTGGGCTGGTGTTCCATTGGAGAGTGTACCGTGCAATGCACTGTCATTGGTTTTTCCTTGTTGTTCTGTGTACATGCGTTTCTGTGTGCCCATCAAAACAGAATTTTATACAGAATGTTGCTAGGGACAACTCCTTTGTCGCCACAGGATGTTTAATATGTGCTGAGTTAGTGCTGTACATGGGCCCTGGTTTATCATCTTAATGAATGACCAGACCACCTAAGGTCTGATGGAGCAGGTAAAAAGATTCCTGACTGCTGTGTACTCGTTCGGTTTTCTTGTTTTTCTGGTTCCTGTTTGCTTGGACGCGGGGAGTCGCACTTGTTTTGGATTATGAACTGTTTGTGTTTTATCCTGTAAGCCCCATGCTGTTTGTGTTTTATCCTGTAAGCCCCATGCTGTTTGTGTTTTATCCTGTAAGCCCCATGCTCCATGTATGAGCTGTTTGTGTTTTATCCTGTAAGCCCCATGCTCCATGTATGATCTGTTTGTGTTTTATCCTGTAAGCCCCATGCTCCATGTATGAACTGTTTGTGTTTTATCCTGTAAGCCCCATGTGTTTGTGTTTTATCCTGTAAGCCACATGCTCGTGTATGAGCTGTTTGTGTTTATCCTGTAAGCCCCATGCTCCATGTATGAGCTGTTTGTGTTTTATCCTGCAAGCCCCATGCTCCATGTATGAGCTGTTTGTGTTTTATCCTGTAAGCCCCATGCTCCATGTATGATCTGTTTGTGTTTTATCCTGTAAGCCCCATGCTCCATGTATGAACTGTTTGTGTTTTATCCTGTAACCCTGTTGTGTTTATCCTGTAACCCCATGCTGTTTGTGTTTTATCCTGTAAGCCCCATGCTCCATGTATGAACTGTTTGTGTTTTATCCTGTAAGCCCCATGCTCCATGTATGATCTGTTTGTGTTTTATCCTGTAAGCCATGCTGTTTGTGTTTTATCCTGTAAGCCCCATGTGTTGTGTTTTATCCTGTAAGCCACATGCTCCGTGTATGAGCTGTTTGTGTTTTATCCTGTAAGCCCCATGCTCCATGTATGAACTGTTTGTGTTTATCCTGCAAGCCCATGCTCCATGTATGAGCTGTTTGTGTTTTATCCTGTAAGCCCCATGCTCCATGTATGAACTGTTTGTGTTTTATCCTGTAAGCCCCATGCTCCATGTATGACTGTTTGTGTTTTATCCTGTAAGCCCCATGCTCCATGTATGAGCTGTTTGTGTTTTATCCTGTAAGCCCCATGCTCCATGTATGAACTGTTTGTGTTTTATCCTGTAAGCCCCATGCTCCATGTATGAGCTGTTTGTGTTTTATCCTGTAAGCCCATGCTCCATGTGAGCTGTTTGTGTTTTATCCTGTAGCCCATGCTCCATATATGAACTGTTGTGTTTTATCCTGTAAGCCCCATGCTCCATGTATGAGCCTCTCTTGTCTAAATAATATTCCTGCTTCAAGCATGCTGTTGTAAGATTTTACATTTGGACATGCACATGGTCAGTGAATACATATTATGTTTGCATCAACAGCATGATGTGCGCAGTCGTTCTGAGGAAGCGCAGTATCTGCGTGAAAGCTTGAACCGTACGCGTGACCGTCTGAACCAGGAGAAACGACTCAACACTGCCATCAAACAGAAAAAGGTGTGTGAAATGTGTGTCTGCTGCATGGTAGTGTTTTGTGTTTGTTGTAATATCGCATGTTGGCTAGCAGGCAGTAGAATGGGGAGGCATCCAACCCCTTCCCACTGCACAATAGTGTGAAACAGGAATGTGGTGTGACGCTCATGTTCTTCTCCATATCTGTGCAGCAGTGCTATGTGAAGTATTTAGAGACTGTGACAGGGGTGTGTACATAAAGTCCGCTCTGATGGAAATCTCTTCAACCTGTTGAAACTGTAAGTCAGAACACTGAACTGATACCTCCAGAATGACAACATCAAGATGGGAAGTGGACAGGCCAGTTTTTAGTTATCTATCATTTCTTTTCAGGTTTGGACTGAACTCGAAATATCGGATCTTGAGTCCATAGTGGTATGGAAAGAAGCCAACAGCCCAGGTAAAAGATAGCCCCACCTGAAGATTGAACCCACGACAGCCGTGTTATGGGCACGGCACTCTGACCATCTGAGCTAACAGGGCTAGAAACACTGTGGACTGACTGACGATTGAACACATAACCCCTTTGTTATGACCACAATAACATTCAAACCAACTGAACTGATGGAGAGAAGGTTGCCACGGTGCAGAGCCTTTATTTTATGTGTGGTCCATCTACCTCTCTCTCTCTGTATGTATGTATATATGTGTGTATGTATGTATGTGTGTATGTATCTGTCTGTCTGTCTGTCTGTCTGTCTATCTGTCTGTCTGTCTATCTATATGTATAATCTCGAAATCAGCTGAACTAATACATGAACAGCAAACACAACAAAACGAAGCTGAGAAATATTAATAAGAACAGCTTGAATTATGATATTGATGTCATTGTTGATGTTGTATTTTTCAGACCTTTCACCTGGAAAACGAACGGGTGCACCTCAGACCTCAGTCAGCAGGTCGCTCCAGATCACAAGACTCACAGGTAAGATGTCACAAGACTCACAGGTAAGATGTTACAAGACTCACAGGTAAGATGTCACAAGACTCACAGGTAAGATGTCACAAGACTCACGGGTAAGATGTCACAAGACTCACGGGTAAGATGTCACAAGACTCACAGGTAAGATGTCACAAGACTCACGGTAAGATGTCACAAGACTCACGGGTAAGATGTCACAAGACTCACAGGTAAGATGTCACAAGACTCATGGGTAAGATGTCACAAGACTCACGGGTAAGATGTCACAAGACTCACGGGTAAGATGTCACAAGACTCACAGGTAAGATGTCACAAGACTCATGGGTAAGATGTCACAAGACGCACGGGTAAAATGTCACAAGACTCACAGGTAAGATGTCACAAGACTCACAGGTAAGATGTACAAGACGCACAGGTAAGATGTCACATGACTCATGGATATGTCACAAGACTCACAGGTAAGATGTCACAAGACTCACAGGTAAGATGTCACAAGACTCACAGGTAAGATGTCACAAGACTCACAGGTAAGATGTCACAAGACTCACAGGTAAGATGTCACAAGAATTACAGGTAAGATGTCACAAGACTCACAGGTAAGATGTCACAAGACTCACAGGTAAGATGTCACAAGACTCATGGATATGTCACAAGACTCACAGGTAAGATGTCACAAGAATTACAGGTAAGATGTCACAAGACTCACAGGTAAGATGTCACAAGACTCACAGGTAAGATGTCACAAGAATTACAGGTAAGATGTCACAAGACTCACGGTAAGATGTCACAAGACTCACGGGTAAGATGTCACAAGAATCACAGGTAAGATGTCACAAGACTCATGGGTAAGATGTCACAAGACGCACGGGTAAAATGTCACAAGACTCACAGGTAAGATGTCACAAGACTCACAGGTAAGATGTTACAAGACGCACAGGTAAGATGTCACATGACTCATGGATATGTCACAAGACTCACAGGTAAGATGTCACAAGAATTACAGGTAAGATGTCACAAGACTCACGGATAAGATGTCACAAGAATTACAGGTAAGATGTCACAAGACTCACAGGTAAGATGTCACAAGACTCACAGGTAAGATGTCACAAGAATACAGGTAAGATGTCACAAGACTCACAGGTAAGATGTCACAAGAATTACAGGTAAGATTCACATGACACAGATAAAATGGAGCGTTCTTCTGTCTGTAGAGAGGGGGTCAGGTGTGATGATGTCCTTTCATTGCACCATGGAAATAGGACATAAGAACATAACAAATTACAGCAATGTGTGTACAGTGTCTTAGATCTGTGTGTGTGTGTGTGTGTGTGTGCGCGCGTGTGTGTGTTTTGAGAGCCAAGGTGTGTGTTGTGTGTGTGTATTGTTTTGAGAGCCATGGTGTGTGATGTGAAGCGTGTGTTACTGTGTGTGTGAGTGAGTGTGTGTGTGTGAGCCAAGGTGTGTTATTGTGTGTGTGAGTGTGTGTGTGTGTGTGTGTTGTGTGTGTGTGTGTGTGTGTGTGTGTGTGAGTGAGAGAGAGCCAAGGTGTGTGATTGTGAGCGTAGGTGTATTTGTGAGAGTGTATGCGCGTGAAGGTAGGTGTGTTTGACTGTTGAATTATGTTAGCAGAGATGTCATCGTGTGACGGGTAACCCTTCACTCTCTTGTCCAGTTCACCAGCTCCCAGAAAGCTGATGGATAGAGTTAGGGAGTGAAGGGGTTAGGTTTTGTCTTTTGCTGTCATGGCTGACAATGCAGCAAGCTTCCGGATAAGGTGAGGGTACAAAAGGGTTAAGTTTTGCCGTGCTGTCGTGACTTACAATGCAGGATGTTGATGGATAGGGTGGGGAAGAAAAAGGGTTAAGTTTTTGCTTTTCTATCACAACTGACAATGCAGGTGCTGATGGGTATGGTGATGGGGTGAAAGGGTGAACTTAGTACATCACTTCACAGCACAGTCAACACTATCTATCACTTCACAGCATATTCAACACTATCTATCACTTCACAGCACAGTCAACACTGTCTATCACTTCACAGCATATTCAACACTGTCTATCACTTCACAGCACAGTCAACACTGTCTATCACTTCACAGCATATTCAACACTGTCTATCACTTCACAGCACATCCAACACTATCTATCACTTCACAGCACATTCAACAGTATCTATCACTTCACAGCACAGTCAATACTATCTATCACTTCACAGCACAGTCAATATATCTATCACTTCACAGCACAGTCAACACTATCTATCACTTCACAGCACAGTCAACACTATCTATCACTTCACAGCACAGTCAACACTATCTATCACTTCACAGCATGTTCAACACTATCTATCACTTCACAGCATGTTCAACACTATCTATCACTTCACAGCACATCCAACAGTATCTATCACTTCACAGCACATTCAACACTATCTATCACTTCACAGCACACTCAACAGTATCTATCACTTCACAGCACATTCAACAGTATCTATCACTTCATAGCACATTCAACATTTATCACTTCACAGCACATTCAACACTATCTATCACTTCACAGCACATTCAACAGTATCTATCACTTCATAGCACATTCAACAGTATGTATCACTTCACAGCACATCCAACAGTATCTATCACTTCACAACACATTCAACAGTATGTATCACTTCACAGCACATCCAACACTATCTATCACTTCACAGCACATTCAACACTATCTATCACTTCACAGCACATTCAACACTATCTATCACTTCACAGCACATTCAACATTATCACTTCACAGCACATTCAACACTATCTATCACTTCACAGCACATTCAACAGTATCTATCACTTCACAGCACATCCAACACTATCTATCACTTCACAGCACATTCAACACTATCTATCACTTCACAGCACATTCAACAGTATCATCACTTCACAGCACATTCAACAGTATCTATCACTTCACAACACATTCCAACAGTATCTACCACTTCACAACACATCCAACACTATCATTTCATAACACACATCCAACAGTATCTATCACTTCACAGTACACCCAACACTAATCACTTCACAGCACATTCAACAGTATCTATCACTTCACAGCACATTCAACAGTATCTATCATTTCACAGCACATTCAACAGTATCTATCACTTCACAGCACATCCAACAGTATCTATCACTTCACAGCACATCCAACAGTATCTATCACTTCACAACACATCCAACAGATCTATCACTTCACAACACATCAACAGTATCTATCACTTCACAGTACACCCAACACTATCACTTCACAGCACATTCAACAGTATCTATCACTTCACAGCACATTCAACAGTATCTATCATTTCACAGCACATTCAACAGTATCTATCACTTCACAGCACATCCAACACTATCTATCACTTACACAGACACTTTCCAACACTATCTATCACTTCACAGCACATTCAAACACAACTATCACTTCACAGCACATCCAACACTATCTATCACTTCACAGCACATTCAACACTATCTATCACTTCACAGCACATCCAACACTATCTATCACTTCATAACACATCCAACAGTATCTATCACTTCACGTCAAATTCAACAGTATCTATCACTTCACAACACATCCAACCATATCTATCACTTCACAGCACATCCAACAGTATCTATCACTTCACAACACATCCAACACTATCTATCACTTCACGTCAAATTCAACAGTATCTATCACTTCACAGCACATCCAACACTATCACTTCACAGCACATTCAACAGTATCTATCACTTCACAGCACATCCAATAGTATCTATCACTTCACAGAACTCCAACAGTATCTATCACTTCACACACATCAACAGTATCTATCACTTCACAGCACATCAACAGTATCTATCACTTCACAACACATCCAACACTATCTATCACTTCACAGTAACGTCCAACAGTATCTATCACTTCACAGCAACATTCAACACTATCTATCACTTCACAGCACATTCAACACATATTATCATTCACAGAACATCCAACAGTATCTATCACTTCACAGCACATTCAACACTATCTATCACATCACAGCACATTCAACACTACTATCACTTCACACACATTCAACAGTATCTATCACTTCACAGCACATTCAACACTATCACTTCACAGCACATTCAACAGTATCTATCACTTCACAGCACATTCCAACAGTATCTATCACTTCACAGCAACATTCAACACTATCACATTCACAGCACATCAACACTATCTATCACTTCACAGCACATTCAACACTAATCACTTCACGTCAAATTCAACAGTATCTATCACTTCACAGCACATCCAACACTATCACTTCACAGCACGTCGAACGTATCTATCACTTCACAGCAATTTCAACAGTATCTATCACTTCACAGCACATCCAACACTATCTATCACTTCACGTCAAATTCAACAGTATCTATCACTTCACAGCACAGTCAACACTATCACTTCACAGCACATCCAACAGTATCTATCACTTCACACACATCCAACCACATCACTTCACAGCACGTCCAACACTATCTATCACTTCACAGCACATCCAACACTATCACTTCACACCACATCCAACATTATCTATCACTTCACAGCACATCCAACACTATCTATCACTTCACAGCACATCCAACACTATCTATCACTTCACACCACATCCAACAGTATCTATCACTTCACAGCACATCCAACACTATCTATCACTTCACACCACATCCAACAGTATCTATCACTTCACAGCACATCCAACACTATCTATCACTTCACAGCACATCCAACACTATCTATCACTTCACACCACATCCAACTTATCTATCACTTCACACCACATCCAACATTATCTATCACTTCACAGCACATCCAACATATCTATCACTTCACAGCACATCCAACACTATCTATCACTTCACAGCACATCCAACACTATCTATCACTTCACAGCACATCCAACACTTTATCACTTCACAGCACATCCAACAGTATCTATCACTTCACAGCACATCCAACACTATCTATACTTCACATCACATCCAACACTATCTATCACTTCACAGCACAAGCAACACTATCTATCACTTCACAGCACATCCAACACTATTTATCACTTCACAGCACATCCAACAGTATCTATCACTTCACAGCACATTCAACAGTATCTATCACTTCACAGCACATTCAACAGTATCTATCACTTCACAGCACATTCAACAGTATCTATCATTTCACAGCACATATTCAACAGTATCTATCACTTAACAGCACATTCAACAGTATCTATCACTTCACAGCACATCCAACACTATCTATCACTTCACAGCACATTCAACAGTATCTATCACTTCACAGCACATTCAACACTATCTATCACTTCACAGCACATTCAACATTATCACTTCACAGCATATTCAACAGTATCTATCACTTCACAGCATATTCAACAGTATCTATCACTTCACAGCACATCCAACACTATCTATCACTTCACAGCACATTCAACAGTATCTATCACTTCACAGCATATTCAACAGTATCTATCACTTCACAGCACATCCAACAGTATCTATTGTGTGTTGAGCAGTTTATGCTGTATGTTGGACAGTAAAGTATCGTCATGGTTGTTATTGTTGTTGTTATTGTGTGTTGAGCAGTTTATGCTGTATGTTGGACAGTAAAGTATCGTCATGGTTATTACTGTTATTGTGTGTTCAGCAGTTTATGCTGTTATGTTGGACAGTAAAGTATCGTCATGGTTATTATTGTTGTTGTGTGTTGAGCAGTTTATGCTGTATGTTGGACAGTAAAGTATCGTCATGGTTATTATTGTTGTTGTGTGTTCAGCAGTTTATGCTGTATGTTGGACAGTAAAGTATCGTCATGGTTATTATTGTTGTTGTGTGTTCAGCAGTTTATGCTGTATGTTGGACAGTAAAGTATCGTCATGGTTATTATTTGTTATTGTGTGTTCAGCAGTTTATGCTGTATGTTGGACAGTAAAGTATCGTCATGGTTATTATTGTTTTGTGTGTTCAGCAGTTTATGCTGTATGTTGGACAGTAAAGTATCGTCAGGTTATTATTGTTATTGTGTGTTCAGCAGTTTATGCTGTATGTTGGACAGTAAAGTATCGTCAGGTTATTATTGTTATTGTGTGTTCAGCAGTTTATGCTGTATGTTGGACAGTAAAGTATCGTCAGGGTTATTATTGTTATTGTGTGTTCAGCAGTTTATGCTGTATGTTGGACAGTAAAGTATCGTCATGGTTATTATTGTTATTGTGTGTTCAGCAGTTTATGCTGTATGTTGGACAGTAAAGTATCGTCAGGGTTATTATTGTTATTGTGTGTTGAGCAGTTTATGCTGTATGTTGGACAGTAAAGTATCGTCAGGGTTATTATTGTTATTGTGTGTTCAGCAGTTTATGCTGTATGTTGGACAGTAAAGTATCGTCAGGGTTATTATTGTTATTGTGTGTTCAGCAGTTTATGCTGTATGTTGGACAGTAAAGTATCGTCAGGGTTATTATTGTTATTGTGTGTTGAGCAGTTTATGCTGTATGTTGGACAGTAAAGTTCGTCAGGGTTATTATTGTTATTTTTGTGTTGAGCAGTTTATGCTGTATGTTGGACAGTAAAGTATCGTTATTATTGTTATTTGTGTGTTGAGCAGTTTATGCTGTATGTTGGACAGTAAAGTATCGTTATTATTGTTATTGTGTGTTGAGCAGTTTATGCTGTATGTTGGACAGTAAAGTATCGTTATTATTGTTATTGTGTGTTGAGCAGTTTATGCTGTATGTTGGACAGTAAAGTATCGTTATTATTGTTATTGTGTGTTGAGCAGTTTATGCTGTATGTTGGACAGTAAAGTATCGTTATTATTGTTATTGTGTGTTGAGCAGTTTATGCTGTATGTTGGACAGTAAAGTATCGTCATGGTTATTATTGTTATTGTGTGTTCAGCATTCATCAGATGCCCAGAAGAAAGTTCAGAAGGTGATCAAGCGAAAGAATTATGAGATACGAACCCTGAAGGGGGAACTGTGTGACAAGGAGCAGGCGCTGTACGACAGGGAGAACCGACTGTGGTCACTAGAAAGCAGCTTGGTAAGGTGGACATGGCATTCACTGTTATCAACAGGTTGTCTGTGGAGTGTTTCCTCATTTTGTTCTTGTCACGTCCTTTGTTCATTCTTTCTTTTGACGTCCTTTGTTCATTATTTCTTTTGACGTCCTTTGTTCATTATTTCTTTTGGCGTCCTTTGTTCGTTATTTCTTTTGACGTCCTTTGTTCATTCTTTCTTTTGACGTCCTTTGTTCATTCTTTCTTTTGACGTCCTTTGTTCGTTATTTCTTTTGGCGTCCTTTGTTCATTCTTTCTTTTGACGTCCTTTGTTCATTCTTTCTTTTGACGTCCTTTGTTCGTTATTTCTTTTGGCGTCCTTTGTTAATTCTTTCTTTTGACGTCCTTTGTTCGTTATTTCTTTTGACGTCCTTTGTTCGTTATTTCTTTTGGCGTCCTTTGTCCATTATTTCTTTTGGCGTCCTTTGTTCATTCTTTCTTTTGGCGTCCTTTGTTCATTCTTTCCTTTGGCGTCCTTTGTTCATTCTTTCTTTTGACGTCCTTTGTTCGTTATTTCTTTTGACGTCCTTTGTTCGTTATTTCTTTTGACGTCCTTTGTTCATTCTTTCTTTGACGTCCTTTTCCATTATTTCTTTTGGCGTCCTTTGTTCGTTATTTCTTTTGACGTCCTTTGTTCGTTATTTCTTTTGGCGTCCTTTGTTCGTTATTTCTTTTGGCGTCCTTTGTTCGTTATTTCTTTTGGCGTCCTTTGTTCGTTATTTCTTTTGACGTCCTTTGTTCATTCTTTCTTTTGGCGTCCTTTGTTCGTTATTTCTTTTGGCGTCCTTTGTTCATTCTTTCTTTTGGCGTCCTTTGTTCATTCTTTCTTTTTGCGTCCTTTGTTCGTTATTTCTTTTGGCGTCCTTTGTTCGTTATTTCTTTTGGTGTCCTTTGTTCATTCTTTCTTTTGGCGTCCTTTGTTCATTCTTTCTTTTGGCGTCCTTTGTTCATTCTTTCTTTTGGCGTCGTTTGTTCATTATTTCTTTTGACATCCTTTGTTCGGTCCTTTTTTGAACGTCCTTTGTTCATTCTTTCTTTTGACGTCCTTTGTCCATTCTTTCTTTTGGCGTCCTTTGTTCATTCTTTCTTTTGGCGTCCTTTGTTCGTTATTTCTTTTGGCGTTCTTTTGGCGTCCTTTGTTCATTCTTTTGGCGTCCTTTGTTCATTCTTTCTTTTTGCGTCCTTTGTTCGTTATTTCTTTGGCGTCCTTTGTTCATTCTTTCTTTTGGTGTCCTTTGTTCATTCTTTCTTTTGGCGTCCTTTGTTCATTCTTTCTTTTGGCGTCCTTTGTTCATTCTTTCTTTTGGCGTCGTTTGTTCATTATTTCTTTTGACATCCTTTGTTCGGTCCTTTTTTGAACGTCCTTTGTTCAGTCTTTCTTAGTTCATTCTTTCTTTTGACATTTTTTTGGACATCCTTTGTTCATTGTTTATGCCCTTTGTTCAGTCTTCCTTTGTTCATTCTTTCTTTTGACATTTTTGTGTGTCCTTTGTTCATTCTTTCTTTTGACATTCTTTGTTTTGTGGTTGATCATGTTTTGTTCGCCCTTTCATTTAACATTTGTTGTTTGTTGTTTTGCTTAACGTCTTGTGGTTGAGCGGTATACAAGAACAATTTCTCTTGCTGATTCTCTATGACACAGGCAGGAGTGATCATTGTAATGATAATGATGGTGATGACGATGATGGTGATGAAATAATGATAATAATGATGGTGGTGATGGTGGTGATGATGATGTTGATAATGGTGGTGATGATGATGATGATGATGATGATGATGATAATAATGGTGGTGATGATGAAATAATGATATAATAATGACAATAATAATAATAAGAAGAATGATAATAATAATAAAAATTTAATAACAATAAAAAAAAATTAAATAATAATAATGAGGAGGAGGACGATGACGACGACGACGATGATGATGATGATATTTCTCTGTGACAGGGGTTGGAGCAATCAATGGAAGCAGTGGAATCCTAACGTGGCCATGTTTTGCAGTCATGTCATGTGTGTCGTGTGACTCGTCAGGTATAATGCAAGTTTGTCATTGTACTTGGGCCAGCACGCCACTCTTGTCTGTGTGACATCGTCAGGGTATAATGCATAGTGTTGTACATTGTACTTGGGCCAGCACGCCACTCTTTGTCTGTGTGACATCGTCAGGGTACAATGCATAGTTATGTACATTGTACTTGGGCCAGCACGCCACTCTTTGTCTTGTGACATCGTCAGGTATAATGCATAGTGTTTTACATGTACTTGGCAGCCGCCACTCTTTGAGTGACACTTGCTTCTATTGGGGACATTTCTGTGCTAATTCATTGTTGTTGTTGTTGTTGTCATTATTCGCCTTTGTCTTCTGCTTGTTCACATTTCTCCTTCTTTTTTTTCTTCTGGTCTTCCTTGTCCTCCTCATCTTTTTTCCCCGTTTTTTTTTTTTGTTTTTTTTTTTTTTCTTTTCTTTCTTCCGCATTTCTCTGCATCTTCTCTAGATTTTTCTTTTCCTTTTCTTCTTCTTTCCCTCCTCTGCCATGTCCTTCTTCTCTTTCTTTTTCAGTCTCCCTTTTTTTAGGGAAAGAAAGAGATTGTTTCATATCAGTGAGAAAGATGTGTATCTGTGACAGAAGTGACTGTTAGCTGTTTCTGTATGGATATTTACCAAAGTCCGATCAAAGATGATGACTGTTGAAGAAACGCAAATGCTCAAGCTTAGAAATGATCGCGCCAAAGTCAGGGTCACATAGACAAAAAAGTGCCTCACCAGTTTTTTAGGAAGATGTATGAACAGTATTTTCTCAGGAACTTTGGAAGCTATTTTCACCAGTTTGCACTTTAGTGACGGTCTACCACTGTCCTGGCTTTAGTTTAAGTTTTGTATCGTGTTTTGTATGTACATGTACAGGGTCAAACTGTCATTGAGAAGTGTAAAAATCTGAAGATCCTTAATGGTTCTTGTATGAAAAGGGAGACAAAATGGCTTGATCATCTTGATCATTTCTTCTTCCTTTGTCCGTTCTTTGTTGTTTACTTCTTTGTTTTTTGTCTACTTTTCTTCATATTTCCTCCCTTCTTTTTCATTTTTCGTCCTTCCTTCTTTTCCTTCTTCCTTTCTTTTTCATTTTTCGTCCTTCCTTCTTTTCCTTCTTCCTTTCTTTTTCATTTTTCGTCCTTCCTTCTTTTCTTTCTTCCTTTCTTTTTCATTTTTCGTCCTTCCTTCTTTTCTTCTTCCTTTCTTTTTCATTTTTCGTCCTTCCTTCTTTTCCTTCTTCCTTTCTTTTTCATTTTTCGTCCTTCCTTCTTTTCCTTCTTCCTTTCTTTTTCATTTTTCGTCCTTCCTTCTTTTCCTTCTTCCTTTCTTTTTCATTTTTCGTCCTTCCTTCTTTTTCTTTCTTCCTTTCTTTTTCATTTTTCGTCCTTCCTTTCTTTTCTTTCTTCCTTTCTTTTTCATTTTTCGTCCTTCCTTCTTTTCCTTCTTCCTTTCTTTTTCATTTTTCGTCCTTCCTTCTTTTCCTTCTTCCTTTCTTTTTCATTTTTCGTCCTTCTTTTCTTTCTTCCTTTCTTTTTCATTTTTCGTCCTTCCTTCTTTTTCTTCTTCCTTTCTTTTTCATTTTTCGTCCTTCCTTCTTTTCCTTCTTCCTTTCTTTTTCATTTTTCGTCCTTCCTTCTTTTCTTTCTTCCTTTCTTTTTCATTTTCTTCTTCCTTCCTTCTTTTCTTTCTTCCTTTCTTTTTCATTTTTTCGTCCTTCCTTCTTTTCCTTCTTCCTTTCTTTTTCATTTTCTTCTTCCTTCCTTCTTTTCTTTCTTCCTTTCTTTTTCATTTTTCGTCCTTCTTTTCTTTCTTCCTTTCTTTTTCATTTTCTTCTTCCTTCCTTCTTTTCCTTCTTCCTTTCTTTTTCATTTTCTTCTTCCTTCCTTCTTTTCCTTCTTCCTTTCTTTTTTATTTTTCGTCCTTCTTTCCTTCTTTTCCTTCTTCCTTTCTTTTTCATTTTCTTCTTCCTTCCTTCTTTTCCTTCTTCTTCCCGTACTTTTTCTCATCTTTCTTCCTTTTTCTGTCTTCATCTGCCTTTCTTCTTTCCTGTATCTTTGTTTTTCCTTCTTCCTTCCATCTTGCTTGTTCTTCTTCCTTCTCTCTTTCCTTCTTTCTTTATTACTTCTTTTTTTTTTTACTCCATTTCATAACATTTATCTGAACCTAATGTTTAAAGCCACTAGTGCTTCTGTTGTTATGGATAATGAGGGGAGAAAACAATCACTGTGGAATCCATGTTAATCTGACTTGTACTTGTTATTATGATGGTGATATTTTCAGTTTTCATTCTCTGACCCTGTCGTTGTCATGTTGTACTTGTTATTATGGTGGTGGTATTTTCAGTTTTCATTCTCTGACCCTGTCGTTGTCATGCTGTACTTGTTGTTATGGTGGTGATATTTTCAGTTTTCATTCTCTGACCCTGTCGTTGTCATGTTGTACTTATTATGGTGGTGATATTTTCTGTTTTCATTCTCTGACCCTGTGGTTGTCATGTTGTACTTGTTATTATGATGGTGATATTTTCAGTTTTCATTCTCTGACCCTGTCGTTGTCATGTTGTACTTGTTATTATGATGGTGATATTTTCAGTTTTCATTCTCTGACCCTGTCGTTGTCATGTTGTACTTGTTATTATGATGGTGATATTTTCAGTTTTCATTCTCTGACCCTGTGGTTGTCATGTTGTACTTGTTATTATGGTGGTGGTATTTTCAGTTTTCATTCTCTGACCCTGTGGTTGTCATGTTGGGGTTTTTGGTTGTGTTTGGTCAAAGGTTTTCAATAAACATCACTTGATTTGCTGATTTTGTGCTGACTTTTCGGCTTTGACGTCTTTTGTTATTTAACGTTCACTTTGCCGTTTGTTTTGTTTTAGTTCAGTTCGTTAGTGGTGGCTTCCTCTGATTACATTTAATGTAATTCATTATCATCATTTGCTTCTTCTTTGTCTTATTATCCCTCTTTTTGTCCGTCCATAATTGCGTATTATTTCAATAAAAATTGATTGGCAATGACCGATATGTGAGTTGGTCTGTGTGCTAATGTCAGTAACATGAGGGAGAGAATAGGTTTCATATCTTTGTGCATTTCATTTTATTTAGATTTTCTCTTCTTTTCATTCGTTGTTGTCTCTCTCATTCTCAGCACATTTTAAGAAAACTATCGACAAATAATGATGTTACTATGTCATAAATTGTTGTGTCTCTTTGCCTTATGGATGGCGACCATCTGTAGTGAGAACCAGGTGACCTTAAGGCCTTGTCAGTGCCTAAGGCTTATGGCCTGTGGCTTATGTCATGATCTGTCTGTCTGGGTCTTTTCCATCCCAGGTAGGACCTTAAGGCCTTGTCAGTGCCTAAGGCTTATGGCTTGTGGCTTATGGCTATGGCTTATGTCATGATCTGTCTGTCTGATCGTTTCCACCCCATGGCATCTGTTGGCTTCGGTGTTTGTGGAATTTACTGTGAGCGTGTAGCACTGTCTTGAGAAACCGAAACAGAAATTCAAACTACAATTTAAAAAAGAAGTCTGTTCTCAGTCTGTTTTCATTTTGATTGTCTTTTTTGTTTGATCAGAATCAGCGGTTTGCTGTGTAGGAGATTCAAGTGAAACCATGAATCCTCCTGTGTAATTATGACTCAGTTGTAGAAACTTTATAGACTTTTTTCATGTGTTGTACATATCACACTTCAGGTGACATAAATCAAAACTGTTTGAGAACAACAGATCCCATTTTCACATGCTAATCAGAAACAAACATTTCAAGACAATGTATATCTTCCATTCATATATCCAGACTTGTTTTTGTTTCTGAACCATGTAGGCCCTATAATCAGTTTATACTGATCATACTCAAATGTTAACCAGATTTCTAATAATGGTATCAATGTCATACAGAATTCATGCTTTTCAAACCAAGATGTACAACTTTGACTGAAATATATATTACACAGTACTACTGCTTTATAAGATATATCTCTGACTGAAATAAATATTACACAGTACTACTGCTTTATAAGATATATCTCTGACTGAAATAAATATTACACAGTACTACTGCTTTATAAGATATATCTCTGACTGAAATAAATATTACACAGTACTATTGCTTTATAAGATATATCTCTGACTGAAATAAATATTACACAGTACTACTGCTTTATAAGATATATCTCTGACTGAAATAAATATTACACAGTACTATTGCTTTATAAGATATATCTCTGACTGAAATAAATATTACACAGTACTACTGCTTTATAAGATATATCTCTGACTGAAATAAATATTACACAGTACTACTGCTTTATAAGATATATCTCTGACTGAAATAAATATTACACAGTACTACTGCTTTATAAGATATATCTCTGACTGAAATAAATATTACACAATACTACTGCTTTATAAGATATATCTCTAAGCCTTTAACAGCTGTTTTAACATACAGTCGCTTTGAGCTTGGAATTTTTAAATTCCCAGATTTAACGCAGTTCACTGTGACATGTAGTTATTTCATTTTGTGTCATGTTTACTTAAAGCCGTCCATTTGTGTCAACACTTGAGTCCTGCCTAAAGAGTGAGTTTACCAAATATTGTATATAGGCCTGTTTGTTGTCTCACTTTTCCCTAATTGTTTGATTTATGAATTTCTCTTTTTAAACTGAGCACAGTGGGTTTACCAGATATTTTATTTTTGTCTTGATTGTCCGTTACCATGTTTTCTCTTTGTAAACAGAGTTTACACATGTCAAAACCCAAAACCACGTATATCTGATCTGATGACTTTTTTCATGGATAACGTGCTAACAACACTGTGTATTATCATAGACGTCACTGTTCCAAGGTGTTGACTGTGATATTGTCTGTTGATGACAATGGTGCACATAACGGAGTGTGGATACTTCACCATTGGATAGCCTGTCTCTTTGTCTCTTTGTTCTTTTTTTGTCTGTCTTTTTTATTTACATAATTTAATGGTGTTGTTTTTCAGCATTTTTGTCACATTGTATCATCCGTTTATTTGTTTATAATTGCGTATATATACATTTTCCCTACTCTATTTGTACTTGTTTTTACAATCGTATGATTTGCAGTTCAGAACCCAAGATGTCTGGTGGTTTTTCTTTTCGATCACAATTGTAAAAGTGTATTTTGGCATTGTTCAGTGATAGTTTAAATCTTAATCACTAAATCGTGTAGACACAATTGTAAAAGTGTATTTTGGCATTGTTCAGTGATAGTTTAAATCTTCATCACTAAATCGTGTAGACACAATTGTAAAAGTGTATTTTGGCATTGTTCAGTGATAGTTTAAATCTTCATCACTAAATCGTGTAGACACAATTGTAAAAGTGTATTTTGGCATTGTTCAGTGATAGTTTAAATCTTCATCACTAAATCGTGTAGACACAATTGTAAAAGTGTATTTTGGCATTGTTCAGTGATAGTTTAAATCTTCATCACTGAATCGTGTAGACAGTGCTCTGTGATCGTGGAAGGATAAGGTTGTATGACAGAATGAAAACTGGATGATGCATTTTTTAGAAATTCTTTTTGGAATGTTATTGTATGTTTTCATTTTTTTTAATGTTGCTGCTGCTATACAATTGGCGATAGCTGTATTAGAAAATTGTGTTAAGCATTTTACCTACTTCAGCATTTTTCTTCTTTTTTTTTTCTGTCCTTTTGCCGTTTCTATTAACGTTGAATACAAATGCCATCAGTATTACAGCTCTTCCTACGTGTGATCCCGTGTCCTTAGACCGGCGTTACGGATTTTATCATTTTCTATTGTTATTAAACATGACAGAAAGGATTTTCTTCTATAATGATAGAAAACATATGTTAAACGATTTTTATCTGGAAAGATATTTGGAGATAATTTTTTAGCATGTTGCATTTCTTGTTGGGTGCCACTAAATGACAAATCCATATTTTGAAGATGTGCTTATGTGTGTGTGTATTTGTGTGCGTATGCATTTGTACTTGCGAGTGTGTGTGTGTGTGTGTGTGTGTGTGTGTGTGTGTGTGTGTGTGTGTGTGTGTGTGTGTGTGTGTGAGAGAGAGAGAGAGAGAGAGAGAGAGAGAGAGCTTATAACCCAGGTAAACCTACTGCCCTGCCGAAAAGTGCTAACACCATCATTTTTAAATGAAGATCATAGAACCATTTTCAACACTTTTGTTTGGCAGAAGACTATTGCTGAAGTGAGAGTTTAAAGTGAGGGTTTGAATAGTGCATGATTGATGAGAGAAGCAGAGAAAGATTGTGTGTGTGTGTGTGTGTGTGTGTGTGTAGTGTGTTTGTGTGTGTGCGCGCGCGCGTGTGTGTAGTGTGTTTGTGTGTAGTGTGTTTGTGTGTGTGTGTAAGGAAAAGAGAGATGTTAGTGTTTTGACTCACTGTTCAGGGTAAAGGGGTAGACTGTTGCTGTCTCCATTCATGTGCTGGTTTGTTTGTGGTGAGACTGAATGCTGTCCTAAAGATTATTTTGATTTTCAGTAGTACTATGTCGTTTATAGTCGTAGTGAAAATATGGCCATCAACATAATACATATGTAGAATCCGAGTCATGTTCATGTTCATCTTAAGAAGCCTACAGGCTGCAGATTTGGTATTTTTAACGTAATATGATTGTAACAATATAAGTAATTGTTAATGATCGGTTTTGTTTCCATTTTTGTGCCTGTACAGCTGCTTTCTTTCCATATAAGGTAATATTCTTGTCTGTCCATAAACTTGGTCTGGACAAAGAAGTTTATATGCTCATGTTGTGATTATTTTAAATTGTTTAATAATTTCTACTTTTTGATTTGGTTTTGTTCACTGTTTTGTACTTTGTGTTTGGTTGGTTTTAGTAAGTTAAAGAAAATTCAGTGCCTTCAGCACTTGTAAGTAATTGTGGATTATACTGACTGTGAAAGATGAATCCTTTTGCTGTCTATGTGCAATGGTATCTGTGTCTTACCTTGTTGAGATCTGTGCTAAGTTTATGAAAAGAGACGATCCTTGTTGTGAGTGTTTCATCAAATCAAAGCTAGGTAGCTGCCATCATGTATGTCTACTTGGGTACATCGACAGTTTCTGTACTTTCTGTAGTTATTCCTGGCGTTCTCATTGAAGTTGTTAGCGACAGCAGACTTGAAGCATGATGCATATTGGAGGTTCCTTTTGGTCATGTAGTCTCAGCTTCATGAGGCACAGGTTTTTTGTTTGTTTCTTTGTTTGTTTGTTTTTTACATGGGCTGGTTGATTTTGTTTTGATAGAGCCGCGGACTCAAGATCTGATATCTGGAGTTTATTCCCATCCTGCAACATGACAACTGGCCTGTTGGCTGCCATCTGAATGTTTCCATCATTCTGCTGGTGTCAGCTTACTGTTTCATAGGTCCACTGGCCTGTTGGCTGCCATCTGAATGTTTCCATCATTCTGCTGGTGTCAGCTTACTGTTTCATAGGTCCACTGGCCTGTTGGCTGCCATCTGAATGTTTCCATCATTCTGCTGGTGTCAGCTTACTGTTTCATAGGTCCACTGGCCTGTTGGCTGCCATATGAATGTTTCCATCATTCTGCTGGTGTCAGCTTACTGTTTCATAGGTCCACTGGCCTGTTGGCTGCCATCTGAATGTTTCCATCATTCTGCTGGTGTCAGCTTACTGTTTCATAGGTCCACTGGCCTGTTGGCTGCCATCTGAATGTTTCCATCATTCTGCTGGTGTCAGCCTGTTTCATAGGTCCACTGGCCTGTTGGTTGCCATCTGAATGTTTCCATATTCTGCTGGTGTCAGCTTACTGTTTCATAGGTCCACTGGCCTGTTGGCTGCCATCTGAATGTTTCCATAATTCTGCTGGTGTCAGCTTACTGTTTCATAGGTCCACTGGCCTGTTGGCTGCTATCTAAATGTTTCCATCATTCTGCTGGTGTCAGCTTACTGTTTGATAGGTCCACTGGCCTGTTGGCTGTCTCTGAATGTTTCATCATTCTGCTGGTGTCAGCTTACTGTTTCATAGGTCCACTGGCCTGTTGGCTGTCGTCTGAATGTTTCCATCATTCTGCTGGTGTCAGCTGTTTCATAGGTCCACTGGCCTGTTGGTTGCCATCTGAATGTTTCCATCATTCTGCTGTGTCAGCTTACTGTTTCATAGGTCCACTGGCCTTTTGGCTGTCATCTGAATGTTTCCATCATTCTGCTGGTGTCAGCTGTTTCATAGGTCCACTGGCCTGTTGGCTGCCATCTGAATGTTTCCATCATTCTGCTGGTGCCAGCTTACTGTTTCATGGTCCACTGGCCTGTTGGCTGCCATCTGAATGTTTCCATCATTCTGCTGGTGTCAGCTGTTTCATAGGTCCACTGGCCTGTTGGTTGCCATCTGAATGTTTCCATCATTCTGCTGGTGTCAGCTTACTGTTTGATAGATCCACTGGCCTGTTGGTTGCCATCTGAATGTTTCCATCATTCTGCTGGTGTCAGCTTACTGTTTCATAGGTCCACTGGCCTGTTGGCTGCCATCTGAATGTTTCCATCATTCTGCTGGTGTCAGCTGTTTCATAGGTCCACTGGCCTGTTGGTTGCCATCTGAATGTTTCCATCATTCTGCTGGTGTCAGCTTACTGTTTCATAGGTCCACTGGCCTGTTGGCTGCCATCTGAATGTTTCCATCATTCTGCTGGTGCCAGCTTACTGTTTCATAGGTCCACTGGCCTGTTGGTCTGCCATCTGAATGTTTCCATCATTCTGCTGGTGTCAGCTTACTGTTTCATAGGTCCACTGGCCTGTTGGTTGCCATCTGAATGTTTCCATCATTCTGCTGGTGTCAGCTTACTGTTTCATGGGTCCACTGGCCTGTTGGCTGTCTATCTAAATGTTTCCATCATTCTGCTGGTGTCAGCTTACTGTTTCATAGATCTACCGCTTCTGCCCTCTCCCCATTTCGAGACTTTGCCAGCACTTAAGGTGTATGGGCTTAACAGATCTGCCAGATAATTTATCGCAGATTTGGGTTGAGCGCATACGGAATTGTCGGGGTGCAACGAATCCCTCTTGAACAAACTTCAACCCCAACAGCTTCCTGCATTTTGTCGTGATGGGTTGGCCTTCAGTATATAGACACCACAGTACGTTACTGCATTTTGTCTTAATGGGTTGGCCTTCAGTATATAGACACCACAGTACGTTACTGCATTTTGTCGTGATGGGTTGGCCTTCAGTATATAGACACCACAGTACGTTACTGCATTTTGTCTTGATGGGTTGGCCTTCAGTATATAGACACCACAGTTCGTTATTGCATTTTGTCGTGATGGGTTGGCCTTCAGTATATAGACACCACAGTTCGTTATTGCATTTTGTCGTGATGGGTTGGCCTTCAGTATATAGACACCACAGTACGCTACCGCATTTTGTCGTAATGGGTTGGCCTTCAGTATATAGACACCACAGTACGTTACCGCATTTTGTCGTAATGGGTTGGCCTTCAGTATATAGACACCACAGTACGTTACCGCATTTTGTCGTAATGGGTTGGCCTTCAGTATATAGACACCACAGTACGTTACTGCATTTTGTTGTGATGGGTTGGCCTTCAGTATATAGACACCACAGTACGTTACTGCATTTTGTCGTGATGGGTTGGCCTTCAGTATATAGACACCACAGTACGTTACCGCATTTTGTCGTGATGGGTTGGCCTTCAGTGTACAGTATATAGACACCACGGTACGTTACTGCATTTTGTCTTAATGGGTTGGCCTTCAGTATATAGACACCACGTACGTTACCGCATTTTGTTGTGATGGGTTGGCCTTCAGTATATAGACACCACAGTACGTTACTGCATTTTGTTGTGATGGGTTGGCCTTCAGTATATAGACACCACAGTATGTTGCCGCCCAGTTTGTGTGGTCCATCCTCAGTGGGTGATGAGGAAAGGTCCGTGGTATTGACGAGCTTGTTAAGTCCTGAGCTGTCTGGTTTTCAGGCGCCTGGTTATCGCGTTCACACCCTGTCTTGTCAGAGGACACAGGTCCACCACGTGAAGGCCAGAAGACCACTTGGTTGTCACAGGCTGTGTGGTGAGCGCTTGCTCAAGTTGGTGTAAGTTATGAGCGATTATTTTTGTCTACCTGCCTTGCGTTACAGATAACCCAAGGGATCGTTAGAGGATTAAGTTCCCTCAGAGTTTGTTAGTTGCTGTAGGGTCACTGTGTCATGAAACAGCGTAACATGATAATTACCAACAAAGTGAATTGTCCAGCAAGCTGTGAGCTGTGGTGTTACAGGACACGGAAACAGTGTAACATGATAATTACCAACAAAGTGAATTGTCCAGCAAGCTGTGAGCTGTGGTGTTACAGGACACGGAAACAATGTAACATGATAATTACCAACAAAGTGAATTGTCCAGCAAGCTGTGAGCTGTGGTGTTACAGGACACGGAAACAGTGTAACATGATAATTACCAACAAAGTGAATTGTCCAGCAAGCTGTGAGCTGTGGTGTTAACCATCAGATGAAATCAAACCGTTCAAGTGATGGACTCTTGCATATTCAGCTTGACGAACTACGTTTTGAATATCAACACTTTCCTGCCATCCGTTTAATGGATTATATTAGCATACTTTGAATTTGTATTCCCGTGGACGATTTGTTGACTGTTATTTGGAATATGAATGGAATTGATTCAGATTGGTCACTGAGTGATGCTGTGATGATAAACATGGCGTTTCGTTTAGTTTACTTCTTTCACTCAGTTTTAAAGACTATTAGTTGACATCTGTGCATTTGTTTCGTAACATTTATGTTGCCATCTCTACTGTAAGGTCTTGCGTAAAACCCCGTGCTTTTTGTATTTAGTTCATGATCTCTGTATGGCTCTTGCTTGAAATAAATGACATTCTGACTATTGATATGTGTTTTGTGTGTGTTTTTTTTTATCTCCCTGCAAACTATGCATGAAGAAACGCTACTTATAGATGAAATGAAGCAATCAAGGATTCATAACTGTAGAATATACATATATGAATAAACGTGTGGTTTTTTAAATCGTCGAGAGTGGTGGGATAAAATTTTGCCTTTTTTGGATAAATGCTCTTTGACTTACACAGCAGCTCTTTGAGTGTCTTTAGGTGACGAAACTTTAATATACAAATGTATGGGGGTAAAAAAAAAGATCCAGTGAAATGTGTTGTGTGTATGAATTATCATAATTTTGTACATCCCTACATAACTTCCTTTTCTTGAAGGTAAAGTCAGGATAGCTGGACTCTTAAGACACGTCAAGTTTACCAGCTCCTTTAAGCATCACACAATGTCCATCAGTGGTCTCTGGGCCTAGCACCTTACAGCTTCACACAATGTCCGTAGTGGTCTCCAGGCCTAGCACCTTACAGCTTCACACAATGTCCATCAGTGATCTCCAGGCCTAGCACCTTACAGCTTCACACAATGTCCATAGTGGTCTCCAGGCCTAGCACCTTACAGCTTCACACAATGTCCATCAGTGGTCTCCAGGCCTAGCACCTTACAGCTTCACACAATGTCCATAGTGGTCTCCAGGCCTAGCACCTTACAGCTTCACACAATGTCCATAGTGGTCTCCAGGCCTAGCACCTTACAGCTTCACACAATGTCCATAGTGGTCTCCAGGCCTAGCACCTTACAGCTTCACACAATGTCCATAGTGGTCTCCAGGCCTAGCACCTTACAGCTTCACACAGTGTCCATCAGTGGTCTCCAGGCCTAGCACCTTACAGCTTCACACAATGTCCATCAGTGGTCTCTGGGCCTAGCACCTTGCAGCTTCACACTGTCCATCAGTGGTCTCCAGGCCTAGCACCTTACAGCTTCACACAAATGTCCATAGTGGTCTCCAGGCCTAGCACCTTACAGCTTCACACAATGTCCATCAGTGGTCTCTGGGCCTAGCACCTTACAGCTTCACACTGTCCATCAGTGGTGTCCAGGCCTAGCACCTTACAGCTTTACACAATGTCCATCAGTGGTGTCCAGGCCTAGCACCTTACAGCTTCACACAATGTCCATCAGTGGTCTCCAGGCCTAGCACCTTACAGCTTCACACAATGTCCATCAGTGGTCTCCAGGCCTAGCACCTTACAGCTTCACACAATGTCCATAGTGGTCTCCAGGCCTAGCACCTTACAGCTTCACACAATGTCCATAGTGGTCTCCAGGCCTAGCACCTTACAGCTTCACACAATGTCCATAGTGGTCTCCAGGCCTAGCACCTTACAGCTTCACACAATGTCCATCAGTGGTCTCTGGGCCTAGCACCTTACAGCTTCACACAATGTCCATCAGTGGTGTCCAGGCCTAGCACCTTACAGCTTCACACAATGTCCATCAGTGGTCTCCAGGCCTGGCACTTTACAGCTTCACACAATGTCCATAGTGGTCTCCAGGCCTAGCACCTTACAGCTTCACACACACTGAGTCTTGGACGTTCCTGAGTCAGGACGCACTAGGCAGCAAGAGCGCTCCAACAGGCCGGCAAGGTGTGTTAGTGTATCACTCCAACGTCTGTCGTCCAGTTGTAGGTCTCTGTCAACAGTCTGGCGCCAGTTTACACTGGATCTTTCCCTCCTTCCTTGTCATCCTGATTCCAGTTCAGGATTAGATGGTAGGTCTGGAAGACGGCGGTCTAGCAGCATGGCCCAGCCAACACAGTCAAGAAGCTTCATAGTTGTTTTTGTATTCTATCATGGTATCGTTTTGCATCTCGTCTGTCAATCATTAAATGTTATAAGAAATTGTTGATATTGAATTGTGGTCATCCATCAAAGCCATAAACTGATTGGTGTGGAGCGATCAGATGTCTTCACATACCAAGAATCAGTCAACACGAGAGCTGGCACTCCTGTTAGTCTCTCCCCCTCCTCCCCCTCCCATCCCATCCCTGCCAGCATACGTTGGCTCCCGGCACTGACCCAGAAGAGAAGTGAAACGTTTATTCATAGCGCCGTGGAATCGATCACAACGTTGTTAACATATCAGTGTGAGCTTTCAACATTTACACACGATGGTCAAGCCATTATAACAATCCAGTTTGTACAAAATCTATTACAAAAAGTCCAGATTTTGTGCTTCTCCAGGTCACTGTGACCTGGTTTGAAGGATCTTCGGTTACAATAAAAGTTGCTGTGCATTTAGGACAGTGACACACTGTCACGACAGTGACAACATGTTTTAACACACAGTGACTAACAGGGTTTTAACACACAGTGACAACAGGTTTTAACACACAGTGACAACAGTGACAACAGGTTTAACACACAGTGACAACAGGTTTTAACACACTGTGACAACAGGTTTTAACACACAGTGACAACATGTTTTAACACACTGTGACAACAGGTTTTAACACACTGTGACAACAGTGACAACAGGGTTTAACACACTGTGACAACAGGTTTTAACACATTGTGACAACAGGTTTTAACACACAGTGACAACAGGTTTTAACACACTGTGACAACAGGTTTTAACACACAGTGACAACAGTGACAACAGGTTTTAACACACTGTGACAACAGGTTTTAACACACTGTGACAACATGTTTTAACACACAGTGACAACATGTTTTAACACACTGTGACAACAGTGACAACAGGGTTTAACACACTGTCACAACAGGTTTTAACACACTGTGACAACAGGTTTTAACACACTGTGACAACATAACACACAGTGACAACAGGTTTTAACACACAGTGACAACAGGTTTTAACACACTGTCACAACAGGTTTAACACACTGTGACAACAGGTTTTAACACACTGTCACAACAGGTTTAACACACAGTGACAATAGGTTTTAACACCACAGTCGTTTAACACACAGTGACAACAGGTTTTAACACACAGTGACAACAGGTTTTAACACACTGTGACAACAGGTTTTAACACACGTGACAACAGGTTTTAACACACGTGACAACAGGGTTTTAACACACTGTGACAACAGGTTTTAACACACTGTGACACAGGTTTAACAACAGTGACAATATGTTTAACACACTGTGACAACAGGTTTTAACACACTGTGACAACAGTTAACCACAGTGATTTTAACACACAGTGACAACAGGTTTTAACACACTGTGACAACAGGTTTTTAACACAAAACACAGTGACAACATTTATTTAAACACTAGTGACAACAGGTTTTAACACACAGTGACAACAGGTTTTAACACACTGTACAACAGGTTTTAACACACAGTGACAACAGGTTTAACATTTAACACACAGTGACAACAGGTTTTAAAAAACAGTAACACACTGTGACAACAGGCTTTTAACACACAGTGACAACAGGTTTTAACACACGTGACAACAGGTTTTAACACACAGTGACAACATGTTTTAACACACTGTGACAACAGGTTTTAACACACAGTGACAACAGGTTTTAACACACAGTGACAACAGGTTTTAACACACAGTGACAACAGGTTTTAACACACTGTGACATGTTTTAACACACTATGACAGGTTTTAACACACAGTGACAACAGGATTTAACACTGTCACAACAGTGGCAACAGGTTTTAACACACAGTGACAACAGGTTTTAACACACTGTGACGACAGGTTTTAACACACAGTGACAACAGGTTTTAACACACTGTGACAACAGGTTTTAACACACTGTGACAACAGGTTTTAACACACAGTGACAACAGGTTTTAACACACTGTGACAACAGTGACAACAGGTTTTAACACACAGTGACAACAGGTTTTAACACACTGTGACAACAGGTTTTAACACACAGTGACAACAGGTTTTAACACACTGTGACAACAGTGACAACAGGTTTTAACACACTGTGACAACAGGTTTTAACACACAGTGACAACAGTGACAACAGGTTTTAACACACTGTGACAACAGTGACAACAGGTTTTAACACTGTCACAACAGTGACAACATGTTTTAACACACAGTGACAACAGGTTTTAACACACTGTCACAACAGTAACATGTTTTAATACACTCAGAAGTTGTTCACAAAGATATGTTCACACACTTGCCTCACATACTGCAGACTGTAGGCCAGGTTGGGGTCTGTGTGATGTGGACATTTGTGTCTTAAGGTTCACACTTAGTGTTGACGACTCTTCAATGCTACACACTTTTGATCCAAATTTGCAAAGGTCCATAAAGAGCTGAGAAAATCTTGTTCACACTTTTATTTTCACACACACTACGCAGACACACGCGCGCGCGGGACACCACACACACACACACACACACACACACACACACACACACACACACACACACACACACACACACACACACACACACACACACATCCGGCACGATATGAAAAAGTCTCCCTTTTTCTGTATTCATGTATCCAGAAACTTAAAAGGGAGATGGCAAAAGCCGATGTGTTTGCCATTTTAATCGTGCCAGTCATTATGCTGGCATCAGTTGCTGCGTTTGCTGATGTTGTTCCCTCCCCTCCCAAAACGTCACCACTGCATAACGTTCTGCACACGCTCCAGCAAGTTGTCACGGCACTGGTCACACATGGCAGGCTCACAGGCGAGTGGTTGAGTGGTCAGGACACTGTTATTCCAGTTGGTAGGTACGGGTTCGAACCTGTTTCGTTACCGCTTGGTTAACAGTTGAGATTTGTCCGACCTCCTGGTTAACGTATGTGTTGATCTGCTTGTGCCGAGCCCTGTGCGTGTGTGTGTGTGTGTGTGTGTGTGGTGTGTGTGTGTGTGTGTGTGTGTGTGTGTGTGTGTGTGTGTGTGTGTGCACAGAACATTGAATGCATGTGTTAAAGATCCTGTAAGCCATAGCATTTGATGGCTAAGGAAATGCTTAAATATCCAACATTCACACGTAAATATCCAACATACACACGTAAATATCCAACATTCACACGTAAATATCCAACATTCACACGTAAATACCCAACATACACACGTAAATATCCAACATACACATGTAAATATCTATATCCAACATACACACGTAAATATCCAACATACACACGTAAATATCCAACATACACACATAAATATCCAACATACACACGTAAATATCCAACATACACACGTAAATATCCAACATACACCCGAAAACGGAGTATGACTGCCGTAATGGCGGAGTGACCACACAAAGAAAAATCCTTCCCCCACCCCACAACACTAAACAAAACCAAAACAAAGAAACAGACGAACAAAAACGGTCATACACAAAAAACAAACAAAAAACAAAAGAAAACACACACACACACACACACACACACACACACACACACACACACACACACACACACACACACACACACACACACACACCCCTCGTGTGTTCGTGTATATGTAAGAAGTTGCAAACCACGGACGATACAGAATGATAATGGTGTCAGATTTGGATGGAGCTCACATGGAGTTGTTAGTATATCAGGCAGACTCCTTAAGCCTGCGCACAACCCTAAGCCCTGGCAAGATGTTGAACTAGCTGTGAAGGAGGGGGCGGGAGTGGTGGAAAGGAAGGGAGTTATGAACTAACAGACTACACGACCAGCAGGGACTGACGCCTACAGATGGCAGCAAACAGGTCAGTTAGAGATAGCAGGCTGGGATTGAACTGGATACATCGCATCTTGGAGTTCAGGGTCTGTTGTAATAACCAACCAGGGCTATGTTGTAATAACCAACCAGGGCTCTGTTCTAATAACCAACCAGATCTATGTTGTAATAACCAACCAGGGCTCTGTAGTAATAACCAACCAGGGCTCTGTTGTAATAACCAACCAGATCTATGTTCTAATAACCAACCAGAGCTCTGTTCTAATAACCAACCAGGGCTCTGTTGTAATAACCAACCAGATCTATGTTGTAATAACCAACCAGGGCTCTGTTGTAATACCAACGAGATCTATGTTGTAATAACCAACCAGGGCTCTGTTGTAATAACCAACCAGATCTATGTTGTAATAACCAACCAGGGCTCTGTTCTAATAACCAACCAGGGCTCTGTTGTAATAACCAACCAGGGCTCTGTTGTAATAACCAACCAGGGCTATGTTGTAATAACCAACCAGGGCTCTGTTGTAATAACCAACCAGATCTATGTTGTAATAACCAACCAGAGCTCTGTTCTAATAACCAACCAGGGCTCTGTTGTAATAACCAACCAGAGCTCTGTTGTAATAACCAACCAGGGCTCTGTTGTAATAACCAACGAGATCTATGTTGTAATAACCACCCAGGACTCTGTTGTAATAACCAACCAGAGCTCTGTTGTAATAACCAACCAAGCAGCTCACTGTGAGACAATCAGTGTTTGTGAAGGAGCACAGAGGGCGCTGTGACAATAGTGTCCCGGCCAATCCGATTCTTTCTGTCAACTGCAGAAACCGTTACGTCACGGCCACTCGCTCCTTCGGGAGTTTTGGCTTCACAGCTTACAATTCAGAGAACCAGGTTCAATGTCAAGTCCTTACCTCCCACCACTCTCCATATCACACTCACACACACACACGCACACACACGCACACACACATACACACACACACACACAAATACACACAAATACTCGCACACAAATACACACACACCACACACACACACACACACACACACACACACACACACACACACACACACACACGCAACCACACAACACACACACATACACACACATTCACAGACACGCATTCACACTCACACACACTATCACTTATCTGCACATTCACACACACACACACGAACGCATTCATACACACACACACACACACACACACACACATACACACACACACACACACACACACGCACACACACTTACACACACACACACACACCACACACACACACACACACACACACATGCACGCACGCACACGAACACATTCCCAGACACGCATTCACACACACACATCACTTATCTGCGCATTCACACACACACGAACGCATTCATACACACACGCATTCACACACACACACACACACACACACACACACACACACACACACACCACACATACATACACACACACACACACATTCATACACACACACTCTCACACACACACACACTCACACACACACACACTCACACACACACCTCACTCACTCACTCACTCACACATACATACACGCATGGACACTCACACATTCATTCACACATTAACTTCCATCTCTTCATACACCAGATGGATTGCAATGGAAACCATCAGCACCACCTCATGTGGCATTCCCCTGTCGCTATCATATCACACAATCACAGAGCATCACTGTCCTTCACTACCATCCTCAGTCAGCGTTAGTACAGCTGGTAATGCAGAGGTCTCGGGTTCCAATCCCATGTGGCCCATTATGTGTTTTCTTCCATGGCCCGTTAGCGAATGGATGGCCCATCCCATCGATTTGACAGACGAGTAGTCACACTGGTCCTTTGACACGTGGTAAGGGTTTTGATGTGGGACACAACACTGATCATGGAGACAGTCTTTCCACAGGCCTTGTATGGGAAAGAGCATTGTGGTCTTGGGTTCTGCTTCATCCGGTCACTTTTCTTTTGAATGGTGTTTATCATTTTCCCTCCAACCCTTAATCCAGGGTCTTCTTCTAGGTTTCTCATGATGTTTTCGCTGTAAAGTGAAAACAGATCTGGTGTGAATGCGTGTCTGGGAATGTGTTCGTGTGCGTGCGTGCATGTGTGTGTGTGTGTGTGTGTGTGTGTGTGTGTGTGTGTGTGTGTGTGTGTGTGTGTGTGTGTGTGTGTGTGTAAGTGTGTGTGCGTGTGTGTGTGTGTGTGTATGTGTGTGTGTGTGTGTGTGTGTGTGTGTGTGTGTGTGTGTGTGTGTGTGTATGAATGCGTTCGTGTGTGTGTGTGTGAATGTGCAGATAAGTGATAGTGTGTGTGAGTGTGAATGCGTGTCTGTGAATGTGTGTGTATGTGTGTGTGTTTGTGTGGTTGCGTGTGTGTGTGTGTGTGTGTGTGTGTGTGTGTGGTGGGAGGTAAGGAAAAATTATGGACAGTGAAAATAAAAATGAAGATAACGACGTAAATAGGTGCTCCGATGGAGCACCTTCGTCCGGTAGGGACCGTCATGCGGCACAGGTGACACCAGACTGTCAGCAAGCTACTGCGACCAAACTCAAACTCAAAAATACTAAAATAGCAACATGGAACATCAGGACGTTGTTCCAAAAAGTCAAATTAGACAATATCGAAATGGAGATGGAAAGGCTCAATATTGATGGAAAACACCATTCGATACGTTTGTTTTCTTTGCTGTCCATGGAACAATTTTGGTTACGTGTAAATGTGTAGCAAAGCTTTCGATCGGGTAAGACATGAAGAATTGATCAACCAACTAGAAAGACTCAATATTGATGGAAAACACAATTCGATACGTTTGTTTTCTTTGCTGTCCATGGAACAATTTTGGTTACGTGTAAATGTGTATCTTATCTTCAAAGAAAAGAACAGATATATATATATATATATATATATATATATATATATATATATATATATAAGTAAATACACAAGTAGAGGTCTGAATCACACAATACAACTAGCCACTTAGTGTACACTCGCCTGACATTACAGAAAAGTCAATGCACAAAGCCTCAGCTGCCTATCAACAAAGTGAAGACAATATTTCCTTTATCATAACCCCGCCAGTCTGTCGTCTACTTGAGAGGAAGGTGGTTTAGTGGTTTTCCCTGGTCATGGCAGATGTGATGCGTCTAGTGTGTCGGCCAGTGACTGCGTGCTTGTCACCTCTCATTTTCAGTCTGCACCGCTGGCTTGCACTGCTGCTTGTAGCTATGCGAAAAGAAGAGCAGAAGGCGTAAGTCTCTTCCTGTCAGTACATAGCCTCTCCATCAGCAAGCCCTACGTTATGCCTCCTCGTGGCGACATGCGGTAACTGAGCACCTCACGGACTCAGGCTAAATCTCGAGGGACTCGGAGGTCTGGCCCCCAGACGTGCAACACGCAGGCCCACCGGCGTGTGGATATGCCCTGGTGCCCAAGAACCAGACCCCCAGCTATGGGTAAATAGCTCCACTGCCTTGTGGACATCTCAGGAGAGAATAAGGCTAAGGGAGGTAATCCTGAAAGAAAAAATCACCCTACTGCCTTGTAGGTTGTCATGGGAACAACAAAAGCAAGCGGAGAGACCGAAAAAAAAAAAACGATGGAAGGCAACGGGAAACCACCATCGTATTCTCCCTAGAAAAATTATGGACAGTGAAAATAAAAATGAAGATAACGACGTAAATAGGTGCTCCGATGGAGCACCTTCGTCCGGTAGGGACCGTCATGCGGCGCAGGTGACACCAGACTGTCAGCAAGCTACTGCGACCAAACTCAAACTCAAAATACTAAAATAGCAACATGGAACATCAGGACGTTGTTCCAAAAAGTCAAATTAGACAATATCGAAATGGAGATGGAAAGGCTTAACATTAGTATTTTAGGACTAAGGGAAGTGAGATGGAAGGGGGCAGGCATGATAACATCCAGAGAGTATACAGTGATATACTCTGGTGGAAACTCACATGAAAGAGGAGTAGGCATTGTAATGGACAAGGACAAACCAAAAGTAGTTAAGGGAAAACTGGGCTGTGTCCGACAGAGCCTTGCTGGTCAAATTGGGAGGCAGACCATTTGATATCAACATCATTCAGGTGTATGCACCAACATCCACAAGTACTCAGGAGGACATCGACAACTTCTACGAAGTATTAGAGATGGCCAAGGCCCAATGTAAGTCACAAGAAGTTACCATAATAATGGGCGATTTTAATGCTAAAGTGGGAAAGGATAGAGGATATAGTTGGGCCTCATGGCCTTGGTACACAAAATGAAAGAGGAGGGAAACTTGTAGAATGGGCACAGATGAATGAGTTCATAGTAGGAAACACTTGGTTTGAGCAGCCTAATAGAAGAAAATGGACGTGGATGAGTCCAGGAGATAATACCAAAAATCAGATTGACTACATCCTGATTAATAAAAGATTTAGAAATTCTTTACTGTCAGCAAAAACACTACCAGGCGCAGACTGCAACAGTGACCACAATCCTGTAGTGAGAAGATTTAGGCTGAAATTACGGAAAAGAAAACAGACCAAAAGCAACCTAAATCTTGGACTCTTAAAGACAGATGAAGGTGACACGTCAAAAATTTAATGTACATGTTCAAAACAAATGCAGTGCTCTGGAAGACGTTGGTGATAGTGAGGAACAATGGACAAAGTTGAGAAATTCGATAAATGAAGCTTGTGAAGAAATCTCTGCAGTAGATAGAAAAGCAAAAAAAACTGGATGACAAAAGAAATTTTAGGCTTGATGGAGGAAAGGAGGAAGGCAAAGAGAAACGAGGAGATATAGAGGAAGATAAACAAAGAAATCAGGAATAGGTGCAATGAAGCTAAGAAAGCTTGGCTGAAAACAAAGTGCAAAGAAATGGAAGACCGACACAAAACGGATCCTCAGGGTATGTACAGACGAATTGAAGAAATTGTCCACAGGAAAAATACATGCACACCAACTGGTTGCTTAAAATCGAAAGATGGTACGCTTCTCATGGAAAAAGACAAAATATTAGACAAATGGGGAGAGTACATTAAAGACCTTTTTGAAGATGACAGAAATGAACACATTATAAAAAAAGAACTTTGAAGGACCACCCATAATGAAAGATGAAGTTAGAGCAGCATTGAAAAAGATGAAACCAGGAAAAGCCCCAGGACCAGACAACATTACTACAGAGATGATTGAAGCCCTGGAGGAATTCGGTACAGAAAAAATAACAGTCCTCCTAAATGAAATTTACGACACTGGAAAAATCCCCAAAGATATGTCAAAATCATTTTTTCATTGCACTTCCAAAGAAGACAGGGGCTATAGAATGCGAACTCCACCGCACAATCAGTTTGATGAATCATGTAACCAAGATCCTATCAAGAATAATCATGATGAGGACAAGGAATAGAATTAAAAGAGAAATAGCAGATGAACAGTGTGGATTTGTACAAGGGAAAGGAACTATTAATGCCATATACATGTACATCCTAAGAACTATTATAGAGTGGTCAGTCGAGATGAACAAGGATTTATATTTATGCTTTATTGATTATATCAAAGCTTTCGATCGGGTAAGACATGAAGAATTGATCAACCAACTAGAAAGACTCAGTGTTGATGGGAAAGATCCACGAATAATCAGAAATATGTATTGGGAACAAACAGCTGCAATGAGAATAAAACACGATATAAGATCTTTCCAAAACATCAAAAGAGGAGTCAGACAGGGTTGTGTTTTGTCACCAGATCTGTTTTCACTTTACAGCGAAAACATCATGAGAAACCTAGAAGAAGACCCTGGATTAAGGGTTGGAGGGAAAATGATAAACACCATTCGATACGCAGATGACACCGTGCTAATTGCAGAAAATGAAAGGGACCTACAAAACCTTGTGAATATGCTTGAAATAGAAAGCAAAGGTAAGGGGTTGGAGCTAAACAGCAGGAAGACTGAAGTCATGGTGATCAGTAAAAAACATGAAATCCCCTCATGCAAAATAACAGCAAATGGCACAACCTTGAGACAGGTTGATAAGTTTAAATACCTGGGAACGATCATTTCACCAGACGGCATATGCACATCAGAAATAGCCAGCAGAATCGGCCAAGCCAAAACAGCATTCAAGAAGATGAAAAGCATTCTTACCAACAAATGCCTATCAATTAACATCAGGAAAAGAGTTCTTGAATATTATATAGAATCAATACTGTTGTGCGGTTGCGAGGCGTGGACAGTCAACAAGCAAAGCCAGAGCAAGATTGAGGCAGCTGAGATGTGGTTTCTAAGAAGAATGTTGAGAGTTCCATGGACAGCAAAGAAAACAAACGAGACAGTGTTGATGGAGGCAGACACAAGTAGATCATTCATAAGGAAGATTAGGAAAAGACAGGCAACATTTATAGACCATTTTATGAGGAAAGGGGAATTGGAACACCTGGTCACAACGGAAAAGCTGGAGAGAAAGAGAGCACCAGGTAGACCCAGGGAGAAGATGCTAGACGGACTTGCAGAGTGGCTGGGGACAAGGAGGGTGGAAGAGATACTTGAGGTAACAAGTGATCGAGACAGATAGAAGTCCATAATCACCAACGCCATGCGGCAAGGCACCTGATGATGATAATGATGATGGTGGTCACCTTGCCTCAGATCTATGTACAGAAAGATCTTTGGGATGCCGCTGTCTGCAATACAGCCGTGTTCTGTTCAACAAAGATGACGTTTGACGAGCAGACACTTTGTGCTTAGAGAGCCACACATTGCACAACTTGGAAGCTGGAATAACAACACAGAACTTGTAGGCTCGACTCTCAAAGAAATAATTATTCTTTTTCTGGTTCCGATATCTCAGAGGATTAGAACTCCATTCTTCTTGTTCTTGTTCTTGTTCTTCTTGTTCTTCCTGTTCTTCTTCTTGTTTTTCTTCTTCTTGTTTTTCTTCTTGTTGTTGTTCTTCTTGTTGTTGTTGTTGTTCTTCTTCTTCATATCATCATCATCATCATCTCATCTCATCATCATCATCTCATCATCATCATCATCATCATCATTATGACAGAGTGATAGAGTGCAGAAGGGAGTATGGGCGTGTGTGAGAGAGAGAGGGGTTGAAAGAGATGAAGGGGAGAGAGAAAGAGAGAGAGAGAGAGAAGGACTGAAAAGAAGAAGGAAAAAAAAAGAAATAAACCGACGACAAGGGTGTGACTGATTTATTAACAAAGCAAATCATTCCGTACCAACAAAATACACTTTACAAACATGCCAGTAAGTGCACATATAGCATAACCTCCAACAACAACAAGTGATATGTATAAAACACACACACACACACCAAGGCTGAGACAGGTTGCTTACAGGTTGCTTACAGGTTGCCTACAGGTTGCTTACAGGCTGCTTACAGGTTGCTTACAGGTTGCTTACAGGTTGCCTACAGGTTGCTTACAGGTTGCCTACAGGTTGCCTACAGGTTGCTTACAGGTTGCCTACAGGTTGCCTACAGGTTGCTTACAGGTTGCTTACAGGTTGCCTACAGGTTGCCTACAGGTTGCCTACAGGTTGCCTACAGGTTGCTTACAGGTTGCCTACAGGTTGCTTACAGGTTGCTTACAGGTTGATTACAGGTTGCTTACAGGTTGCCTACAGGTAGCCTACAGGTTGCTTACAGGTTGCCTACAGGTTGCCTACAGGTTGCCTACAGGTTGCTTACAGGTTGCCTACAGGTTGCTTACAGGTTGCCTACAGGTTGCTTACAGGTTGCCTACAGGTTGCCTACAGGTTGCTTACAGGTTGCTTACAGGTTGCCTACAGGTTGCTTACAGGTTGCTTACAGGTTGCCTACAGGTTGCTTACAGGTTGCCTACAGGTTGCTTACAGTTGCTACAGGTTGCTTACAGGTTGCCTACAGGTTGCCTACAGGTTGCTTACAGGTTGCTTACAGGTTGCTTACAGGTTGCCTACAGGTTGCCTACAGGTTGCCTACAGGTTGCTTACAGGTTGCCTACAGGTTGCTTACAGGTTGCTTACAGGTTGCTTACAGGTTGCTTACAGGTTGCCTACAGGTTGCTTACAGGTTGCTTACAGGTTGCCTACAGGTTGCCTACAGGTTGCCTACAGGTTGCTTACAGGTTGCCTACAGGTTGCTTACAGGTTGCCTACAGGTTGCTTACAGGTTGCTACAGGTTGCCTACAGGTTGCTTACAGGTTGCTACAGGTTGCCTACAGGTTGCTTACAGGTTGCCTACAGGTTGCTTACAGGTTGCTTACAGGTTGCCTACAGGTTGCTTACAGGTTGCTTACAGGTTGCTTACAGGTTGCTACAGGTTGCCTACAGGTTGCCTACAGGTTGCTTACAGTTGCTTACAGGTTGCTTACAGGTTGCTACAGGTTGCCTACAGGTTGCCTACAGTTGCCTACAGGTTGCTTACAGGTTGCCTACAGGAGTTGCTTACAGGCTACATTGCTTACAGGTTGCTTACAGGTTGCTACAGGTTGCTTACAGGTTGCTCAGTCTACAGGTTGCTTACAGGTTGCCTACAGGTTGCTTACAGGTTGCCTACAGGTTGCCTACAGGTTGCTTACAGGTTGCCTACAGGTTGCTTACAGGTTGCTTACAGGTTGCTACAGTGCTTACAGGCCTACATGCTTACAGGTTGCTTACAGGTTGCTTACAGTTGCTTACAGGGCTAGCATGATGATCATGATTTGGATGACGATGATGATTGTGATGATGATGATGATGATGATGATGAAGATGACGACAACGATAATGATAATGGACAATCAAGTACGCACACATGTCCTCAGTTTTCACGTAAAGAGATAAGCAGCGGCAGACATAGAAATATACCGGCCTATGAGCTGTACCTAGATCGTTGGAAAATATAGATTTCTATCACTGGTTCCAGCACTTGGTGTGGGTCTTCATACCGGATGCAACACGTTCTTCTGCAGGCACTTGATGGGAAGCAGTCCTGCGGCTCTGTCTTCTGCTTCCGCACAACTCTCACACACACACACACACCACACACACACACACACACACACACACACACACACCACAAAATACAACACACACACAAATATAACACACACACATACACACACACATACACATACCACACACACACACACACACACACACACGCACACATTCAGCACATATATAAATACACCACACACACACACACACAACACACACCCCACACACACACACACACACACACACACACACACACACACAAACGCAACACACATACACACACACCACACACACACACACACACACACACACACCACAACACACCACACACACACACACACATAATATACACACACACACCACACACACACAAATTCATCACATATATACACAAAATACACCACACACACACACACACACACACTACACATACCACACACACACACACCATACACACACACACACACACTCACATACACACACACACACACCATACACACACACATACACACACACACACACACCATACACACACACACATTCATCACATATATACACACATACACCACACACACATACACACACACACAAACACAACACACACACATACACACACACACTCACACACACAACACAACACACAGACATACACACACACAACACACACACACACACACACACACACACACACACAACAACATAACCCCCCCCCCCACACAACACACACACACACACACATGTTAACGCTCATTGGAAAGGGAAATACTAATCATCAAATTAAAGGAAGAACCATGACAGCTAGTTGAACAGCAAACGAAATGGACATGGAATGGTCACCTGACTCGTGTGATAGACAATAGTAATGGACATGGAATGGTCACCTGACTCGTGTGATAGACAATAGTATATGGACATGGAATGGTCACCTGACTCGTGTGATAGACAATAGTAAATGGACATGGAATGGTCACCCGACTCGTGTGATAGACAATAGTAAATGACATGGAATGGTCACCTGACTCGTGTGATAGACAATAGTATATGGACATGGAATGGTCACCTGACTCGTGTGATAGACAATAGTATATGGACATGGAATGGTCACCTGACTCGTGTGATAGACATAGTAAATGGACATGGAATGGTCACCTGACTCGTGTGATAGACAATAGTATATGGACATGGAATGGTCACCTGATCGTGTGATAGACAATAGTATATGGACGACAGAAACACAGCAGCACATTATGGCAGATCAGCTGGAAAACCACAAAGTCGTTGGAGAGATGACATCAGTTGACAACAAGGAACACATGGTCAGGATAGCACAAGACGCAGACAGCTGGAGGACTATGGTGGAGTGATGACGTCAGGTAACAGCAAGGAACAACATGGTCAGGACAGCACAAGACACAGACAGCTGGAGGACTATGGTGGAGTGATGACGTCAGGTGACAACAAGGAACAACATGGTCAGGACAGCACAAGACACAGACAGCTGGAGGACTATGGTGGAATGATGACGTCAGGTGACAACAAGGAACAACATGGTCAGGACAGCACAAGACACAGACAGCTGGAGGACTATGGTGGAGTGATGACGTCAGGTGACAACAAGGAACAACATGGTCAGGACAGCACAAGACACAGACAGCTGGAGGACTATGGTGGAGTGATGACGTCAGGTGACAACAAGGAACAACATGGTCAGGACAGCACAAGACACAGACAGCTGGAGGACTATGGTGGAGTGATGACGTCAGGTGACAACAAGGAACAACATGGTCAGGACAGCACAAGACACAGACAGCTGGAGGACTATGGTGGAGTGATGACATCAGGTGACAACAAGGAACAACATGGTCAGGACAGCACAAGACACAGACAGCTGGAGGACTATGGTGGAGTGATGACGTGAGGTGACAGCACAAGACACAAACAGATGGAGGACCATGGTGGAATGATGACGTCAGATGACAGCGGCGGAGTGATGACGTCAGGTGACAGCACAAGACACAGACAGCTGGAGGACTAGACACAGTCAGATGGAGGACTATGGCGGAGTGATGGAGGACTATGGCGAAGGGCTGCTTCCTGTCACTAGTGGAAGATACAGCCTAAAAGAACAGGGAAGCCGGTGACAGCAAGAAAGGCAGGGCACAACCACATTTCAACAGCACACATCAGCCGGTGGTCATCACAACAAGAACAGACAGAAACAAAACCCGAGCCTGCAGGACCCCTTCACGTGTTGTGCCAGGGGTAGACGTGTCTTTCGAGTGGCCTTCTATAATAATAATAATAATTACAACATTTATATAGCGCAAAATCCTGATAAAAATCAGATCTAATCTATGCTACATGAAGACGTATATTAGTACACAGAAATAAAGGACCAGGTTACCTGGTCATCTGTGCGATCGAAGGAAGAGTCCATCAACATCCATTATTCAATATCTGTATATACATACATACATACTACATACATACATACATACATACATACATACATACATAGTTGGTTATGTTATATATGTATGCATGTATACATACATTATATATACACATATATATTTATACTGTATATACACATATGTGTGTGTGTGTGTATGTATACATGTATATGTATATGTATCCGATTGTATGTGTATATATACGTATAACAATTTTTAACACATATGACATATTCATGTACATTTTCTGCATACATAATCGCTTTAGGCTTTAGACACTATTACGTCGGCCTAGTACAAATCATTCAACACTGCAAACATCACGAAATAAAAAACAAACCAACAAACCAACAAACAAACAAACCAACAACCAACAAACAAACAAACAAACAAACAACAAACAAACAAACAAACACAACAAACCAACAAACCAACAAACAAACAAACCAACCAACAAACAAACAAACCAACAAACCAACAAACAAACAAACCAACAAACCAACAAACCAACCAACCAACAAACAAACAAACAAACAAACAAACCAACAAACCAACAAACCAACAAACCAACCAACAAACAAACAAACAGATATACTAATGTTAATCAGTGCAAATGTAGACTGGCCTGAGTGTTCATGAATATCTGAATGAACACAGAATCCTGCGATAAAATAAAATAAAATAATGTTGATAGAAAACTTGGTGAGACACAAAGTTTTCTTCCTTCTTTAGTTCGTTTTTAATGGACACAAACTAATGCAATAAAATTCATAAAAAATCGTACATGTACCAATAATCACATGTATATCAGAACACAGACTCATCCATAAAAATCAAGGACACAATGAGGCAATGCGAGCATGTTTGTATTATGAAAAAACAGCAGACAATAATGCTATGGTTAGAACACGTATAACTCCGAAGCATAGCACACATGAACAGTTGAATTGATTTAATACAATATGACATGTAGACGTTTCTCTATCCGGACGACATATCTTGGGACAGAGAAATAGGAATGGGGAGGGAAACAAAATGATAGACTGACAACATTGCGGAATAGACCGAGAAACCAGTCTTTGGCACACGACCGACAGAACTGATGGAATCTGATCGACAGATGTTTAGTGCAGCGCCCCAATCATCCTCCACGGTCATAAAGGAGACCGAGAAGAATGCGAAGAAGAATGCGAAGAAGAATGCGAAGAAGAATGCGAAGAAGAACGCAAAGAAGAATGCGAAGAAGAATGCGAAGAAGAATGCGAAGAAGAAGAAGAAGAATGTGAAGAAGAATGCGAAGAAGAATGCGAAGAAGAAGAAGAATGCAAAGAAGAA
This sequence comes from Monoplex corrugatus, assembly GCA_030674185.1. Lineage (NCBI taxonomy): Eukaryota > Metazoa > Mollusca > Gastropoda > Littorinimorpha > Ranellidae > Monoplex > Monoplex corrugatus. The sequence goes on from JAPXFY010000015.1 coordinate 85,985,471, forward strand.
GAATGCGAAGAAGAAGAATGCGAAGAAGAAGAATGCGAAGAAGAAGAATGCGAAGAAGAAAATGCGAAGAATGCGAAGAATGCGAAGAAGAAGAAGAAGAATGCGAAGAATGCGAAGAAGAAGAATGCGAAGAATGCGAAGAAGAATGCGAAGAATGCGAAGAAGAAGAAGAATGCGAAGAATGCGAAGAAGAAGAAGAAGAAGAAGAAGAAGAAGAAGAATGCGAAGAATGCGAAGAAGAATGCGAAGAAGAAGAATGCGAAGAAGAAGAAGAAGAATGCGAAGAAGAAGAAGAAGAGAAGAATGCGAATGCGAAGAAGAAGAAGAAGAATGCGAAGAAGAAGAAGAATGCGAAGAAGAAGAAGAATGCGAGAAGAAGAAGAATGCGAAGAAGAAGGAAGAATGCGAAGAAGAAGAATGCGAAGAAGATGCGAAGAAGAAGAAGAAGAAGAAGAATGCGAAAAGAAGAAGAAGAAGAAGAAGAATGCGAAGAAGAAGAGAATGCGAGAAGAAGAAGAAGAAGCGAAGAAGAAGAAGAAGAAGAAGGAAGAAGAATGCGAAGAAGAAGAAGAAGAAGAAGAAGAAGAAGAAGAAGAAGAAGAAGAAGAAGAAGAAGAAGAAGAAGAAGAAGAAGAATGCGAAGAAGAAGGAAGAAAGAAGAAGAATGTGAAGAAGAATGCGAAGAAGAATGCGAAGAAGAAGAGAAGAAGCAAAGAAGAAGAATGCGAAGAAGAAGAAGGAAGAAGAAGAAGAAGAAGAAGAATGAAGAAGAAGAGATGGAAGAATGCAGAAGAAGAAGAAGAGAAGAAGAAGAAGAAGCGAAGAAGAAGAAGAAGAAGAAGAAAGAAGAAGAAAAAGAAGAAGAAGAAGGAAGAGAAGAAGAAGAAGAAGAAGAAGAAGAAGGAAGAAGAAGAAGAGAATGCGAAGAAGAAGAATGCGAAGAATGGAAGAAGAAAGGAAGAAGAAGGAAGAAGAAGAAGAATGCAGAAGAAGAAGAATGAAGAAGAAGAATGCAAGAAGAAGAAGAAGAAGAAGAAGAAGAAGAAGAGAAGAAGAAGAAGAAGAAGAAGAAGGAAGAAGAATGAAGAAGAAGAATGAGAAGAAGAAGAAGAAGAAGAGAAGAAGAAGAAGAAGAAGAAGGAAGAAGAATGCGAAGAAGAAGAAGAAGAAGAAGAAGAAGAAGAGAAGGAAGAATGCAAGAAGAAGAAGAAAGAAGAAGAATGCGAAGAAGAAGAAGAATGCAGAAGAAGAAGAATGCAGAAGAGAAGCAAGAAGAAGAAGAAGAAGAAGAAGAAGAAGAAGAAGAAGAAGAAGAATGCGAAGAAGAAGAGAAGAATGCGAAGAAGAAGAATGCGAAGAATGCGAAGAAGAAGAAGAAGAAGAAGAAGAAGAAGAATGCGAAGAAGAAGAAGAAGAAGAAGAATGCGAAGAAGAAGAGAAGAATGCGAAAGAAGAAGAAGAATGAAGAAGAAGAAGAAGAAGAAGAAGAAGAAGAAGAAGGAATGCGAAGAAGAATGCGAAGAAGAATGCGAAGAAGAAGAAGAAAATGGAAGAAGAATGCGAAGAAGAAGAAGAATGCAAAGAAGAAGAATGCGAAGAAGAAGAATGCGAAGAAGAAGAAGAAGAAGAATGGAAGAAGAAGAATGCGAAGAAGAAGAAGAGAGAAGAAGAATGCGAAGAATGCGAAGAAGAAGAAGAAGAAAAATGCGAAGAATGCGAAGAAGAAGAAGAAGAAGAAGAAGAAGGAAGAAGAAGAAGAAGAGAAGAAGAAGAAGAAGAAGAATGCGAAGAATGCGAAGAATGCGAAGAAGAATGCGAAGAATGCGAAGAAGAATGCGAAGAAGAAGAAGAAAATGCGAAGAATGCGAAGAAGAAGAAGAATGCGAAGAAGAAGAATGCGAAGAAGAAGAAGAAGAAGAGAAGAAGAAGAAGAAGAAGAAGAAGAAGAAGAAGAATGCGAAGAAGAAGAAGAATGCGAAGAAGAAGAATGCGAAGAATGCGAAGAAGAAGAAAAAGAAGAAAAAGAAGAAGAAGAAGAATGCGAAGAAGAATGCAAAGAAGAAGAATGCGAAGAAGAAGAAGAAGAATGCGAAGAAGAAGAAGAAGAAGAATGCGAAAAAGAAGAATGCGAAGAATGCGAAGAATGCGAAGAAGAAGAAGAAGAGAAGAAGAAGAAGAAGAAGAAGAAGAGAAGAAGAAGAAGAAGAAGAAGAAGAAGAAGAAGAAGAAGAAGAAGAAGAAGGCCACTTTTGTACTACTGATTATACTTTGCATACATTACTGACATATGATATTTAGACATAGCATGACATTGTTTTACTTTTGAACACGCATGCGTACTGCACTGGGTAAAAGAAATCAAAAGAATTAAACGATGAAGTGAATAGCTGCAAAAATAATAAACAATACAGAAATGAAAATGAATAAACCTCATGTTAATATATGAAGTAATATATTTAATATGTATAAATGAATGAACAAACAGAAAATTAAAATAAACAACGAACTATTGAACTATCTGCTGGACTGACTGATTACCTCATTCTCCCAATCATTTAGTCACAAATTCTTCATACATACAGACTTGACGAACTACATAAAATTATGAGAAAATCATGAATATGAATGTGTCTATATGTAGAGAATACCATTTTTACAAAAACACACATTACCGATTTATACTCATTTAGGTTTGCAAAAAAACGTAACCACGTAAACAACAACCATCCTATCGATTGAGCAACTGATAGACTGAGTGACTGACCAACTGACTAACCAGCCAATCAACTAATTAACTAGCTACATATCTATCGACTAAAATACTGTCTGGCTAAGTAAACGACCAACTATTTGACTGAGGGATTAGCTAACTATGTTACACCAAACTGGAATAGACTAGACCTATTTGAATTAGAATACATTCTGATAAACACTAACATTTACTAGAGTAGGTTACAGTAACTTAACATAAACTTAACTAACTGAACAAATATTCCAAAACTTATTGCCGAGCTCATATACATATACATACATACATATATAGGCATAATTTATATATATACACGTATATTATATATATATATATATATATATATATATATATATATATATATATATACGTGTATATATATAAATTATGCTTGTCATCGGCAGATGTGATGCGTCTAGTGTGTCGGTTTCAGTCTGCACCGCTGGCTAGCACTGCTGCTTGCAGCTATGCGAAAAGAAAAGCAGAAGGCGTAAGTCTCTTCCTGTCAGTACATAGCCTCTCCATCAGCAAGCCCTACGCTGTGCCTCCTCGTGGCGACAGGCGGTAACTGAGCACCTCACGGACTCAGGCTAAATCTCGTGGGACTCGGAGGAGGTCTGGCCCCCAGTCGTGAGGCACGCAGGCCCACCGGCGTGTAGATACGCCCTGGTGCCCACGAACCAGATCCTCAAGCTATGGGTGAATAGCTCCACTGCCTTGTGGACATCTCAGGAGAGAGTAAGGCTAGCGGAGAGACCGCACACAAACCGATGGAAGGCAACGGGAAACCACCATCGTAATTTTCCCAGGTTACTCATGGACAGAAACAGAAAACTGGAAAATGAATACAACGACGTAAATAGGTGCTCCTGTGGAGCAGCTTCGTCCGGTAGGGACCGTCATGCGGCGCAGGTGACACCAGACCGTCAGCAAATTACTGCGACCAAACCCCCTAAACTCAGATTTAAAAACATCAAAGTTGCAACATGGAATATAAGAACACTGTTGCAGAAGGGTAAATTAGAAAATATCAAAACAGAGATGGAGAGACTTAACATTGGTATTTTAGGACTAGGGGAAGTGAGATGGAAGGGGGAAGGCATGATAACATCAGGAGAATACACAATGATATACTCTGGTGGTAACTCACATGAAAGAGGAGTAGGCATCACGATGGACAAGGACAAATCAAAAGCAGTTAAGGGATACTGGGCTGTGTCCGACAGAGTTTTGCTGGTCAAATTGGGAGGCAAACCATTTGATATCAACATCATACAGGTGTATGCACCAACATCCGCAAGTACTCAGGAAGACATCGACGACTTCTACGAAGTATTAGAGATGGCCAAAGTCCAATGTAAATCACAAGCTAAAGTGGGACAGGATAGGGTGGAGGATATAGTTGGACCTCGTGGCTTTGGTACGAAAAATGAAAGGGGAGAGAAACTTGTAGAATGGGCACAGATGAATGAGTTCATAGTAGGAAACACTTGGTTTGAGCAGCCTAACAGAAGAAAATGGACTTGGATGAGTCCAGGAGGTAATACCAAAAATCAGATTGACTACATCCTGATCAACAAAGATTTAGAAATTCTTTACTGTCAGCAAAAACACTACCAGGCGCAGACTGCAACAGTGACCACAATCCTGTAGTCAGAAGGTTTAGGCTGAAATTGAGGAAAAGGAAACAGACCAAAGGCAACATCAAACTAAACCTTGGACTCTTAATATAATAATAATAATAATAATATATTTTATTTATATAGCGCAAAATCTTGATAAAATCAAATCTAAGCGCTGAGCGTATACATGCTTACATACCTACATACATATGAGCGTATACATGCATACATACATGCTTACATACTTACATACATAAATCTAGCTAGCGTATACATGCATACATATATACATACATAAATCTAAGCGTATATACATACATACATACTACGTACGCACAGGCATACATAATAATTACAATATTTATATAGCGCAAATCTCGACAAAATCAAATCCAAGCGCCGAAAAGACACACACGCACACACGCACGCACGCACACACACGCACACACACACACACACACACACACACACACACACACACACACACACACACACACACACACACACACACACACACACACCATGCATGGCCACAAATGGGGAGAAAAGAATAAAAGCAATAAAAGCAAGAATAAAACCAATGGAAAAACCACAGAGAGCACATCATATACAATTATATATTAAAACAAAGTGATTCCCCTCCGAGCGGAGACAGGGCTACAGAGGGGGGTTGAGTGAGGTTAGGATTTTATGCAGAGGAGAAAAGGTGAGTTTTGAGAGCGGACTTGAAGGAGGCAAAAGTAGGTTGCTGACGGACTGAGAGAGGAAGTTTGTTCCAGGAGAGTGGACCAGAAACAGAGAAGGCTCGTGGACCATAGGTATTGAGCTTAGTGCGTGGAAAGCGAAAAGTCAGAGGATCGGAGGCAGAGCGGAGGGTACGTGAGGGAACATAGATCTCAAGTAGGCTTGACAGGTAATCGGGGGCTGCGTTATTGAGGCTTTTGTAGCACATGGTGTCTAGTTTGTACTGTATGCGCTTTGATACAGGGAGCCAGTGAAGTTGTGCCAGGAGAGGAGATATGTGGTCAGCTTTTTTCTTTTTGAGTACAAGGCGTACAGCATTGTTTTGAATGCGCTGTAGTATGTGAATGGTGGAGGCAGGAAGACCAGACAGGAGTGAATTGCAATAGTCAATGCGAGACATTATGAAGGAGAGAACGAGTTTTGCAGTTGTTTCCACAGAGAGATACTTTCTGATCAGGCTTATACGATGGAGATGATAGTAGCAAGATCTGGCAGTTTGAGAAACAAAGTTGTTCATGGACAGGGTAGAGTCAATGCAGACACCAAGGTTTTTAGCTGAATCAGAAATTGGGACTGATGTGTTACATAATGGGAGAGAAAGAGGAGGCAGCTGGGAAAGTTTCTGACGGGTGCCAATGAGGATAGCTTCTGTCTTGTCGTCATTAATCTGAAGTCTATTGTGTGTCATCCAGTTCTTAATGTCCGAGTAACACTCAGTGGTGCGAGTCAACAGGCGCTGTATATTATCAGGTGAGTCACTATCTTGAAGTTGGGTGTCATCAGCATAGAAGTGGTGTTTTATAGAGTGGGAGTTGATGATGGTGGACAGGGGGGAGGTATAAAGAATGAAAAGAACAGGGCCAAGGACAGATCCTTGTGGAACACCACAGGTCAGGTATGCAGGTTGAGAGTAAGTGCCATTGATGAGAACAGTTTGTTTTCTGTTTGATAAATACGAAGTGAAAAAGGAGAGAGCAATGTCAGAGATGCCAAAAGTATGATGAAGTCTAGAAAGGAGAATACCATGGTCAATGGTATCGAAGGCTGCAGACAGATCAAGGAGTGTGAGGAGAGAGACTTTGCCAGTATCAGTTGCAAGGAGGAGATTGTTGAGAATGTGTAGTAGGGCAGTTTCAGTGCTATGGCACTGGCGGTAGGCTGACTGGAAAGGATTGAGGAGATTGTTGGCAGACAGGTGAGAGTTCAGCTGGTTGAGGACGACCTTTTCAAGGAGTTTTGACAAGAAAGAGAGATTAGAGATAGGCCTGCAATTTTTCAGTTCATTTGGGTCTAAATTGTGTTTCTTGAGGAGAGGGTGAACAATAGCAGACTTGAAAGAATCTGGGACAGTTCCAGTTTGAAAAGAAGTGTTGATGATGTCAGTGATGAATGGGAGGAGAGTAGGGAGACAATCGGAGTAGAGAGAACCTGGAAGAGGATCCAGTTCGCAGGTTTTGAACGACATGGATCTGATTGTGTTGAAAATTTCTTCTTGTGAGACGGGTAAAAGTAGTGAGAGGTGTGCCAGAGAAGGAAGGGTCAGGTGGGCATGGTTGACAGGGTGTCCTGTCAAGCCTGTCACGAAGAGTTTGTATTTTGGTGGTGAAATACTTAGAGAATACAGATGGGAGTTCTTCATTTGTATGTTTTGTTGGGAGAGGTAAGTCTTTTCGTGTGCCAAGGAGATGATTCATGGTTGTAAAGAGTTCTTTTGAAGAAGAGGCATTCAGGATTTTGGTTTGGAAATAGCTTGTTTTTGCAGATGCAATGAGGGTGGATACTTTTGTTTTAGAGGCTTGGAAAAGTTGCCTGTGTACAGTGAGTTTGGATTTGTGCCAGCAGCGCTCTGCTCTGCGGCGGGCACGTTTTGCACAGGCTATCTCATGAGTGAGCCAGGGGGTAGTGGGGCGGTCAGGTAAAAGACGGGTTGTGGCTGGAGCATGAGTGTCCAGAAGATGGTGGAGAGTAGTATAGAATTCATCGGCAAGGTTATGTGACTTTTCAGAAAGGAGACGGGAGGCATCAGATGAAAATGTGGAGAGGTCGATAGATTTGAGATTGCGTCGAGTCACTGTGCGCGTGGTACGGGAAGGAGGAGAAATGTCAAGAGAACAGAGAATTGCAGAGTGGTCAGATGGAAGGGCTGAAGTTAGACGGGTAGAAAGAACTAAGCAGTTGTTAGTAGCTGAATTGTGGTGATCACGAGAAATGATCCAGTCAGGAATGTGACCTTTTTGATGGGTTGGTTCAGAAATGTGTTGTGTCATATTGTGATTGGACAGATGAAGTGATACGTAAGAAATTTATTGTACATGTTCAAAATAAATTCAGTGCTCTGGAAGACGTTGGTGACAGTGAGGAACAATAGACAAAATTGAGAAATTCGATAAATGAAGCTTGTGAAGAAATCCCTAAGGCAGATAGAAAAGCAAAAAAGAGCTGGATGACTAATGAAATTTTGGGCTTGATGGAAGAAAGGAGGAAGGCAAAGAGAAACGAGGAGATATACAGGAAGATAAACAAGGAGATCAGGAATAGGTGCAATGAAGCTAAGAAAGCTTGGCTGAAAACAAAGTGCAAAGAAATGGAAGACCGACACAAAACGGATCCTCAGGGTATTTACAGACGAATTGAAGAAATTGTCCACAGGAAAAATACATGCACATCAACTGGTTGCTTGAAATCAAAAGATGGTACGCTTCTCATGGAAAAAGACAAAATATTAGACAAATGGGGAGAGTACATTAAAGACCTTTTCGAAGATGACAGAAACGAAGAACACATTATAAGAAAGAACTTTGAAGGACTACCCACAATGCAAGATGAAATTAGAGTGGCACTGATAAAGATAAAACCAGGAAAAGCCCCAGGACCAGACAACATTACTACAGAGATGATTGAAGCCCTGGAGGAATTTGGCATAGAAAAAATAACAATCCTCCTAAATGAAATTTATGACTCTGGAAAAATCCCCAAAGATATGTCAAAATCAATTTTCATTGCACTTCCAAAGAAGACAGGGGCTATAGAATGCGAACTCCATCGCACAATCAGTTTGATGAGTCATGTAACAAAAATCCTGTTAAGAATAATCATGATGAGGACAAGGAATAGAATCAAAAGAGAAATAGCAGAAGAACAGTGTGGATTTGTGGATGGGAACGGAACTATTAATGCCATATACATCCTAAGAACTATCATAGCGAGGTCAGTTGAGATGAATAAGGATTTGTATTTATGCTTTGTTGACTATACCAAGGCTTTCGATCGGGTACGACATGAAGAATTGATCAACCAACTGGAGAGACTCAATGTTGATGGAAAAGATCTACGAATAATCATAAATATGTACTGGGAACAAACAGCTGCAATGAGAATAGAAAACAATATAAGCTCTTTCCAAAGCATTAAAAGAGGAGTCAGACAGGGTTGTGTTTCGTCACCAGATCTGTTTTCACTATATAGCGAAAACATCATGAGAAACCTAGAAGACCCTGGATTAAAGGTTGGAGGGAAAATGATAAACAACATTCGGTGCGCAGATGACACCGTGCTAATTGCAGAAAATGAAAGGGACCTACAAAACCTTGTGAATATACTAGAAATAGAAGGCGAAGGTAAGGGGTCGGAACTAAACAGCAGGAAGACTGAAGTCATGGTGATCAGTAAAAAACATGAAATCCCCTCCTGCAAAATAACAGCAAATGGCACAACCTTGACACAGATTAATAAGTTCAAATACCTGGGAATGGTCATTTCATTCAAAGAGAGCACCAGGTAGACCCAGGGAGAGAATGCTGGAGGACTTGCAGAGTGGCTGGGGATGAGGAGGGTGGGGGAGATGCTGGGGGCAACGAGAGATAGAGATGGTTGGAAGTCCATGGTCGCCAACGCCATGCGGCAGGGCACCTGATGATGATGATGATGACTCTGTAAAACCGTCTACTATTTTATTCCTTTATCTACCTAGTGCTGCTTTTCTCTCCAGTTTTCCTGTTGTGACAAGGTGCTCAAATTTCTCTTGCCTCATAAAATGTGATATAATGTTGCTTTTTTCCCCTAACCTTCTTCATTAATGTTCTTTTCATGCTTGCTGCTATCAAGACTGTCTCGTTTTTTGTTGTTGTTTTTGTTTGTTTTGTTGTTGTTGCTTTTTTGTTTGTTTTTGTTTTGCTGCCCATAGACCTCTCAACATTCTCCTTAGAAACCACATTTCGGCTGCTTCAGTCTTGCTCTGACTTTGCTTTTTGATTGTAAGAAGACTGGAATTATGTCAATTAGTAAAAACAACAAATCCCCTCATGTAAAATAACCGCAAATGACATAACATTGAGACAAGTTGATAAGTTTAAATATCTAGGAACAGTTATCTCACCAGACAATAGACGTATGATAGAAATATCCAGCAGAACTAGCCAAGCTAAAACAGCATTCGAGAAAATAAAAACCGTTCTTACCAGCAAACGTCTATCAGTTAACATCAGGATGAGAATTCTTCAGTCTTATACAGAACGAATACTGCTGTACGGATGCAAAGCCTGGGCAATCAACAAGCTGGCGGATAAGATGAGGAAATCGAAGGCTAAACCAGTTTCTGATTAATCGATGATTTCACACAGCACATATATTGCAGAAGCGATCACAATCGTTCCAATTATTCAATTTCTTTGTTTCTGAAGGTTTTTTTCCCTTTTCTCTGCATTCCCTGAGAAGTACAGGCACGTGTTTTATTTATTTGTTTGCTGACCAACCCGACAACCATTTCTCTAAAAAAGCAAACACACCCTTTGTTTTCCTGTTAGCTACTCTGACAAGCGTTTCTCTTTTAGCTACTCTGACAAGCGTTTCTCTTTTAGCTACTCTGACAAGCGTTTCTCTTTTAAGCAAAGACATATCCATCACTAAAGTCTTGTTTGGTCCTGTATTGGTTACTCTGAAAATATTTATCTTGAAGCCAGAATAACCTTGCTTCCTTTGTTGGTTACTTTGGTACTTGTTCTACTTAAACAAAGACAGACACTTCCTTTGTTGGTTCCTCTGGTACTTGTTCTACTTAAACAAAGACTGACACCTCCTTTGTTGGTTCCTCTGCTACTTGTTCTACTTAAACAAAGACTGACACCTCCTTTGTTGGTTCCTCTGGTACTTGTTCTACTTAAACAAAGACAGACACCTCCTTTGTTGGTTCCTCTGGTATTTGTTCTACTTAAACAAAGACTGACACCTCCTTTGTTGGTTCCTCTGCTACTTGTTCTACTTAAACAAAGACTGACACCTCCTTTGTTGGTTCCTCTGGTACTTGTTCTACTTAAACAAAGACTGACACCTCCTTTGTTGGTTCCTCTGGTACTTGTTCTACTTAAACAAAGACTGACACCTCCTTTGTTGGTTCCTCTGGTACTTGTTCTACTTAAACAAAGACAGACACCTCCTTTGTTGGTTCCTCTGGTACTTGTTCTACTTAAACAAAGACTGACACTTCCCTTGTTGGTTCCTCTGGTACTTGTTCTACTTAAACAAAGACAGACACTTCCCTTGTTGGTTCCTCTGGTACTTGTTCTACTTAAACAAAGACAGACGCTTCCCTTGTTGGTTCCTCTGGTACTTGTTCTACTTAAACAAAGACAGACACTTCCCTTGTTGGTTCCTCTGGTACTTGTTCTACTTAAACAAAGACTGACACCTCCTTTGTTGGTTCCTCTGCTACTTGTTCTACTTAAACAAAGACAGACACCTCCTTTGTTGGTTCCTCTGGTATTTGTTCTACTTAAACAAAGACAGACACTTCCTTTGTTGGTTCCTCTGGTACTTGTTCTACTTAAACAAAGACAGACACTTCCCTTGTTGGTTCCTCTGGTACTTGTTCTACTTAAACAAAGACAGACACTTCCCTTGTTGGTTCCTCTGCTACTTGTTCTACTTAAACAAAGACTGACACCTCCTTTGTTGGTTCCTCTGCTACTTGTTCTACTTAAACAAAGACAGACACCTCCTTTGTTGGTTCCTCTGGTACTTGTTCTACTTAAACAAAGACAGACACTTCCCTTGTTGGTTCCTCTGGTACTTGTTCTACTTAAACAAAGACAGACACCTCCTTTGTTGGTTCCTCTGGTACTTGTTCTACTTAAACAAAGACTGACACCTCCTTTGTTGGTTCCTCTGGTACTTGTTCTACTTAAACAAAGACAGACACTTCCCTTGTTGGTTCCTCTGGTACTTGTTCTACTTAAACAAAGACAGACACTTCCCTTGTTGGTTCCTCTGGTACTTGTTCTACTTAAACAAAGACTGACACCTCCTTTGTTGGTTCCTCTGGTACTTGTTCTACTTAAACAAAGACAGACACTTTCCTTGTTGGTTCCTCTGGTACTTGTTCTACTTAAACAAAGACAGACACTTCCCTTGTTGGTTCCTCTGGTACTTGTTCTACTTAAACAACGACAGACACTTCCCTTATTGGTTCCTCTGGTACTTGTTCTACTTAAACAAAGACTGACACCTCCTTTGTTGGTTCCTCTACTGGGAAGTCTGGTAAGATCTTATTTCAAATAAGGCTGGGCAAGTTTGTTTTTCGTTCCTCTACTGAGTACTCTGACAAGTGGTTGACGTAAACAAAAACAGACACATTTATTTCTTCCTCTACTGGCTAGTCTGGTAAGTGTTTATTTTAAACAAAGGTAGACAAGCCTTCGTTTCTTCTCCTCTGGCTAATCCGACAGTGCTCACTTTCAACAAAGCCAGACGCATGCAATTTCCCCTCATCAATTTGTCTAAAAGTATGATGAATTTGAATAAAATTATTTAACCAATGCAGTTTATTTATACGTTATTTTGATACATCACAATATAGACATTAAATTTTCAAATACATCTCTTTTCTCTCTCACCATCTTTCTTCTTTCTCTTCCAGTATACTTTCGATTCTGTAAAATTTAAATAGTGTACTTTATAAGATACATTTTATCACAGAACATGGCAGTTACATAAAAGGAAAATGTTTTTAGCGATAAACACCCATCGATTTTGCAGAGGATGAATCTTCAATTTGGAGGTTGTGTCAACAAAGAATGATTTTCCCATTCAATGATTAAATTTCGTAATCTTCATTTTCCTCTTCTTGTTGTAAATTTCGATGTCATACCGCAACTTTATTGTTTTTCAAAGTGCTGCCAGTGTTGCGTTGATTGTTCCAAAGGTAGATATAACAGTTGGCAGAGGGTAAAATGAAATCAAAACATGATCCTTTTTAAAGTGAGATATTTCAAAAGTTAGAGCAGTTTTAAAGTTAAAGACAAGAGCTTCTCGTGAACAAAGGCAGGCACAGCCTTTGATTTGTTTTGTTTTGTTTTGTTTTGTTTTGTTTTGTTTTGCTTTTGCTTGCTTGTCAGAAAATGTACCAAATGTTCATATCGAAGACACGCATGCACATCGTTTCCTTGTTTACTCGAAAGTCAAATAAACGTTTTCTTCAAATATGGACTAGTACAAGCCATACTTTTGTGATCCTCCACAAGGGATTGAGTCGCTGGTCACGGAAAATCATTTTCAGTTTATTGCATACCGCAAATGTAACCTTTCGCTCATCGCAACGAAGAAATAGACGATTACTTTCTGAGATATGGACTTTGGAAGATGGTAATCCCGTCTCACCATTTTGAGAAAAATAACAAAAACCGAATCACGCTTTCAGCTGTAAACCGTAGGGTTGATGTTTGTGTGTATACGCATACAAAATATAACAAAAATGCACATTAAAATCCTGTAAGTCATGTCAGTTCTCGTGGCTTATAAAAACATGAAAACAGCCAGCATGCACATCCCCAAAGCTGCAGATTGTACAACAAAACAGTGTAATGTGGTCAGCTCGCTAAACATTTGGAGTTCTTCCTGCTCCACAAAAACATCAAATTACATGTATTATGTGTAATGTGCGCTGAGTCCCAGTGAGGTTGGAGACTAGCGCTATATGAGAGCGACTTAACAACAGTACACAGCGTAAAACTGTTAACGTCAACACAAGCCACTGTGGTGATAAGTGCCCACAAACGACAGCTATGGTGATAAATGCCATAAATGACAGCTATGGTGATAAATGCCATAACTGACAGCTATGGTGATAAGTGCCCATGAATGACAGCTATGGTGATAAGTGCCCATGAATGACAGCTATGGTGATAAGTGCCCATGAATGACAGCTATGGTGATAAGTGCCCATGAATGACAGCTATGGTGATAAGTGCCCATGAATGACAGCTATGGTGATAAGTGCCCATGAATGACAGCTATGGTGATAAGTGCCCATGAATGACAGCTATGGTGAAAAGTGCCCATGAAGGACTGCTATGGTGATAAGTGCCCATGAATGACAGCTATGGTGATAAGTGCCCATGAATGACAGCTATGGTGATAAGTGCCCATGAATGACAGCTATGGTGATAAGTGCCCATAACTGACAGCTATGGTGATAAGTGCCCATGAAAGACAGCTATGGTGATAAGTGCCCATGAATGACAGCTATGGTGATAAGTGCCCATAACTGACAGCTATGGTGATAAGTGCCCATGAATGACAGCTATGGTGATAAGTGCCCATGAATGACAGCTATGGTGATAAGTGCCCATGAATGACAGCTATGGTGATAAGTGCCCATGAATGACAGCTATGGTGATAAGTGCCCATGAAGGACAGCTATGGTGATAAATGCCATAAATGACAGCTATGGTGATAAGTGGCCATGAATGACAGCTATGGTGATAAGTGCCCATGAATGACAGCTATGGTGATAAGTGCCCATGAAGGACAGGTATGGTGATAAGTGCCCATGAATGACAGGTATGGTGATAAGTGCCCATGAATGACAGCTATGGTGATAAGTGCCCATAACTGACAGCTATGGTGATAAGTGCCCATAAATGACAGCTATGGTGATAAGTGCCCATGAATGACAGCTATGGTGATAAGTGCCCATAAATGACAGCTATGGTGATAAGTGCCCATAAATGACAGCTATGGTGATAAGTGCCCATAAATGACAGCTATGGTGATAAGTGCCCATGAATGACAGCTATGGTGATAAGTGCCCATGAATGACAGCTATGGTGATAAGTGCCCATGAATGACAGCTATGGTGATAAGTGCCCATAACTGACAGCTATGGTGATAAGTGCCCATGAATGGCAGCTATGGTGATAAGTGCCCATAAATGACAGCTATGGTGATAAGTGCCCATAAATGACAGCTATGGTGATAAGTGCCCATAACTGACAGCTATGGTGATAAGTGCCCATGAATGGCAGCTATGGTGATAAGTGCCCATAAATGACAGCTATGGTGATAAGTGCCCATAAATGACAGCTATGGTGATAAGTGCCCATAACTGACAGCTATGGTGATAAGTGCCCATAACTGACAGCTATGGTGATAAGTGCCCATAAATGACAGCACAGAGGAGCATTTGACATCATGGGCTTCAAATGCTGGTACGGCATTTCCTGACGTTTGTGCATGATGAAGATCAATGGACGCACGATGAAAGCAGACAAAAAGGCTTTTACTGAGGCCTGCGGATCGGTGCTTGAACATCCAGCAGAAGGCTGCCAGACGACAAGACCTAAGGCATATTCGGTATTCTGCAATCCTCCGGTCCAGTGAGCAAGTTGAGGCAGAGCTGAAGTGTTATAATGGCAGAGGTACAGTAAGGTTTCACACCACAATATTTCACAGACCAAGAGAACAAAGCCGGCCTTTCAGTGCACTTTGCATTTCAGTGGTCACACATAAAACGAATCCTATTTTGATTCATGTTGTTCAGTGCCCAGCAGACTGGTCAGGCCATAGTTATGTAATCAACACGATTGCCATGGATTGTATGACCATGTGACATACATGAAGTCACGTTTTAATGTGTTAAAAACAGAAGAGTAGGGTTGTCTTCCTTGCAACGACAAGAACAAACAATAACAAAAACGAAACAAAGCAAACAAATCAGACCTTTTACTCGACACAACTATCTGCTTGGTCTGATTCAACACAAAGGAAACAGAATACTTTGTAACGTTTAACGAAGATTGTTTACATAACGAAACATGTTTACATAACGAAACATGTTTACATAACGAAACATGTTTACATAACGAAACAGAATACTTTGTAACGTTTAACGAAGATTGTTTACATAACGAAACATGTTTACATAACGAAACATGTTTACATAACGAAACAGAATACTTTATAACGTTTAACGAAGCTTGTTTACATAACGAAACATGTTTACATAACGAAACAGAATACTTTATAACGTTTAACGAAGCTTGTTTACATAACGAAACAGAATACTTTGTAACGTTTAACGAAGCTTGTTTAAGTAACGAAACATGTTTACATAACGAAACAGAATACTTTATAACGTTTAACGAAGCTTGTTTACATAACGAAACAGAATACTTTGTAACGTTTAACGAAGCTTGTTTACATAACGAAACATGTTTACATAACGAAACAGAATACTTTATAACGTTTAACGAAGCTTGTTTACATAACGAAACAGAATACCTTATAACGTTTAATGAAGCTTGTTTACATAACGAAACAGAATACTTTATAACGTTTAACGAAGCTTGTTTGCATAACGAAACAGAATACTTTATAACGTTTAACGAAGCATGTTTGCATAACGAAGCTTGTTTACATAACGAAACAGAATATACTTTATAACGTTTAACGAATCTTGTTTACATAACGAAACATGTTTATATAACGAAACAGAATACTTTATAACGTTTAACGAAGCTTGTTTACATAACGAAACAGAATACTTTATAACGTTTAACGAAGCTTGTTTGCATAACGAAGCTTGTTTACATAACGAAACAGAATACTTTATAACGTTTAACGAAGCTTGTTTACATAACGAAGCTTGTTTTCGCAACAACCGTGACCGGGGCCGACACAACCTGCCATCGGTGTACTCCTCACTTATTCAGTCGCACTGTCGTGAGTTCGCTCACAGCGTTGCGCATTGAAGCCAGATCTCAACCCAGCAGTTGCGCTGAAGAAGTCGGCTGGATCGCCGATGAAAGCTAAGCAGTAAGTAGCTTTTTTCACTGAGAGCCAGGTTCAACCAGGTAGCCATTAAGCTTGTTTACATAACGAAGCTTGTTTACATAACGAAACAGAATACTTTATAACGTTTAACGAAGCTTGTTTACATAACGAAGCTTGTTTACGTAACAAAGCTTGTTTACATAACGAAACAGAATACTTTATAACGTTTAACGAAGCTGGTTTACATAACGAAGCTTGTTTACATAACGAAACAGAATACTTTATAACGTTTAACGAAACTTGTTTACATAACGAAGCTTGTTTACGTAACAAAGCTTGTTTACATAACGAAACAGAATACTTTATAACGTTTGACGAAGCTGGTTTACATAAGCTTGTTTACGTAACAAAGCTTGTTTACATAACGAAACAGAATACTTTATAACGTTTAACGAAGCTTGTTTACATAACGAAGCTTGTTTACATAACGAAACAGAATACTTTATAACGTTTAACGAAGCTTGTTTACATAACGAAGCTTGTTTACGTAACAAAACGTGTTTACATAACGAAGCTTGTTTACATAACGAAGCTTGTTTATGTAACAGAACTTGTTTGCACAACGAAGCTTGTTTATACAACAAAACATAACGAAACATTTTACATAACGAAACGTGTTTAAACAGTTACACTTGTTTAAAAACAAACTTGCTTACACAAAAAATTGTTTACTGGCTGTAAAATGATCATTGTTTCAACGTAACAAAACATCAACATCAACAAGAACAACAACAAGACAAAAATTAAAAAAGCATCCACACAGTCTGCATATGAACAGTGTGGGGGTAATGACCACAGGAGCGGGGCAAAAGGACAGCCCAAATCTCACAATCAATCAGATAAAAAAAGAAGGTTGTCCAGGTGACAGCCCATATCTCACAATCAATCAGACCCAAAGAAGGTTGTCCAGGTGACAGCCCATATCTCACAATCAATCAGACCCAAAGAAGGTTGTCCAGGTGACAGCCCATATCTCACAATCATCAGACCAAAGAAGGTTGTCCAGGTGACAGCCCATATCTCACAATCAATCAGACCCAAAGAGGTTGTCCAGGTGACAGCCATATCTCACAATCATCAGACCAAAGAAGTTGTCCAGGTGACAGCCCATATCTCACAATAAATCAGACCCAAAGAAGGTTGTCCAGGTGACAGCCCATATCTCACAATCAATCAGACCCAAAGAAGGTTGTCCAGGTGACAGCCCATATCTCACAATCAATCAGACCCAAAGAAGGTTGTCCAGGTGACAGCCAAAATCTCACAATCACTCACATCAAAAGAAAGTTGTCCAGGTGGTTGTGAGCGTTCTATGTCAATAGACTTCCCTGCATCAGTGACCCTGCTGTCTGAGTCTCACAGTCGGTCAGAACCAAGTTGTCTGATGATGATGGACTCTCCTGCAATGTTTGTCAAGTATACTGATCCTTTATCGCCTGGTACGGGTCTTCATAAACATTTGCCCACACCCAGGCTTTAGCACACGACCCACAGAGCTGGAGGAATCTGGGTTTGAACAGTTCTTTAGTCCAGCGCCCCAATAAATCTTCACACAGTTGAGGGAAAAGACGAAGGAAAAGAAGAAAAAGAAGTGGTTGTCATGTGGGATACAGGACCCAT
>JAPXFY010000015.1:86005808-86080808 GCA_030674185.1 Monoplex corrugatus
AGTTCATATTTCATGTCACTGCCAAAGAGACAGATGTTCATAGTTCATCTTTCATGTCACTGCCAAAAGGACAAAGATATTCATAGTTCATATTTCATGTCACTGCCAAAGAGACAGATGTTCATATTTCATATTTCATGTCACTACCAAAGAGACAGATGTTCATAGTTCATCTTTCATGTCGTTGCCAAAGAGACAGATGTTCATAGTTCATCTTTCATGTCACTACCAAAGAGACAGATGTTCATAGTTCATCTTTCATGTCGTTGCCAAAGAGACAGATATTCATAGTTCATCTTTCATGTCACTACCAAAGAGACAGATGTTCATAGTTCATCTTTCATGTCATTGCCAAAGAGACAGATATTCATAGTTCATCTTTCATGTCACTACCAAAGAGACAGATGTTCATAGTTCATCTTTCATGTCACTGCCAAAGACACACAGCTGGCGTTCAATGACCAAGTCCACTGCATGGCGTCTCGTAAACTGGTCCTTCACTTCATTTCCCAAGAGGTGCAGTTGCCATCAACGACATTTAAAGGACTGTTTTCATCATGGTCTGCTTGCCATCAACGACATTTACAAGGACTGTTTTCATCATGGTCTGCCAAGTCACCAATCTGCACAGACGCAGCATCAGTAACGGATGAACTCATTTCGTTGGAGGACGGAGGGTCTGCGAAGGAATGGGTAGGGGCTCCGTTAGAGGTCTCTTTGGGCGTCTTCCTGGCGCTGTCTTTGAATCCACCACCACCACCACCACCACCACCAACACCACCGGACGCGGACAACTTCTTGGTGAGGTACTCCCTGCGGGTAGTGTCGCGGCTGATTTGTTGCCTCTGTTTGTCCATCCAGCCCTGCTTGACGTTGAAGGTGAGGATCCTCACCAAGCTGAGCCAGGCGTCCTCCAGGTCACGATTCCAGTTTGGCGTGTTCTCCTTCACGGCATTCACAAACTGTGAGCCCAGCAACTGAAACACGGACAGGCTGTGTTGTGAATATGGCGGGTGTTGGTGGTGGTGGTGGTTGTGATGATGGTGATGGTTGTGATGGTGGTGTTTTTATAATGATATGATGTTACGGTGGAGATGTTATGATGTGTGATGTTATGAAGATGGTGATGTTATGATGGTGGTGATGTTATAATGGTGGTGATTGTGATGGTAATCTTTTGATGGTGATGTTATGATGGTGGCGATGGAAAGTTAGAAATGTCAAGATAGAGATGGAAAGGCTTAACATCACTATTTTAGGAATAGGGGAGGTGAGATGGAAGGTAGCAGGCATGATAACATCAGGCAAGCATGAAATTATATCTTCCAGTGGAGACACACATGAAAGAGGAGTAGGCATCATAATGGACAGTGACAAGTCAAAGTCTATCAAAGGATACTGGACTATATCAGACCGAGTTTTATTAGTTAAATTGGATGACACGTCATTGGATATCATCCAGGTACATGAACCAACAGTCGCAAGTACTGAGAAAGAAACTGACAACTTCTATGAAGTATTAGAGATAGCCAAGGCTCCTGTATCACATTACAATAATAATGGAAGATTTTAATGCTTAAGTGGGACAGAAAAGAAATGACATAGTTGGTGAGTGGGCACAAGTAAATGAATTGATAATAAGAAACACTTGGTTTGAGCAACTTTACAGAAGAAAATGGATATGGATGAATCCAGGAGACAGTACAAGAAATCAGATTCATTACATCCTGATAAACAAAAGATTTAGGAATTCTTTACTGACATAGAAAGATTGCTGTTGCCAGTCGTGCTCCCCCTATCTCTCATGGATCCCCACCTCGCTCTGCTGTTCCATCAAACCTAATTACTGTGCCCCTTTTCAAGCCTGGTTGCTCTGTTAGGTGCCACAAGAAACTGACCCTCTCTGTGTTCAATGCCCGATCAGTTGGTACAGCAGTGAAGAGAACCGCCATCAACGATTTTGTCATTGACAACGATGTCAGTGTGTTGTGTCTGACAGAGACTTGGTTGCTGCCCAGTGGTGATGAGGCCAAGTGTTGTGACTTGTCCCCTCCAGGCTTCAAGACTCTCAGCTTCCCTCGGCAGACCCGTGGTGGAGGCATCGCTTTTGTTGTGTCTGATGCCATTACTTCCTCCATTAGTGCTACCTCGAACTTCTCCTTCCCTCACACTT
The DNA here is from genome assembly GCA_030674185.1 of Monoplex corrugatus. Classification (NCBI taxonomy): domain Eukaryota; kingdom Metazoa; phylum Mollusca; class Gastropoda; order Littorinimorpha; family Ranellidae; genus Monoplex; species Monoplex corrugatus. The sequence goes on from JAPXFY010000015.1 coordinate 86,007,982, forward strand.
CATTTGAACTGGCCCAACTTACTCTCTCCCTACCCCAGCTTCTACTTCATGTCTTCTGCTTGTACCGTCCCCCTCCTAACAAAAAGAACCATCTCAAGGACTCACTCTTTCTCGACGAGCTCCCCGATCTACTTGAACATATGAACATGGTTAGAGGCAATTTCATTTTGGTGGGAGACTTTAACTTCCACTGGGATACCCCCTCAAATACATATCCGTCGCGTCTCATGGATCTTCTTGAATCCTTCAATCTATCCCAGGCTGTCACCTCCCCTACCCACAAGTCTGGCCATATCCTCGACTGGATCATTCACCCTGAAGGAGAACTGGTTGAGTCTGTCTCGACCAGCTTGTCCCTGACTTCGGACCACTACCCTGTTCTAGCCATGCTGAACCTCCCTGTTCCCTCTAAGCCTCCCCGCTACATTGAGAAGCGTGACTTGGCATCCATCGACTTTGTGGCTTTTAGATCGGATGTGCTGGCCGCTCTTCAGTCGGCTCCTGCCCTATCTGCCGGGCTGTTCAACAGCCTTCTTCAAGACGTCATGGATCGCCATGCTCCTGTTCTTCGACGGAAAATCTCCACCCGACCACCGTCGCCCTGGTTTCCAGCTGCTGGAGAACAAGTACTGGATGCTAAGCGTGCAAGACGAAGGGCTGAGAGACAATGGCTTAAAAGTGGACTAGAAATTCACAAACAGATAATGCGTGCTGCTAACAATTTAGTAAATACCTTAGTACAACAAGCCAAGTCAGCATATTATAATTCAAAAAATCACTGCATGTACTACAACAAAACAACTGTTCAAGGTCACCAATGCATTCATGGGGAGAATAAAATCATCCCCACTTCCTTCGCCTGTCTATCCCTCTAATCTACCACAGAAATTTTGTGACTTTTTTAGTAACAAAATTGAAGTTCTTCGTTCAAGCCTCGACTCTCAGTCAGCAATGTTACCAGATGTTCCCTATGACTCTTTCACTGGAAACCTGTTTAATGAATTTAAGCCTGTGACTGAAGCTGTTGTCAGTGAAGTTATTCATAAAACTACCATAAAGACATGTGCACTTGATCCCCTTCCATCTGTTCTTTTATCCCAATTGATTCACGATTTGCTTCCCTACATCACTGTCATTGTAAATGACTCTCTCACTTCTGGATGTTTTCCTTCTATTCTCAAGACAGCTATTGTTCAACCTCTTCTAAAGAAACCCTCCCTTGATCCTGAAAACCTGAAAAACTACCGTCCTGTTTCCAATCTGTCCTTTCTTTCTAAGATTATTGAAAAGATCGCACTTCTCCAACTCCAGGAACACCTGGATTGCAACAGCCTTCTCTATCCTTTGCAATCTGCCTATCGCTCTGGTCATAGTACAGAGACTGCTCTTTTGAAGATTGTGAATGATCTGCTATCTACTCTAGACAATGGTCAGGTGTCCCTTCTCTCTCTTCTTGATCTCTCTTCTGCCTTCGACACTATTGATCACAATACTCTTCTTCCTCGACTTCAGAATATTTTTGGTATCTCTGGCATTGCTCTGTCATGGTTTCAATCCTACCTTTCTGGTCGTGTACAAGTTGTCTCCATAAATGGTGTCTCTTCTAATCCTACCATCTTGAAGTACGGTGTTCCTCAGGGCTCTGTCTTAGGCCCTATTCTCTTTATTTTGTACACTCAGCCCATCTCTGACATTGTAGCCCATCATCACATATCCCATCACTGTTTTTCTGATGACAACCAAATCTACATGTCTGGCCATCCCTCCACTATCCCTTCTATAATTCAACGCACACAGCTCTGCATTTCTGACATAAAGTCTTGGATGACATGCAACAAACTCCAGCTGAATAATGACAAAACAGAATTTATATTTATTGCATCAAAGCGACTTCTGTCTACTGTGCCTATCCCTGTTTCTATCCAGCTTGAAGACTCGGTAATCCACACTTCCACATCCGTGCGTAATCTTGGAGTTGTACTGGACCAAACTCTTTCCTTCCACAGCCAGGTATCCTCTGTCTGTCGTGCTTGTTACTTAGAACTTCGACGGATCAGTTCTGTGCGTCATCTTCTATCTGAAGAAAGCACTATAACTCTCATTTCTGCACTCATTCTTTCCAGACTCGACTACTGTAACTCGCTTCTTGCTGGCTGCCCCCAAACACTCTTATCCAAATTGCAAAAAGTTCAAAATAACGCTGCTCGCCTTGTACGGAAATGCCCAAGGTCAACTCATGTTTCCCCTCTGCTTCGTACTCTACACTGGCTTCCTGTTCGAAAGCGTATTGACTATAAACTTTCCCTCCTATGCCATAAGTCTCTGGCTGGTCTAGCTCCACCCTATCTTTCTGATCTCCTGACTGTTTACATTCCCTCCAGAGAGCTACGCTCTTCTACTGATGCTCACCTATTTAGAATCCCACGCTTCCGCAACAAAACTCTTGGTGAACGTGCTTTTTCTTATCAGGCCCCCTCTATTTGGAACAAACTTCCCTTTCTTCTCCGCTCTACCTGTACCCTTTCTTCGTTTAAGTCCAGTCTAAAAACCACTCTTTTTAAATCCTAGCCTGTAGTTCTGTACTCTTACTTCAGCTGCCACCTTGAAATCTGTGCCCGCGCGCGTGTGTGTGCTGTGTGCGGGTGTTGTGTGTGTGTGTGTGTGTGTGTGTGTGTGTGTTGTGTGTGTGGTGTGTGTGGTGTGTGTGTGTGTGTGTGTGTGTGTGTGTGTGTGTGTGTGTGGGTGTGTGTGTGTGTGTGTGTGTGTGTGTGTGTGTGTGTGTGTGTGTGTGTGTGTGTGTGTTGTGTGTGTGTGTGTGTGCGTGTGCGTGTGTTGTGTGTGCGTGTGTGTGTGTGTGTTTACTGTAAGCGCTTAGGGCTTTTTTTAGATTAAGCGCCATAAATGTTCACTATTATTATTATAAAAAACATTACCAGGCGCAGACTGCAACAATGACCACAATCCTGTAATGGGAAGATTTAGGCTGAAACTAAAGAGAAGAAAACAAAGCAACAGTCACATTAAACTAAATCTTGGACTCTTAAAGACAAATGAATGGACTTGTGCAAAATTTTACATATATGTTCATATCTATCAAACAGAAAACAAACTGTTCTCATTAATGGCACTTACTCTCAACCTGCATACCTGACCTGTGGTGTTCCACAAGGATCTGTCCTTGGCCCTGTTCTTTTCACTCTTTACACCTCCCCCCTGTCCACCATCATCAACTCCCACTCTATAAAACCCACTTTCATGCTGATGACACCCAACTTCAAGACAGTGACTCACCTGATAATATACAGCGCCTCTTGACTCGCACCATTGAGTGTTACTCGGACATTAAGAACTGGATGACATACAATAAACTTCAGCTTAATGACGACAAGACAGAAGCTATCCTCATTGGCACCCGTTAGAAACTTTCTAGCTGCCTCCTCTTTCTCTCCCATTATGTAACACATCAGTCCCAAATTCTGATTCAGCTAAAAACTTGGTGTCTGCATTGACTCTACCCTCTCCATGAACAACTTTGTTTCTCAAACTGTCAGATCTTGTTACTATCACCTCCATCGTATAAGCCTGATCAGGAAGTATCTCTCTGTCGAAACAACTGCAAAACTCGTTCTGTCCTTCATAATGTCTCGCATTGACTATTGCAATTCATTCCTGTCTGGTCTTCCTGCCTCCACCATTCACATCCTACAGCGCATTCAAAACAATGCTGCACGCCTTGTACTCAAAAAGAAAAAAGCTGACCACATATCTCCTCTCCTGGCACAACTTCACTGGCTCCCTGTATCAAAGCGCATACAGTACAGATATGAAGTGAACCAGGAGAGAGCAATGTCAGAGATGCCAAAAGTATGATGAAGTCTAGAAAGGAGAATACCATGATCAATGGTATCAAAGGCTGCAGACAGATCAAGGAGTGTGAGGAGAGAGACTTTGCCAGTATCAGTTGCAAGGAGGAGATTGTTGAGAATGTGTAGCAGGGCAGTTTCAGTGCTATGGCACTGGCGGTAGGCTGACTGGAAAGGATTGAGGAGATTGTTGGCAGACAGGTGAGAGTTCAGCTGGTTGAGGACAACGTTTTCGATGAGTTTTGACAAGAAAGAGAGATTAGAGATAGGCCGGTCATTTTTCAGTTCATTTGGGTCTAAATTGTGTTTCTTGAGGAGAGGGTGAACAATAGCAGACTTGAAAGAATCTGGGACAGTTCCAGTTTGAAGAGAAGTGTTGATGATGTCAGTGATGAATGGGAGGAGAGTAGGGAGACAGTCAGAGTAGAGAGAACCTGGAAGAGGATCCAGTTCGCAGGTTTTGAACGACATGGATCTGATTGTGTTGAGAATTTCTTCTTGTGAGACTGGGGTAAAAGTAAAGTAGTAAGAGGTCTGCCAGAGAAGGAAGGGTCAGGTGGGCATGGTTGACAGGGTGTCCTGTCAAGCCTGTCACGAAGAGTTTGTATTTTGGTGGTGAAATACTTGGAGAATACAGATGGGAGTTCTTCATTTGTGTGTTTTGTTGGGAGAGGTAAATCTTTTCGTGTGCCAAGGAGATGATTCATGGTTGTAAAGAGTTCTTTTGAAGAAGAGGCATTCAGGATTTTGGTTTGAAAATAGCTTGTTTTTGCATATGCAATGAGGGTGGATACTTTTGTTTTAGAGGCTTGGAAAAGTTGCCTATGTACAGTGAGTTTGGATTTGCGCCAGCGGCGCTCTGCTCTGTGTTGGGCACGTTTTGCACAGGCAATCTCATGAGTGAGCCAGGGGGTAGTGGGGCGGTCAGGTAAAAGACGGGTTGTGGCTGGAGCATGAGTATCCAGAAGATGGTGGAGAGTAGTATAGAATTCATCGGCAAGGTTATGTGACTTTTCAGAAAGGAGACGGGAGGCATCAGATGAAAATGTGGAGAGGTCGATAGATTTGAGATTGCGTCGAGTCACTGTGCACGTGGTACGGGAAGGAGGAGAAATGTCAAGAGAACAGAGAATTGCAGAGTGGTCAGATGGAAGGGCTGAAGTTAGACGGGTAGAAAGAACTAAGCAGTTGTCAGTAGCTAAATTGTGGTGATCACGAGAAATGATCCAGTCAAGAATGTGACCTTTTTGATGGGTTGGTTCAGAAATATGTTGTGTCATATTGTGATTGGACAGAGAGTTGATGATGTCTTGTGTCATAACGGTGAGTGTTGTCATAGTGGACATTGATGTCACCTAGAATGATAAGATTTCCAGGTAAGAGGCAGTAGTAGTCAAGTAGTTGGTCAAAGTCAGAGAGAAACGTGGATGTGGTGAGCTTGTTGGCAGAGCTAGGTGGAGGTCGATAGACACAGGAGAAGGTGATGGGGTGAGGGGTGGATTGGAAGGATACTTCAACGTGCTCGAAAGAAGGATGGGAGAAAGGCAGAGACTGCGAGAAAGATAGGCGGGAATGGAGTGAGTCGTTGTAGAGGATGGCGATACCACCACCTCGGGATGAGCGATGGAAAGAAGCAAGCCTGTAACCACTCGGAGTGAGACTCGCATGTATAGGTTCATGACCAAGGGGGTTAAGCCATGTTTCGGTGATAAAAGCAATGTCAACATGCTCATCTGCGATAAAGTCAGCAATGACATCGGCTTTGCCATCTGTGCATGTTGACTGAACGTTAAAAAGGCATAGTTTTAGTTTATCAGAGTCACATGGCGGTGGCCAAGATGGAGATGAAGGCAGCACCGATGGAACAGAGGATGAAGGCGACACCAGTGGGGCAGAAGACGAAGGCAGCAACGACGGGACAGATGACGAAGGCGGCACCCGCAGGACAGAAGACGAAGGCGGCACCAGCGGGATGGAAGACAAAGGCGGCACCAGCGGGACAGAAGACGAGGGCAGCGCTGGCTGGACAAAAGATGAAGGCGGCACTGGCGGCACTGGCGGGACAGAAGGTGAAGGCGGCACCATCAGGACAGAAGGTGCAGGCGGCGCCACCAGGACAGAAGGCGAAGGCGAAGATGGCAGAGGAGGAGACGAAGCCCGCAGCAGCAAGGTCGAGGGCAGAGGCAGTGGAGGAGACGAAGAAGCAGAAGACGAAAAGTGGTGTCAGACTGGTACAGCAGGAGGCAGGTTGTGCCAAAGACAGTGGAGACGTCCACCACGACAGGATCGCGCAGTGCGGGGCTTACAACACAGCCCCAGTGTTCGTATGCGCTGGTGGACGTCTCCACCGAGGTAGCACTTGCTGTGTTTAAAAAGTGTCAGTCCAATTTGTTTTAGACAGGACGGGTCCATAATTGCGAGCCAGCCAGGAGAGGACGTTGCTTGCAGGTTGGTGTGTGGGTTGGTCAGTTCACAACACTTAAAACCAGAGAACACAAAGGTTTGGGAGCTGTAGCGTTGGGCGAACACAGTAGGCTAAAATGTAAACACAGTTCACAGATAAAATGTCCGACTTGAGCGGCTGAATTAAAATGATGAAAAGTAAGTATAAAAACTTTAAAATCAGATTATCTGGTAAAATATTCAAAATTTAAAAAAAAAATATATACATCACTGTATGTCGGGATTTAAAAGGAACAAACTGATACAAAATTCAATGCATAAAATCAAATAGAACCACGATAAAATCACTGTAAAACACAACACATACTTTTGCTGCCTGCTGGCGCGACATCTACTCACACACACATCACACACAAACCATCATGAGAAACCTAAAAAATACCCTGGAAGAAAGGTTGGATGAAGAATGATGAATAATCCTCATTATGCAGTTGACACCGCTCTAATTGAAAAAATGAAAAAGACCTACCAGGGTGTTTCAAAAAGAATACGCCAAAATCATTACGCAGTTTTTTCAGGTCTATAGCATTGTAGTGGACTGAATCAGTGGTTATTTGATAGAGTAGTTATCAAAGTTTGATTGGGTGTCAGTTTCACCGCTGTCGTTAGTATAACTTGCGGTGCAGCTGAATTGTGGGAAGATCAATCAAAATGGCGACTCCTCAGCAGAAGGCGTTTTGCGTGCTTGAGTTCGCGAAAACAAACGCCATTGTCACGGTGCAATGTGCTTTCAGAACAGAATTCGGCATTGATCCGCCCCATCGTGAGAGCATTCGACGGTGGGTTAGACAGTTTAAAGAGAGTGGGTGTCTGTGCAAAGGAAAGAGTCCTGGAAGACCACGTGTTACAGAGGAGCAAGTGGAGAGGATTCATGATGCATTTGAGAGCAGCCCACGTAAGTCCGTACGTCGAGCAAGTCTTCAGCTTGCCATCCTTCATACCACTGTCTGGCGTGTGTTAAAGAGACGATTACACATGAAACCATACAAACTAAGCCTCGTCCAAGCACTTACTAATGATGACAAGGTGATGCGGAGGACATTCTGTGAGTCAATGCTGGAGATGGAGGAAGGTGATGAAACTCTCTTTTCACGTTTAGTTTTTAGTGACGAAGCGACTTTCCATTTGAGCGGCACAGTCAATCGTCACAATGTGCGCATTTGGGGAACAGATCACCCACATGAAACTGTTGAGCATGAAAGAGATTCCCCTAAAGTGAACGTCTTCTGTGCTGTGTCTCAAGACAAGGTCTATGGTCCCTTTTTCTTTGAAGGAAACACCGTTACAGGACAAACCTATCTCGAAATGCTCCAAAACTGGCTATTCACTTTACTGCAAGCAGATTCGAATGACTTCATTTTTCAGCAAGATGGAGCACCACCCCATTGGCATCTCGGGGTTAGAGCTTATCTGAATGAAAACGTGCCTCAGCGATGGATTGGGAGGAGAGGTGCTAAAGACCTTGCTCTCTGTGCTTGGCCTGCCAGATCCCCGGACCTCACTGTGTGTGACTTTTTCTTGTGGGGGTATGTTAAAGACCAAGTTTATGTTCCACCACTTCCAGAAAGTATCGATGACTTGAAAGATCGAATAACAGCTGCAATCAACACGGTGGACCGTGACATGCTGAGGCGCGTTTGGGAGGAATTCTCATATCGGCTTGATGTTGTCCGCGCTGCCGGTGGTGGCCACATTGAGCACTTATAAAACATGAAATGAAACTTGAATGTATATACAACACACATGTGTTCATGCTAGAGGTTTGTAATTTTTTTCGTTTTTGACACATCACGTGATGATTTTGGCGTATTCTTTTTGAAACACCCTGTAGAAAGCAGAAGTAAAGGGCTGGAGCTATATAGCAAGAAGACTGAAGTCGTGGTAATCAGTAAAAACAAGAAATCCCCTCATGTAAAAGAACAGCAAATGGCACCACACTGAGGCAAGTTGGTGGATTTAAATATCTGGGAAGTCATCTCACCAGACCGCAGATGCGCATCAGAAATAGACAACAGAATCGGCCTGGCTAAAACAGCACTAAAGAAAATGTAAAGTGTTCTTACCAAAAAGTGCTTATCAATTAACATCAGGAAGAGAGCTCTTCAGTGTAATATAGAACCGATATTGTTGTACGGACGTAAAGCGTGAACAGTCAACACACAAAGTCAGAATAAGGTTGAGGTAGCTGAAATGTGGTTTCTATGAAGAATGTGACGAGTTCCATGAACAGCAAAGAGAACAAACGAGACAGTCTTGAATGAGGCAGACACAAGGAGAACATGAATGAAGAAGATTAGGAAAAGACAAGCAACATTTATAGGACATTTTATGAGGTAAGAGAAATTAGAGCACGTAGTCACAACAGGAAAGCTGGAAGGAAAAAGAGCACCAGGTAGACTCAGGGAGTAAATATTGGACAGACTTGCAGAGTGGATGAAGACAGACATGGTGGGAGAAGTACTCTCTCTCTCTGTCTATCTATCTAGCTGTCTATACATCTATCTATCTATCTATCTATCTATCTATCTATCTATCTATCTATCTATCTATCTATCTATCTATCTATCTATTTGTCTATCTATTTGTCTGTCCATCCATCTATCTATCTATCTATCTGTCTGTCTATCTGTCTATTTATCTCTCTATGTCTCTATCTATTTATTGTCTGTCTATCTATCTATCTATTTATCTATCTATCTATCTATTTGTCTGTCCATCTATCTATCTATCTCTCTGTCTATCTATATATCTGTCTATCTGTCTGTCTCTCTCTCTCTATGTCTCTATCTATCTATCTATCTATTTATCGTCTGTCTATCTATCTATCTATCTATCGCCTGTCTGTCTGTCCATCTATCTATCTGTCTATCTATCTATCTGTCTGTCTGTCTACCTATCTAGCTAGCTGTCTATCTACCTGTCTGTCTGTCTGTCTGTCTGGCTGTCTGTCTGTCCATCTATCTATCTGTCTATCTATCAATCCATAAAATTTACGAGGAAAGTTTCATTCGGTGTATGCCACATATGTAACACTGGTTTGACAACGTCAAGGCTGTATACTTTGTTTAATCTCCATTTGTTTTTCCGACTTGTTGATTTAATGTGGCATGAGTGTCAGTCCTTTACCTACCGGAAAATGTCAAGGGCGCACATTCTTTTTACATCTCCATATTTTACTTACTTGTTTTACATTTTTTATTTTGCGTCACCATATTTCAATTTTGCACGTTGTCGTAATTATCAAGACCATGCGTGGTTGTATATGTCCCTTTTAATTTAAAGGGAGATTGTGTTAAATTAAAAAGGAAGGATATTGCGTGTGTGTGTGCATGTGTGTGTACGTGTATGTATGCGGCGCAGGTATTTCATTTTACTCGAGAAGAATGATATGTGCGTGCGTGTGTGTATACGCTCGCGCGAGCGCACGTATGTAGATGTTTGTGTGTATGTTTGTGTAGGTATCTGTGTCACACTATATTTACATGTAAAGAATGATAATTATGTGCGTGCGTGTGTGACTGCTTGCCAGCACGCGTACGCGAGTGTGTGAGTATGCGTTGTGTGAGTGTTGGGTGTGTGTGTGTGTGTGTGGGGTGTGTGTGTGTGTGCGTGGGATGTGTGTGTGTGTGGTGTCTTGTGTGTGTGTGTGTTGTATGTGTTTGTGGGGTGTGTGTTGTGTGTGTGTGTGTGTGTGTGTGTTGTGTGTGTGTAGTTTGTATTGTGTTGTGTCTGTGTGTTGTTTATTGTTTTTTTAGTGTTGTGTGGGTTTGTGTACTTGTTTGTATGTTACGTGTGTGTTGTTTTGGTTTAAACTTGTTATTTATAATGTAACTATATGTGTCTGTAAACTTCATAAAGTTTAAACTTGCTATTTATAATTTAACTGTGTTTGTCGGTAAACTTCATAAAGTTTAAACTTGTTATCTATAATGTTACTGTGTGTGTCTGTAAACTTCATGAAGTTTAAACTTGTTATTTATAATGTTACCGTGTGTGTCTGTAAACTTCATAAAGTTTAAACTTGTTATCTATAATGTAACTGTGTGTTTGTAAACTTCATGAAGTTTAAACTTGTTATTTATAATGTAACTGTGTGTCTGTAAACTTCATGAAGTTTAAACTTGTTATTTATAATGTAACTGTGCGTTTGCAAACTTCATAAGTTTAAACTTGTTATTTATAATGTAACTGTGTGTCTGTAAACTTCATGAAGTTTAAACTTGTTATTTATAATGTAACTGTGTGTCTGTAAACTTCATAAAGTTTAAAACTTGTTATTTATAATGTAACTGTGTGTTGTAAACTTCATGAAGTTTAAACTTGTTATCTATAATGTAACTGTGTGTCTGTAAACTTCATAAAGTTTAAACTTGTTATTTATAATGTAACTGTGTGTTTGTAAACTTCATGAAGTTAAAACTTGTTATTTATAATGTAACTGTGTGTCTATAAACTTCATGAAGTTTAAACTTGTTATTTATATGTAACTGTGTGTCTGTAAACTTCATGAAGTTTAAACTTGTTATCTATAATGTAACTGTGTGTCTGTAAACTTCATAAAGTTTAAACTTGTTATTTATAATGTAACTGTGTGTTTGTAAACTTCATGAAGTTAAAACTTGTTATTTATAATGTAACTGTGTGTCTATAAACTTCATGAAGTTTAAACTTGTTATTTATAATGTAACTGTGTGTCTGTAAACTTCATGAAGTTTAAACTTGTTATTTATAATGTAACTGTGTGTGTCTGTAAACTTCATGAAGTTTAAACTTGTTATTTATAATGTAACTGTGTGTCTGTAAACTTCATGAAGTTTAAACTTGTTATTTATAACGTAACTGTGTGTTTGCAAACTTCATGAAGTTTAAACTTGTTATTTATAATGTAACTGTGTGTTTGTAAACTTCATGAAGTTTAAACTTGTTATTTATAATGTAACTGTGTATTTGTAAACTTCATGAAGTTTAAACTTGTTATTTATAATGTAACTGTGTGTCTGTAAACTTCATGAAGTTTAAACTTGTTATTTATAATGTAACTATGTGTCTGTAAACTTCATGAAGTTTAAACTTGTTATTTATAATGTAACTGTGTGTTTGTAAACTTCATGAAGTTTAAACTTGTTATCTATAATGTAACTGTGTGTTTGTAAACTTCATGAAGTTTAAACTTGTTATTTATAATGTAACTGTGTGTTTGTAAACTTCATGAAGTTTAAACTTGTTATTTATAATGTAACTGTGTGTTTGTAAACTTCATGAAGTTTAAACTTGTTATTTATAATGTAACTGTGTGCTTGTAAACTTCATGAAGTTTAAACTTGTTATTTATAATGTAACTGTGTGTGTCTGTAAACTTCATAATGTTTAAACTTGTTATTTATAATGTAACTGTTTGTTTGTAAACTTCATAATGTTTAAACTTGTTATTTATATTGTAACTGTGTGTGTTTGTAAACTTCATGAAGTTTAAACTTGTTATTTATAATGTAACTGTGTGTCTGTAAACTTCATAATGTTTAAACTTGTTATCTATAATGTAACTGTGTGTGTCTGTAAACTTCATAATGTTTAAACTTGTTATTTATAATGTAAATGTGTATCTGTAAACTTCATAAAGTTTAAACTTGTTATTTATAATGTAACTGTGTGTCTGTAAACTTCACAAAATTTAAAGTTGTCATTTATAATGTAACATGCGTGCGTGCGTGCGTGGTGTGTGTGTGTGTGTGTGTGTGTGTGTGTGTGTGTGTGTTGTGTGTGTTTGTGTGTGTGTATGTGTGTGTATGTGCGTGTGTGTGTGCGTGTGTGTATGTGTATGTGTGTGTATGTGCGCCTGTGATACTACATGTGTTAGCAAGATTTTTCTCCGCCGTCTCGACATTGGTGTTTACATTCAGGTGGTCAGTCCTGTGGACCATTGAGGAGTGACTACCATCAGTCAGTCAGTCCTGTGGACCATTGAGGAGTGAGTACCATCAGTCGGTCAGTCCTGTGGACCATTGAGGAGTGACTACCGTCAGTCGGTCAGTCCTGTGGACCATTGAGGAGTGAATACCGTCAGTCGGTCAGTCCTGTGGACCATTGAGGAGTGACTACCGTCAGTCGGTCAGTCCTGTGGACCATTGAGGAGTGACTACCGTCAGTCAGTCAGTCCTGTGGACCATTGAGGAGTGACTACCGTCAGTCAGTCAGTCCTGTGGACCATTGAGGAGTGACTACCGTCAGTCAGTCAGTCCTGTGGACCATTGAGGAGTGACTACCGTCAGTCAGTCAGTACTGTGGACCATTGAGGAGTGACTACCGTCAGTTGGTCAGTACAGTGGACCATTGAGGAGTGACTACCGTCAGTTGGTCAGTCCTGTGGACCATTGAGGAGTGACAACCGTCAATCAGTCAGTCCTGTGGACCATTGAGGAGTGACTACCGTCAGTCAGTCAGTCCTGTGGACCATTGAGGAGTGACTACCGTCAGTCAGTCAGTCCTGTTGACCATTGAGGAGTGACTACCGTTAGTTGGTCAGTCCTGTGGACCATTGAGGAGTGACTACCGTCAGTTGGTCAGTACTGTGGACCGTTGAGGAGTGACTACCGTCTGTTGGTCAGTACTGTGGACCATTGAGGAGTGACTACCGTCTGTTGGTCAGTACTGTGGACCGTGGAGGAATGACTACCGTCAGTTGGTCAGCTTGTGGACCGTGGAGGAGTGACGACTTATAAGTTTGGAGGACAAACAGTCAAAGCAGAGATCACGGAGATCTTCTCCCACCCCCTGCCAGCCCTGAAAACACACACAGACACACAGACAGACAGACAGACACACGCACACACACAGAGACTCACACACATACGAAGATGCGCGCGCGCACACAGACACACACATAATAATTACAATATTTATATAGCGCAAAATCTTGATAAAATCAAATCTAAGCGCTGAAACAGACACACATTCACGCACGCACGCACGCACGCACGTACGCACGCACACACACGCACGCACACACACACATACACACGCATGGCTATAAATGGGGAGAAAGAATAAAAGCAATAAAAGCAAGAATAAAAGCAATGGAAAATTATAGAGAGCATATCATATACAATTATATATTATAACATGTGATTCCCCTCCGAGCGGAGACAGGCTGCAGAAGGGGGGGGGGGGGGGGGTTGAGCGAGGTTAGGATTTTATGCAGAGGAGAGAAGGTGAGTTTTGAGAGCGGATTTGAAGGAGACAAAAGTAGGTTGCTGACGGACTGAGAGAGGAAGTTTGTTCCAGGAGAGCGGACCAGAAACAGAGAAGGCTCGTGGACCATAGGTATTGAGCTTAGTGCGTGGAAAGCGAAAAGTCAGAGGATCGGAGGCAGAGCGGAGGGTACGTGAGGGAACATAGATCTCAAGTAGGCTTGACAGGTAATCGGGGGCTGCGTTATTGAGGCTTTTGTAGCACATGGTGTCTAGTTTGTACTGTATGCGCTTTGATACAGGGAGCCAGTGAAGTTGTGCCAGGAGAGGAGATATGTGGTCAGCTTTTTTCTTTTTGAGTACAAGGCGTACAGCATTGTTTTGAATGCGCTGTAGGATGTGAATGGTGGAGGCAGGAAGACCAGACAGGAGTGAATTGCAATAGTCAATGCGAGACATTATGAAGGACAGAACGAGTTTTGCAGTTGTTTCGACAGAGAGATACTTCCTGATCAGGCTTATATGATGGAGATGATAGTAGCAAGATCTGGCAGTTTTAGAAACAAAGTTGTTCATGGAGAGGATAGAATCAATGCAGACACCAAGGTTTTTAGCTGAATCAGAAATTGGGACTGATGTGTTACATAATGGGAGAGAAAGAGGAGGCAGCTGAGAAAGTTTCTGACGGGTGCCAATGAGGATAGCTTCTGTCTTGTCGTCATTAAGCTGAAGTCTATTGTCTACACGCACACACACACACATAACACGCACACACACGTACACACACACACATATTACATACACACTCACAAATCAAGAGTTTTGTTGTTGTTGTTGTGAGGATAGAGGTTATTGTAGTTGTTGTTGTTGTGGTATTGTGATGGTGGCGGTAGTTATTCTTGTTGTGGTACATGTATTGTGAGGGTGGCGGTAGTTGTTGATGTTGTGGTATTGTGATGGTGGCGGTAGTTGTTGTGGTGGTGGTATTGTGATGGTGGCGGGAGTTGTTGATGTTGTGGTATTGTGATGGTGGCTGTAGTTGTTGTTGTTGTGGTATTGTGATGGTGGGGTAGTTGTTGTTGTGGTATTGTAATGGTGGCGGTAATTGTTGTTGTTGTTGTGGTACTGTGATGGTGGCGGTAGTTGTTGTTGTTGTTGTGGTACTGTGATGGTGGCGGTAGTTGTTGTTGTTGTGGTATTGTGATGGTGGCGGTAGTTGTTGTTGTTGTTGTGGTACTGTGATGGTGGCGGTAGTTGTTGTTGTTGTGGTACTGTGATGGTGGTGGTAGTTGTTGTTGTTGTGGTATTGTGATGGTGGCAGTAGTTGTTGTTGTTGTGGTACTGTGATGGTGGCGGTAGTTGTTGTTGTTGTTGTGGTACTGTGATGGGGGCGGTAGTTGTTGTTGTGGTATTGTGATGGTGATGGTAGTTGTTGTTGTTCTGGTACTGTGATGGTGATGGTAGTTGTTGTTGTTGTGGTATTGTGATGGTGGCGGTACTTGTTGATGTTGTGGTATTGTGATGGTGTGGTACTTGTTGATGTTGTGGTACTGTGATGGTGATGGTAGTTGTTGTTGTTGTGGTATGTGATGGTGATGGTAGTTGTTGTTGTTGTGGTACTGTGATGGTGATGGTAGTTGTTGTTGTTGTGGTATTGTGATGGTGGCGGTAGTTGTTGTTGTTGTGGTATTGTGATGGTGGCGGTAGTTGTTGTTGTTGTGGTACTGTGATGGTGGCGGTAATTGTTGATGTTGTGGTATTGTGATGGTGGCGGTAGTTGTTGTTGTTGTGGTACTGTGATGGTGGCGGTAGTTGTTGATGTTGTGGTATTGTGATGGTAGCGGTAGTTGTTTGTTGTTGTGGTACTGTGATGGTGGCTGTAGTTGTTGTTGTTGTTGTTGTATTGTGATGGTGGCGGTAGTTGTTGTTGTGGTACTGTGATGGTAGCGGTAGTTGTTGTTGTTGTTGTGGTACTGTGATGGTGGCGGTAGTTTGTTGTTGTGGTATTGTGATGGTGGCGGTAGTTGTTGTTGATGTTGTGGTATTGTGATGGTGGCGGTAGTTGTTGTTGTTGATGTTGTGGTATTGTGATGGTGGCGGTAGTTGTTGTTGTTGTTGCGGTATTGTGATGGTGACCGTAGTTGTTGTTGTGGTGGTGGTATTGCAATAGTGGCGGTAGTTGTTGTTGCTGTTGTATTATGATGTTGGTAGTTATTGTTGTTGTGGTATTGTGGTGGTGATAGTAGTTGTTGTTGTTGTGGTATTGTGATGGTGGTGGTAGTTGTTGTTGTTGTTGTGGTATTGTGTGGTGGTGGTAGTTGTTGTTGTTGTTGTGGTATTGTGGTGGTGGTGGTAGTTGTTGTTGTTGTTGTGGTTTTGTTATGGTGGTGGTAGTTGTTGTTGTTGTTGTGGTATTGTGGTGATGGTGGTAGTTGTTGTGTTGTTGTGGTATTGTGATGTTGGTGGTAGTTGTTGTTGTTGTTGTGGTATTGTGGTTGTGGTGGTGTTGTTGTTGTTGTTGTTGTTGTGGTATTGTGATGGTGATGGTAGATTTTGTTGTTGTGGTATTGTGATGGTGGTGGTAGTTGTTGTTGTGGTATTGTGATGTTCGCTATAGTTGTTGTTGTTGTTGTTGTTGTACTGTGATGGTGATTGTAGTTGTGGTTGTTGTGGCATTGTGGTGGTGGTGGTGGTAGTTGTTGTTGTGGTATTGTTGTGGTGTGGTGGTGAGTTGTTGTTGTGTGGTATGTGTGGTGGTGGTGTGTAGTTGTTGTGGTATTGTGATGTTCGCTGTAGTTGGTGTTGTTGTGGTATTGTGATGGTGATGGTAGTTGTTGTTGTTGTGGTATTGTGATGGTGGTGGTGGTAGTTGTTGTTGTGGCATTGTGGTGGTGGTGGTGGTAGTTGTTGTTGTTGTGGTATTGTGATGGTGATGGTAGTTGTTGTTGTTGTGGTATTGTGATGGTGGTGGTAGTTGTTGTTGTTGTGGTACTGTGATAGTGATGGTAGTTGTTGTTGTTGTGGTACTGTGATGGTGGTGGTAGTTGTTGTTGTGTGTGGTATTGTGATGGTGGCGGTAGTTGTTGTTGTTGTGGTATTGTGATGGTGATGGTAGTTGTTGTGGTACTGTGATGGTGGTGTAGTTTGTTGTTGGTCATGAACCTATACATGTGAGTCTCACTCCGAGTGGTTACAGGCTTGCTTCTTTCCATCGCTCATCCCGAGGTGGTGGTATCGCCATCCTCTACAACGACTCACTCCATTCCCGCCTGTCTTTCTCGCAGTCTCTGCCTTTCTCCCATCCTTCTTTCGAGCACGTTGAAGTATCCTTCCAATCCACCCCTCACCCCATCACCTTCTCCTGTGTCTATCGACCCCCACCTAGCTCTGCCAACAAGCTCACCACATCCATGTTTCTCTCTGACTTTGATCAACTTCTTGATTACTACTGTCTCTTACCTGGAAATCTCATCATTCTAGGTGACATCAATGTCCACTATGACAACACTCACCGTTATGACACAAGACATATCATCAACTCTCTGTCCAATCACAATATGACTCAACACATTTCTGAACCAACCCATCAAAAAGGTCACATTCTTGACTGGATCATTTCTCGTGATCACCACAATTCCGCTACTGACAACTGCTTAGTTCTTTCTACCCGTCTAACTTCAGCCCTTCCATCTGACCACTCTGCAATTCTCTGTTCTCTCGACATTTCTCCTCCTTCCCGTACCATGCGCACAGTGACTCGACGCAATCTCAAATCTGTCGACCTCTCCACATTTTCATCTGATACCTCCCGTCTCCTTTCTGAAAAGTCACATAACCTTGCCGATGAATTCTATACTACTCTCCACCATCTTCTGGACACTCATGCTCCAGCCACAACCCGTCTTTTACCTGACCGCCCCCCTACCCCCTGGCTCACTCATGAGATCGCCTGCGCAAAACGTGCCCGCCGCAGAGCAGAGCGCCGCTGGCGCAAATCCAAACTCACTGTACACAGGCAACTTTTCCAAGCCTCTAAAACAAAAGTATCCACCCTCATTGCATCAGCAAAAACAAGCTATTTCCAAACCAAAATCCTGAATGCCTCTTCTTCAAAAGAACTCTTTACAACCATGAATCATCTCCTTGGCACACGAAAAGATTTACCTCTCCCAACAAAACATACAAATGAAGAACTCCCATCTGTATTCTCCAAGTATTTCACCACCAAAATACAAACTCTTCGTGACAGGCTTGACAGGACACCCTGTCAACCATGCCCACCTGACCCTTCCTTCTCTGGCACACCTCTTACTACTTTTACCCCAGTCTCACAAGAAGAAATTCTCAACACAATCAGATCCATGTCGTTCAAAACCTGCGAACTGGATCCTCTTCCAGGTTCTCTCTACGCCGACTGTCTCCCTACTCTCCTCCCATTCATCACTGACATCATCAACACTTCTCTTCAAACTGGAACTGTCCCTGATTCTTTCAAGTCTGCTATTGTTCACCCTCTCCTCAAGAAACACAATTTAGATCCAAATGAACTGAAAAATTACCGGCCTATCTCTAATCTCTCTTTCTTGTCAAAACTCCTTGAAAAAGTCGTCCTCAACCAGCTGAACCCTCACCTGTCTGTCAACAATCTCCTCAATCCTTTCCAGTCAGCCTACCGCCAGTGCCATAGCACTGAAACTGCCCTACTACACATTCTCAACAATCTCCTCCTTGCAACTGATACTGGCAAAGTCTCTCTCCTCACACTCCTTGATCTGTCTGCAGCCTTGGATACCATTGATCATGGTATTCTCCTTTCTAGACTTCATCATACTTTTGGCATCTCTGACATTGCTCTGTCTTGGTTCACTTCATACCTATCCAACAGAAAACAAACCGTTCTCATCAATAGCACTTACTCTCAACCCGCATACCTGACCTGTGGTGTTCCACAAGGATCTGTCCTTGGCCCTGTTCTTTTCACTCTTTACACCTCCCCCCTGTCCACCATCATCAACTCCCATTCTATAAAACACCACTTCTATGCTGATGACACCCAACTTCAAGACAGTGACTCACCTGATAATATACAGCGCCTGTTGACTCGCACCACTGAGTGTTACTCGGACATTAAGAACTGGATGACACACAATAGACTTCAGCTTAATGACGACAAAACAGAAGCTATCCTCATTGGCACCCGTCAGAAACTTTCTCAGCTGCCTCCTCTTTCTCTCCCATTATGTAACACATCAGTCCCAATTTCTGATTCAGCTAAAAACCTTGGTGTCTGCATTGACTCTACCCTCTCCATGAACAACTTTGTTACTCAAACTGCCAGATCCTGCTACTATCATCTCCATCGTATAAGGCTGATCAGGAAGTATCTCTCTGTCGAAACAACTGCAAAACTCGTTCTGTCCTTCATAATGTCTCGCATTGACTATTGCAATTCACTCCTGTCTGGTCTTCCTGCCTCCACCATTCACATCCTACAGCGCATTCAAAACAATGCTGTACGCCTTGTACTCAAAAAGAAAAAAGCTGACCACATATCTCCTCTCCTGGCACAACTTCACTGGCTCCCTGTATCAAAGCGCATACAGTACAAACTAGACACCATGTGCTACAAAAGCCTCAATAACGCAGCCCCCGATTACCTGTCAAGCCTACTTGAGATCTATGTTCCCTCACGTACCCTCCGCTCTGCCTCCGATCCTCTGACTTTTCGCTTTCCACGCACTAAGCTCAATACCTATGGTCCACGAGCCTTCTCTGTTTCTGGTCCACTCTCCTGGAACAAACTTCCTCTCTCAGTCCGTCAGCAACCTACTTTTGTCTCCTTCAAGTCCGCTCTCAAAACTCACCTTTTCTCCTCCGCATAAAATCCTAACCTCACTCAACCCCCCCCCCCCCCCCCTCTGCAGCCTGTCTCCGCTCAGAGGGAATCACATGGTTATAATATATAATTGTATATGATATGCCCTCTATAATTTTCCATTGGTTTTATTCTTGCTTTTATTGCTTTTATTCTTTCTCCCCATTTATAGCCATGCGTGTGTGTGTGTGTGTGTGTGTGTGTGTGTGTGTGTGTGTGTGTGTGTGTGTGTGTGTGTGTGCGTGTGGTGCGTGCGTGCGTGCGTGCGTGCGTGCTTGCGTGTGTGTCTGCTTCAGCGCTTAGATTTGATTTTATCAAGATTTTGCGCTATATAAATATTGTAATTATTATTATTATTATTATTGTGGTATTGTGATGGTGATGGTAGTTTTTGTTGTTGTGGTATTGTGATGGTGGTGGTAGTTGTTGTTGTTGTGGTATTGTGATGGTGATGGTAGTTGTTGTTGTTGTGGTACTGTGATGGTGATGGTAGTTGTTGTTGTTGTGGTATTGTGATGGTGATGGTAGTTGTTGTTGTTGTGGTATTGTGATGGTGATGGTAGTTGTTGTTGTTGTGGTATTGTGATGGTGATGGTAGTTTTTGTTGTTGTGGTACTGTGATGGTGATGGTAGTTGTTGTTGTTGTGGTATTGTGATGGTGATGGTAGTTGTTGTTGTTGTGGTATTGTGATGGTGATGGTAGTTGTTGTTGTTGTGATACTGTGATGGTGATGGTAGTTGTTGTTGTTGTGGTATTGTGATGGTGATGGTAGTTGTTGTTGTTGTGGTACTGTGAAGGTGGTGGTAGTTGTTGTTGTTGTGGTACTGTGATGGTGATGGTAGTTGTTGTTGTTGTGGTACTGTGATGGTGATGGTAGTTATTTTTGTTGTGGTATTGTGATGGTGATTGTAGTTGTTGTTATTGTGGTACTGTGATGGTGATGGTAGTTGTTGTTGTTGTGGTATGTGTGGATGGTGATGGTTGTTGTTGTTGTTTGGGTATTGTGATGGTGATGGTAGTTGTTGTTGTTGTGGTACTGTGATGGTGATGGTAGTTGTTGTTGTTGTTGTGGTACTGTGATGGTGATGGTGTTGTTGTTGTTGTTTGTTGTTGGTATTGTGATGGTGATGGTAGTTGTTGTTGTTGTGGTATTGTGATGGTGGTGGAGTTGTTGTTGTTGTGGTATTGTGATGGTGGTGGTAGTTGTTGTTGTTGTGGTATTGTGATGGTGATGGTAGTTGTTGTTGTTGTGGTATTGTGATGGTGATGGTAGTTGTTGTTGTTGTGGTATTGTGATGGTGTGGTAGTTGTTGTTGTTGTGGTATTGTGATGGTGATGGTAGTTGTTGTTGTTGTGGTATTGTGATGGTGATGGTAGTTGTTGTTGTTGTGGTATTGTGATGGTGATGGTAGTTGTTGTTGTTGTGGTATTGTGATGGTGATGGTAGTTGTTGTTGTTGTGGTATTGTGATGGTGATGTAGTTGGGTGTTGTTGTGGTATTGTGATGGTGATGGTAGTTGTTGTTGTGTGTTGTGAGGGTGGTAGTTGTTGTTGTTGTGGTATTGTGATGGTGGGGTGTTGTTGTTGTGTGAGTATGTAGTGATGTGTGGTGTTGTTGTTGTGTACTGTGTGGTGATGGTAGTTGGGTTGTGTTGTGGTATTGTGATGGTGATGTGTTTGGTTGTATGTTGTTGGTGATTGGGTGTGGTAGTTGTTGTTGTGGTTGATGTGATGTGAGTTTGTTGTGTGTGGTTGGGTGATGGTAGTTGTTGTTTTATGTGATGTGATGGTGTGGTGTTGTTGTTGATAGTGTGGTTGTGTGTGAGTGGTAGTTGTTGTGTTTGTATGTGGGTAGTTGTTGTGATGGTGTATGGTGAGTTGTTGTTGTTGTTGTGGTATTGTGATGGTGGGGTTGTGTTAGTTGTGGTATGTATGGTGTGGTGTTGTTGTTGTTGGGATGTGATGGTGGTGGTATGTTGTTGTTGTTGTGGTATGTGATGTGAGGTGTGTTGTTGTTGGTAGTGTGGTGTGGTGTTTGTTGTTGGATTGTGTGATGGTTGGAGTGGTAGTTGTTTGTTGTTGTGGTATGTGATGGTGATGGTATTGTTGTTGTGGTATGTTGTGGTATGTGTTGTGTGCAGTGGGTAGTTGTTGTTGTTGTGTATTTTGTGTATTGGGTGGATTGTGGTAGTTGTTTGTTGTTGTGGTATGTGTGGATGGGGATGTATTGTTGTTGTTGTGGTACTGTGATGGTGGTGGTAGTTTGTTGTTGTTGTGGTATGTGATGGTGGGTAGTTGTTGTTGTTGTGGTATGTGATGGTGGTAGGTGTTGTTGTTGTTGTTGTGGTATTGTGATGTGTGGTGGTAGTTGTTGTTGTTGTGGTATGTGATGTGCGGATTGGTAGTTGTGTGTATGTTGTGGTACTGTGATGGTGGTGGTAGTTGTTGTTGTGTGTGTATTGTGATGGTGTGGTAGTTGTTTGTTGTTGTGGTATTGTTGATGGTGATTGGTGTTGTTGTTGTTGGTGTGTATGTGTGATGGTGTGTAGGTGTAGTGGTGTTGTTGTTGTGTGGTATTGTGATGGTGAGTGGTAGTTGTTGTTGTTGTGGTATTGTGATGGTGATGGTGAGTTTTGTTGTTGTTGTGGTATTGTGATGGTGGATGTGTTGTTGTTGTTGTGGTATTGTGATGGTGGGTAGTTTGTTTGTTGTTGTGGTATGTGATGGTGTGGTAGTTTTGTTGTTGTTGTGGTATTGTGATGGTGGGTAGTTGTTGTTGTTGTGGTATTGTGATGGTGTGGTAGTTGTTGTTGTTGTGGTATTGTGATGGTGTGGTAGTTGTTGTTGTTTGTGGTATTGTGATGTGGTGGTAGTTGTTGTTGTGTTGGTATTGTGATGGTGGTGGTATTGTTGTTGTTGTTGTGGTATTGTGTGGTGGTGTTGTTGTTGTTGTTGTGGTATGTGATGGTGGTGGTAGTTGTTGTTGTTGTGGTATGTGATGTGGTATTGTTGTTGTTGTGGTAGTGATGGTGATGTTTGTTGTTGTTGTGGTATGTGATGGTGTGGTAGTTGTGTTGTTGTTGGTATTGTGATGGTGATGTAGTTGTTGTTGTTGTGGTATTGTGATGTGTGTGTGTTGTTTGTTTGTGTGGTATCTTGATGTGGTGAGTATGTGTTTGTTGTTGTGGTATTGTGATGGGTGTGAGTTGTTGTTGTTGTGGTATTGTGATGTGGTGGTAGTTGTTGTTGTTGTGGTATTGTGATGTGGTGGTAGTTGTTGTTGTTGTGGTATGTGATGGTGGTAGTTGTTGTTGTTGGGTATTGTGATGTGGCGGTAGTGTTGTTGTTGTTGATGGTAGGTTGTTTGTGTGGTGGGGTAGTTGTTGTTGTTGTGGTATGTGATGGTGGTGGTAGTTGTTGTTGTGTGTTTGTGGTGGTATTGTGTTGTTGTGGTATTGTGATGTGCGGTAGTTGTTTGTTGTTGTGTTGTGGTGATGTGTTGTGTGGCGGTAGTTGTTGTTGTTGTTGTGGTATTGTGATGGATGGTGGCTGTAGTTTGTTGTTGTTGTTGTTGTTGTTTGGTATTGTGATGGTGGCTGGTAGTTGTTGTTGTTGTTATGGTATTGTGATGGTGGGTGGATGGTGTGTAGTTGTTGTTGTTGTTATGGTATTGTGATGGTGGCGTAGTTGTTGTTGTTGTTATGGTATTGTGATGGTGGCGTGTAGTTGTTGTTGTTGTGTTGGTATTGTGATGGTGGCGGTAGTGTTGTTGTTGTTATGGTATTGTGATGGTGGCTGTAGTTGTTGTTGTTGTTATGGTATTGTGATGAGTGGCGTAGTTGTTGTTGTTGTTATGGTATTGTGATGGTGGCTGTAGTTGTTGTTGTTGTGGTATTGTGATGGTGCGGTAGTTGTTGTTGTTGTTATGGTATTGTGATGGTGGCTGTATGTTGTTGTTGTTGTGGTATGTGATGGTGGTAGTATGTTGTTGTTGTTAGTGGTATTGTGATGGTGGCTAGTTGTTGTTGTTGTTAGTGGTATTGTGATGGTGGCTGGTAGTTGTTGTTGTGTTGTGGTATGTGTGATGGTGCGTGTAGTTGTTGTTGTTGGTATTGTGATGGTGGCTGAGTGTTGTTGTTGTTGTGTGTTGTTATTGGGTTGTGTGTGTGTGTAGTTGTGTGTTTTGTTGTTATGGTATTGTGATGGTGGCGGTAGTGTTGTTGTTGTGATGGTATTGTGATGGTGGCGGTAGTGTGTTGTTGTGTTATGGTATTGTGATGGCGGTGTTGTTGTTGTTGTATTGTGTGTGGTATTGTGATGGTGGCGGTAGTGTTGTTGTTGTTATGGTATTGTGATGGTGGCTGTAGTTGTTGTTGTTGTTATGGTATTGTGATAGTGGCTGTAGTTGTTGTTGTTGTTATGGTATTGTGATAGTGGCTGTAGTTGTTGTTGTTGTGGTGGTATTGTGATGGTGGCTGTAGTTGTTGTTGTGGTATTGTGATGGTGGCGGTAGTTGTGGTTGTTGTTGTGGTATTGCGATGGTGGCGGTAGTTGTTATTGTTGTTGTTGTTGTGGTGTTGTGATGGTGCCGGTAGTTGTTGCTGTTGAGGTATTGTGATGGTGGCTATAGTTGTTGTTGTTGTTGTTGTGGTGGTATTGTGATAGTGGCGGTAGTTGTTGTTGTTGTGGTATTATGATGGTGGCAGTAGTTGTTGTTGTTGTGGTATTATGATGGTGGCGGTAGTTGTTGTTGTGGTGTTATTGTGATGGTGGCGGTAATTGTTGTTGTTGTTGTTGTTGTGGTATTGTGATGGTGGCGGTATGTTGTTGTTGTTGTGGTACTGTGATTGTGGTATCGTGATATTGGCCGTAGTTGTTGTTGTGGTATTGTGACTGTGGTGGTAGTTGTTGTTGTTGTTGGTGGTGAGGTATGTGATGGTGGCGGTTGTTGTTGTGGTGGTGGTATTGTGATGGTGGGGGTAGTTAAGTTGTTATTGTGGTATTGTGTCTTATTGTGTCTTAAGTCCAAAGCAGGAGAGAGCATCACAGACTTAGCAAAGCAGATGGAGAGATGGGTAGAGCACTACCTGGAGCTGTACTCCACGCAGAACTCTGTCACCGATGCTGCCTTGAATGCCATTGAGGACTTGCCTGTCATGGAGGAGTGAGATGCTAAGCCAAGCCTTGAAGAACTAAGCAAGGCGATTGACGGTTTTGCGACGGAAAAAGCCCCCGGTGAAGACGGAATACCTCCAGAGGTCATCAAGTGCGGGAAGCCTGCTCTTCTCAACGACCTGCATGAACTTTTGTGCATGTGCTGGAAGGAAGGCTTCATTCCGAGAGACATGAGAGACGCCAGGATAGTGAATCTATATAAGAACAAGGGCGACCGCAGCGACTGTAATAATTATCGCGGAATCTCACTCCTCAGCATTGTTGGGAAAGCATTCGCCAGAGTCGTCTTCAGAGGCTGGCAGCTCGCATCTACCCTAAGTCCCAGTGCGGCTTCAGGGTCGGAGGATCGACCATCGACATGATCTTTTCTGTCCGGCAACTACAGGAAAAGTGCCGCGAGCAACACATGCCCCTTTTGCCTTGCCTTCATTCATCATCATCATCATCAGGTGCCCTGCCGCATGGCGTTGGCGACCATGGAAAACCATCTCTATCTCTCGTTGCCCCCAGCATCTCCTCCACCCTCCTCATCTCCAGCCACTCTGCAAGTCCGTCCAGCATTCTCTCCCTGGGTCTACCTGGTGCTCTCTTTTCCTCCAGCTTTCCCGTTGTGACCAGGTTCTCCAAATCCCCCTTCCTCATAAAATGGCCTAAAAATGTTGCTTGTCTTTTCCTAATCTTCCTTATGAGTGATCTACTTGTGTCTGCCTCCATCAAGACTGTCTCGTTTGTTTTCTTTGCTGTCCATGGTACTCTCAACATTCTTCTGAGAAACCACATCTCGGCTGCCTCAATCTTGCTCTGGCTCTGCTTCCTGACTGTCCACGCCTCGCATCCGTACAACAGTATTGGTTCTATATAACATTCAAGGACTCTCTTTCTGATGTTAATTGATAGGCATTTGTTGGTAAGAATGCTTGTCATCTTCTTGAATGCTGTTTTGGCTTGGCCGATTCTGCCAGCTATTACCGGTGTGCATCTGCCGTCTGATGAAATGATCGTTTCCAGGTATTTGAACTATGTCAAGGTTGTGCCATTTGCTGTTATTTTGCATGAGGGGATTTCATGAGTTTTACTGATCACCATGACTTCAGTCTTCCTGCTGTTTAGTTCCAACCCCTTACCTTTGCTTTCTATTTCTAATATATTCACAAGGTTTTGTAGGTCCCTTTCATTTTCTGCAATTAGCCCGGTGTCATCTGCGTACCGAATGTTGTTTATTATTTTCCTTCCAACCTTTAATCCGGGGTCTTCTTCTAGGTTTCTCATGATGTTTTCGCTATATAGTGAAAACAGATCTGGTGACAAAACACAACCCTGTCTGACTCCTCTTTTGATGTTTTGGAAAGAGCTTATATTGTTTTCTATTCTCATTGCAGCTGTTTGTTCCCAATAAATATTCCTGATTATTCGTAGATCTTTTCCATCAACATTGAGTCTCTCCTGTTGGTTGAACAATTCTTCATGTCGTACCCGATCGAAAGCCTTGGTATAGTCAACAAAGCATAAATACAAATCCTTATTCATCTCAACTGACCTCTCTATGATAGTTCTTAGGATGTATATGGCATTAATAGTTCCTTTCCCTTCCACAAATCCACACTGTTCTTCTGCTATTTCTCTTTTGATTCTATTCCTTACCTCATCATGATTATTCTTAACAGGATTTTTGTTTCATGACTCATCAAACTGATTGTGCGATGGAGTTCGCATTCTTTGGAAGTGCAATGAAAATTGATTTTGACATATCTTTGGGGATTTTTCCAGTGTCATAAATTTCATTTAGGAGGACTGTTATTTTTTCTATGCCAAATTCCTCCAGGGCTTCAATCATCTCTGTAGTAATGTTGTCTGGTCCTGGGGCTTTTCCTGGTTTCATCTTTTTCAGTGCTGCTCTAACTTCATCTTTCATTATGGGTGGTCCTTCAAAGTTCTTTTTTGTAATGTGTTCTTCGTTTCTGTCATCCTCAAAAAGGTCTTTAATGTACTCTCCCCATCTGTCCAGTATTTTGTCTTTTTCCATGATAAGCGTGCCATCTTTCGATTTTAAGCAACCAGTTGATGTGCATGTATTTTTCCTGTGGACAATTTCTTCAATTCGTCTGTACATACACTGAGGATCCATTTTGTGTCGTTCTCCTATTTCTTTGCATTTTGTGTTCAGCCAAGCTTCCTTAGCTTCATTGCACCTATACCTGATTTCTTTGTTTATCTTCCTGTATATCTCCTCGTTTCTCTTTGCCCTCCTCCTTTCCTCCATCAAGCCCAAAATTTCATTAGTCATCCAGCTCTTTTTTGCTTTTCTATCTGCCTTAGGGATTTCTTCACAAGCTTCATTTATCGAACTTCTGAACTTTGTCCATTGTTCCTCTCTGTCACTAACGTCTTCCAGAGCACTGAATTTGTTTTGAACATGTACATTAAATTTTTGACGTATCATTTCATCTGTCTTTAAGAGTCCAAGGTTTAGTTTGATGTTGCTTTTGGTCTGTTTCCTTTTCCTCAATTTCAGCCTAAACTTTCCCACTACAGGATTGTGGTCACTGTTGCAGTCTGCGCCTGGTAGTGTTTTTGCTGACAGTAAAGAATTTCTAAATCTTTTGTTGATCAGGATGTAGTCAATCTGATTTTTGGTATTATCTCCTGGACTCATCCAAGTCCATTTTCTTCTGTTAGGCTGCTCAAACCAGGTGTTTCCTACTATGAACTCATTCATCTGTGTCCATTCTACGAGTTTCCCTCCGCTTTCATTTTTCGTACCAAGGCCATGAGGTCCAACTATATCCTCCACCCTATCCTGTCCCACTTTAGCATTAAAATCTCCCATTATGACTGTAACTTCTTGTGATTTACCTTGAACCTTGGCCATCTCTAAAACTTCGTAGAAATTGTCGATGTCTTCCTGAGTACTTGCGGATGTTGGTGCATACACCTGTATGATGTTGATATCAAAAGGTTTGCCTCCGAAATTGACCAGTAAAACTCTGTCGGACACTGCCCAGTATCCCTTAACTGCTTTTGATTTGTCTTTGTCCATTATGATCCCTACTCCTCTTTCATGTGAGTTACTACCAGAGTATATCACTGTATATTCTCCTGATGTTATCATGCCTGCCCCCTTCCATCTCACTTCCCTCAGTCATAAAATACTGATGTTAAGCCTTTCCATCTCCATTTTGATGTTGTCTAATTTACCTTTCTGCAGCATTGTTCTGATGTTCCATGTTGCTACATCATACACCTGTATGATGTTGATATCAAATGGTTTGCCTCTCAA
Source organism: Monoplex corrugatus (assembly GCA_030674185.1). Taxonomy (NCBI): domain Eukaryota; kingdom Metazoa; phylum Mollusca; class Gastropoda; order Littorinimorpha; family Ranellidae; genus Monoplex; species Monoplex corrugatus. The sequence continues at coordinate 86,035,823 of JAPXFY010000015.1, forward strand.
TTTGACCAGTAAAACTCTGTCGGACACTGCCCAGTATCTCTTAACTGCTTTTGATTTGTCTTTGTCCATTATGATGCCTACTCCTGTTTCATGTGAATTACCACCAAGTAGAAAGAAACTCTAGGGAGAGCTAGACAACAGAAGGTCTTCAGAGAAGTAACCCCCTTTAGACAAGTGTTTCGGCCCTGAATTCCTTACACTCTCGGGGGGCCGGGCCACATCCAGGTCATGACTCCTGGATGCCCTTCTGCTGTTGTCTATTTTTTTTTTTTTTTCCCACGCCGGGGATCGAACCTGGGCGATTCTGCGCTTCAGAACTGCGGTACGCGGTTTTACCAATGTGCTAACGGGGCACACATCATCTGTAGGGAATTTAATCCTTATGAAGTTCACTTTTTTGGTTCCTCCTTGCCCAGATCCAGCTTGAGCTCCTTTCTGCTGCCTCTGCCATCGCTTTAAGGGCTCTAGTCCTCTTCTTCCCAGAAATGGCGAGTTGTTTCATGAGATCATAAGCGGAGGTGCCCACAAACCCTCTTGCCCCGACCTCTATGGCGAAGATTTTGACCCGCAGACCTGCTTTCTTCAGGGTGCTGGCAAGACCGGCGTATTTTTCGGTCTTGTAGATATGTGCTTCTTCCATTCTGCTTTCGTATGGCACAGTGAGTTCTATCAGAATCACTTGTTTCGAGGAGTCAGAGTGGAGAGCGATGTCTGGTCTCATGCCTGTCTTGCTGATGACATCTGGGTAATTTCTCCACTCTGGGAGGTCTGCTGTACACTCCCAGTCGACTGCTCCATCCAGAAGACCCTTTGGCAATGTGCTGGTTGTCATAGCACTTTCGGGCCAGACCTGTTTCCCTCCTGCTTTGTAGAACGTTGTCATAGCAATTGGTGCGTTTGGGGTCATGGTTTTTTCGCTAACCACATCTGTGATCACTTTCAGAACTTGGTTGTGCCTCCATGTATACCTTCCTTGGGCTAGCGCTACTTTGCAAGAGCTTAGGACATGTTCCACTGTTTGTTTCTTCTGACAGAGCGGACATGCTGGGTCGTCTGCTTTCCCCCATTTCACTAAGTTTGCATTCGAGGGGAGCAGGTCATATACAGATCTGAGGAGGAAGCTTATCCTTAGAGGAGCCATGTGCCACATATCGTTCCAGCTGAGACTTCTTTGGAGTGCACTGTCCCATGTTGTCCATTGCCCCTGTTGACCTTGCTGGACTGCCTTCTGCACTCTTTTGACATCTTCTTCTTCCTTCAACTCCTGTATGATCATGTCTCTTTTTTCCTTCCCTTTGGCTTTGGACCACCACTGCATTTTTGTTGCTCCCAGTCCCTGTCTGTTGGTTTGCGTGTGTCCAATTATTTCTTTGATGCTGAGGTTTCTCTTGGCATTGTTTACAGCCTCTTGGACTTTCCACTTTCTGCCAGTTCTCAGCTTTGGATGAACTGCTCTCACGATATTGTCCTCCGATTCCTCCAGCATGCTCAACAGTCTTGCTTTTCCAACTTTGTATTCCTCCACTATGGATTTCAGAGGTAGCTTCAGCATTGCTTGACGACAGTAGAATGCAACATCAGTGAGACCAGGTGGGACACCGAGCCATTTTCTTGTGTATTTGTTGATTTTGGCTTCCATTGCTTCCACTGTGCTGGTGCAAATGTCATAGATTTGCAGTGGCCACAGCAGCTTTGGTATCAGCATGAACTGTAGACACCAGACTTTGTATTTGCCTGGCAGTCCGCAGTTATCTATTTTCTTCAGGCCTTCTTCTGCTGTTTGCTTGGTTTCACATCCCCTTTGTGTGTCTTTCAGGGAGTCATCATACCATCTTCCGAGACTTTTTACTGGCTCTTCTGTGACAGTGGGGATGGCTTGGTTGGCTACCATGAATTTGACTGAATCTGCCACTTTTCCTTTTCGCAGTGAGAGACTTCGGGATTTCTTAGGTTTGAACCTCATTCTTGAAGAGGCCACCAGCTCATCCAGCTGCTTTAAGATTTGGTGTGTCTCTTCCTCATCCGTGGACAAGACTGTTGTGTCATCCATGAAAGCTTTCAGAGGAGGCATCTGGTATCCATCTCCCAGATTCACTGGACCTGAACTCTTCATTGCAGCTTTCAAGATGACTTCCATTGCCAACACGAACAGTATGGGAGAGATTGCACAGCCCATTGCAATGCCCACCTCTAGGTCTATCCAGTCCGTGGTGTATTCTTTGGTAGAGAACCGCATTGAGAACCCTTGGAAATACTTCCTCAGCATTGTTCGGATGTTTTCTGGGATGTGATACATTTCAAGAGCCAGCTGGATCATATCGTGTGGAACTGATCCATATGCATTCGCCAGATCAAGCCAAACTACGTCAATGTCTCTCTTCTCTGTTCTTGCTTTTTGGATGGCATCCCAAATCAACGTGGCATGTTCCAAGCATCCAGGCATTCCTGGTATGCCTCCCTTTTGGACTGACATATCCAGATACTTGTTTTCAGTCAGGTATTTTGTCAATCTTGCTGCCATAACAGAGAAGAAGATTTTCCCCTCGACGTTCAGAAGTGATATTGGCCTGAACTGATTGATGCTGCTGGAGTTCTGCTCCTTCGGAATGTACACTCCTTCAGCTCTCATCCATTGGTCGCTGATCTTCTGGTTCCTCCATGCTGATCGAATCATCTTGTGGAGCCACTCGAGCACTTTTGGGCATTTCTTGTAGAGCAGGTATGGTATTCCGTTTGGTCCAGGTGCTGACTTGGCTCTGGCTTTCTTTACTACGTTCTTCACTTCATCCAGTGTTGGTGGTTTGTTATTGAATTTTCCTTCTGGCGCTGCAGGCCAAACCAGATTTTGGATTTCAAGTGGTGCCTCGCGCTGAGAATCGGAATATGTTTCCCTGAGATGCTGCTCTAGGGTTTCCTTGCCCACTGTGAGAGTCCCTGATTTGGGTTGTTCAAACAGCTTTCTTGCAAAGTCAAAGGGATCTTTGACGAAACGATCTTGAGTCTTCTTCTTTTTGCTCTTTCTTCGCCTTGCTGATTCCACTTTGCTGAGAGCATTGTGTTTGGCCTTCAGATCTTTCCAGAGTTCCAGGAGCCCTTGCTTCTCGAATTCTGAGGCAGTTTTCATTCGCTTTTTAAGCTTCCTTTTCTCCCTCCGGATGCTCTCCATCTGTTGCTGTCTTCTGGATTTCTGGGGAGGCGTTTTTGTCTTTGGCTGCTTCACTCCATAAGTGTCCCTGCAGATAGAGTATATGATGTCTCCGTATGTGTCAAGTTTGTGTTCCAGCGTACTGTTCCCTATTAGCGCATTCAGCTTAAGGACAAGTTCCTCATCTAATTTCTCCCATTGTTCTTTTGCACCGGCAGGCGGCAAATTGAGTTTTCCACGTTTGGCGTTAAGAGCTTGTGCAAAATCCGCATCAGAACCGTCAGCGTGGATGTCCTTGGCACTATGGTTTAATTCCTGGCCTTGGTCATCCAACGTCTCACCTGCTATCGCAGTGCGCTGCTGCTGGTTCGTATGTGTCTTCAAACAGCCCATTTTTGTCCTGTGGATCTTCATGCCGCGTTTGGTGGTGAATCTCCTTCCACACGCACACGGAAATTCCAACTGGTCATCAATCATGGTCCGTTGTGCGTTTCCAGTCGTGATGGAGTCAGTGCCGATGGATTCATCATTCTCTCCCCCTTTCGGTGAATCCTGGGAGCATCTTTCATTTGGAAAACTCGTGGCATGTTATCAAAGGCAAGGTGGGAAGCCAACCCACAAAGCCCGCAGATCTAGTCTTTCCCAGTGTCCTTCGGTCTTTCCCGAATGTCCTCCGAACTATTCCCGGAAGTCAATGGACTGACCATGTGCAAGTAGAAAGAAACTCTAGGGAGAGCTAGACAACAGAAGGTCTTCAGAGAAGTAACCCCCTTTAGACAAGTGTTTCGGCCCTGAATTCCTTACACTCTCGGGGGGCCGGGCCACATCCAGGTCATGACTCCTGGATGCCCTTCTGCTGTTGTCTATTTTTTTTTTTTTTTTCCCACGCCGGGGATCGAACCTGGGCGATTCTGCGCTTCAGAACTGCGGTACGCGGTTTTACCAATGTGCTAACGGGGCACACATCATCTGTAGGGAATTTAATCCTTATGAAGTTCACTTTTTTGGTTCCTCCTTGCCCAGATCCAGCTTGAGCTCCTTTCTGCTGCCTCTGCCATCGCTTTAAGGGCTCTAGTCCTCTTCTTCCCAGAAATGGCGAGTTGTTTCATGAGATCATAAGCGGAGGTGCCCACAAACCCTCTTGCCCCGACCTCTATGGCGAAGATTTTGACCCGCAGACCTGCTTTCTTCAGGGTGCTGGCAAGACCGGCGTATTTTTCGGTCTTGTAGATATGTGCTTCTTCCACCAGAGTATATCGCCTTCATTGATCTCACGAAAGCGTTCAACCTGGTCAGTCAGAGTGGTCTTTTCAAGCTTTTGAAGAAAATCGGCTGCCCTCCAAGACTATCAGCCGTCATCGAGTCTTTCCACGAGGATATGCATAGCACTGTGTGCTATAATGGTGCCACATCAGAGCCTTTTAGAATCAGCAGCAGAGTGAAACAGGGACGTGTTTTGTCTCCAACTCTGTTCGGGATCTTCTTCTCGATGTTGCTGACCTATGCCTTCTGCAGATCTGAAGAAGGGGTATATCTTCATACAAGGACCGATGGAAAGCTCTTTATTATTGCCAGGCTTCGTTCCAAAACTAAGGTGGAAAAGAAGACCATCAGGGAAGCTCTCTTTGCAGATGATGCTGCGCTGGCTTCCCACAGTGAACACGATTTCCAGAGGCTCGTTGATCGCTTCGCCCACGCTTGCAGAAAGTTTGGTCTCACAATCAGCTTGAAGAAAAACTGAGATCTTAAGCCAAGGCTGTGAAGAACCACCATCTCTACACATTGGAGACTACGACCTCAATACTGTCACAAATTTCAGTACTTGGGGTCCACCATAAGTGACAACCTCTCTCTGGACGCTGAAATCAGCGCCAGAATTGCAAAGGCCTCATCTGTCATGGCTAAACTGAACAAGCGGGTCTGGTCAAACAGCAGTCTCACTGCGAACACCAAAATGCAGGTGTACAGAGCATGTATGTTGAGCACACTTATCTACTTAAGTGAAGCCTGGACCACATACGCCAGCCAAGAAAAGAGGCTCAACATTTTCCATCTCCGCTGCTTGCGACGCATCCTCGGCATCCGATGGCAAGACAAGGTGACCAACACAGAAGTCCTCCGTCGTGCGGGCCTACAGACCATCTTTGCCCTCCTAAGCCAACGCCGATTACGCTGGCTTGGCCATGTGCGTCGAATGGAGGATGGACGCATACCAAAAGACGTTCTCTACGGCGAACTGGCAAACCGGAAGCGAACTCCAGGACGCCCACAGCTACGCTTTGTAGACGCATGCAAAAGGGACCTTAGAAGCTCAGGGATCGACCCAGGCTCTTGGGAAACTCTGGCGGAAGACAGGGCAGCGTGGAGGACATCCGTTCAGCAAGGCGTTGTGAATGCGAAGAGGAGGAGAGCAGAAAGCGCAGATGAGAATAGGGCTCTTCGCAAGCAACGTTCCAGAAAACAGACAACAGCGACTCAATTTGTATGTGGCAGATGTGACAGAGATTGGCCACTCAAGAATCGGCTTGCACAGCCACAGCAGAAAGTGCATGTCATGACCACAACGCCTCCTGGTGCAGACTATCATCTCCTGAGATGTAAAGAGGCCGACGATTGTGATGATGGGGGTAGCTAAGTTGTTATTGTTGTTGTTGTGGTATTGTGATGGTGGCGGTAGTTGTTGTTATTGTTGTTGTTGTGGTATTGTGATGGTGGCGGTACTTGTTGTTATTGTGGTGGTGGTACTTGTTATTGTTGTGGTGGTATTGTGATGGTGGCGGTATTTGTTGTTGTTGTGGTATTGTGATGGTGGTGGTAGTTGTTGTTGTGGTGGTGGTGGTGGTATTGTGATGGTGGCGGTAGTTGATGTTTGGTATTGTGGTGGTGACGGTAGTTGTTGTTGTTGTGGTATTGTGATGGTGACAGTAGTTGTTGTTGTGGTATTGTGGTGGTGACGGTAGTTGTTGTTGTTGTGGTATTGTGATGGTGGCGGTTGTTGTTGTTGTGGTATTGTGATGGTGGCGGTAGTTGTTGTTGTTGTGGTATTGTGATGGTGACGGTAGTTGTTGTTGTTGTGGTATTGTGATGGTGACGGTAGTAGTTGTTGTTGATGTTGTGGTATTGTGATGGTGGCGGTAGTTGTTGTTGTTGATGTTGTGGTATTGTGATGGTGGCGGTTGTTGTTGTTGTTGTATTGTGATGGTGGCGGTAGTTGTTGTTGTTGTGGTGGTATTGTGATGATGACGGTAGTTGTTGTTGTTGATTTTGTGGTATTGTGATGGTGGCGGCAGTTGTTGTTGATGTTGTGGTATTGTGATGGTGACGGTAGTTGTTGATGTTGTGGTATTGTGATGGTGACGGTAGTTGCTGTTGTTGATGTTGTGGTATTGTGATGTTGGCGGTAATTGTTGTTGTTGATGTTGTGGTATTGTGATGGTGGCGGCAGTTGTTGTTGATGTTGTGGTATTGTGATGGTGACGGTAGTTGTTGTTGTTGATGTTGTGGTATTGTGATGTTGGCGGTAATTGTTGTTGTGGTACTGTGATGGTGACGGTAGTTGTTGTTGTTGTTATGGTATTGTGATGGTGGCGGTACTTGTTGTTGTTGTTGTATTGCGATGGTGACGGTAGTAGTTGTAGTTGTTGTATTGCGATGGTGACGGTAGTTGTTGTTGTTGTTGTGGTATTGTGATGGGGGCGGTACTTGTTGTTGTTGTATTGCGATGGTGACGGTAGTTGTTGTTGTTGTTGTGGTATTGTGATGGAGGCGGTACTTGTTGTTGTATTGCGATGGTGACGGTAGTTGTTGTTGTTGTTGTGGTATTGTGATGGTGGCGGTAGTTGTTGTTGTTGTGGTATTGTGATGGTGGCAGTAGTTGTTGTTGTTGTTGTATTACGATGGTGACGGTAGTTTTTGTTGTTGTTGTTGTATTACGATGGTGACGTTAGTTGTTGTTGTTGTTGTGGTATTGTGATGGTGGTGGTAGATGTTGTTGTTGTTGTGGTATTGTGATGGTGGCGGTAGATGTTGTTGTTGTTGTTGTATTGTGATGGTGGCAGTAGATGTTTGTTGTTGTTTGTTGTGGTATTGTGTGGTGGCTGTAGTTATTGTTGTTGTTGTGGTATTGTGATGGGTGGTGGTGTTGTTGTTGTTGTTGTGGTATTGTGATGGTGGCGGTAGTTGTTGTTGTTGTGGTATTATGATGGTGGTAGTTGTTGTTGTGGTATTGTGATGGTGGTGGTAGTTGTTGTTGTTGTTGTGGTATTGTGATGGTGGTATGTTGTTGTTGTTGTGGTATTGTGAGGTGGTGGGTAGTTGTTGTTGTTGTGGTATTGTGATGGTGGCGGTAGTTGTTGTTATTGTTGTGGTATTGTGATAGTGGTAGTAGTTGTTGTTGTTGTGGTATTGTGATGGTGGTAGTTATTCTTGTTGTTGTGGTATTGTGATGGTGGTGGTAGTTGTTGTTGTTGTGTGTTGTGTATTGTGATGGTGGTGGTAGTTGTTGTTGTTGTGGTATTGTGATGGTGGTGGTAGTTGTTGTTTGTTGTTGTGGTATTGTGATGGTGGTAGTTGTTGTTGTTGTTGTGGTATTGTGATGGTGGTTGGTATTGTTGTTGTTGTTGTGGTATTGTGATGGTGGTGGTAGTTGTTGTTGTTGTTGTGGTATTGTGATGGTGCGGTAGTTTGTTGTTGTTTGTGGTATTGTGATGGTGGCGAGTAGTTGTTGTTGTTTGTGTATTACATGTGACGTAGTTTTTGTTGTTGTTGTGGTATTGGATGGTGACGGTAGTTGTTGTGTTGTTGTTGTGGTATTGTGATGTGGTGTGTGTATGTTGTTTGTTGTTGTGGTATTGTGATGGTAGGAGATGTTTTGTTTGTTTTGTATTGTGATGGTGGGTGATGTTGTTGTTGTTGTTGTGGTATTGTGATGGTGGCGGTAGTTATTGTTGTTGTTGTGGCCGTGGTGGTATTGTGATGGTGGCGGTAGATGTTGTTGTTGTGGTATTGTGATGGTGGCAGTAGTTGTTGATATTGTTGTGGTGGTGATGATAGTACGAGAAATAGCAGTAGTTGAAGAAGTAGGAATAGCAATGGTGGTGGTAGTGATGGCAGTGTGATGATGGTTGTGGTGATGGTGATGATGGTGATGGTGGTGACGGTGACGGTGGTGATGGTGGTGATAGTGACGGTGGTGATGGTGATGTAGTGTGGTGATGTTGATGGTGGTGATGGTGATTGTGGTGATGGTGATGGTGGTGATAATGATGGTGGTGATAGTGATGGTAGTGTGGTGATGATGATGATGATGGTGGTGGTGACGGTGATGGTGATGATGGTTGTGGTGATGGTGGTGATGATGGTGATGGCGGTAGCAGGGATGAGGTAGTTGTGGTGATGGCGGTGATGGTGATGGTGGTGATGGTGGTGATGGTGGTGATGGTGGTGATGGTGGTGATGGTGGTGATGGCAGTAGCAGGGATGAAGTAGTGGTGGTGATGGTGGTGATGATTGTGGTGATGGTGATGATGGTTGTGGTGATGGTGGTGGTAATGGTAATGGCGGTAGCAGGGATGAGGTAGTGGTGGTGATAGAGGTGATGGTGATGGTGATGATGGCGGTAGCAGGGATGAGGTAGTGGTGGTGATGGTAGTGATGGTGATGATGGTGGTGATGGCGGTAGCAGGGATGAGGTAGTGGTGGTGATGGTGGTGATGGTGGTGATGGCGGTAGCAGGATGAGGTAGTGGTGGTGATGGTGGTGATGATGGTGATGGTGGTGATGGTGGTGATGATGGTGATGATGGTGATGGTGGTGATGGCGGTAGCAGGGATGAGGTAGTGGTGGTGATGGTGGTGATGGTGGTGATGGTGGTGATGGCGGTAGCAGGGATGAGGTAGTGGTGGTGATGGTGTGATGGTGGTGATGGTGGTGATGGTGGTAGCAGGATGAGATAGTGGTGGTGATGGTGGTGATGGTGGTAGCAGGGATGAGGTAGTGGTGGTGATGGTGGTGATGGTGGTGATGGCGGTAGCAGGGATGAGGTATGTGGTGATGGTGGTGATGGTGGTAGAAGAGATGAGGTAGTGGTGGTGATGGTGGTGATGGTGGTTATGATGGTGATGGTGGTGATGATGGTGATGGTGATGGTGGTGATGGCGGTAGCAGGGATGAGATAGTGGTGGTGATGATGGTGATGGTGGTGATGGCGGTAGCAGGGATGAGGTAGTGGTGGTGATGGTGGTGATGATGGTGATGGTGGTGATGGTGGTGATGGCGGTAGCAGGGATGAGTAGTGGTGGTGATGGTGGTGATGGTGGTGATGGTGGTGATGGTGGTAGCAGGGATGAGGTCATGGTGGTGATGATGGTGATGATGGTGATGATGGTGATGGTTGTGATGGTGGTGATGGTGGTGATGGTGGTGATGGTGGTGATGATGGTGATGGTGGTAGCAGGGATGAGGTAGTGGTGGTGATGATGGTGATGATGGTTATGATGGTGATGATGGTGATGGTGGTGATGGTGGTGATGGTGGTGATGGCGGTAGCAGGGATGAGGTAGTGGTGGTGATGGTGGTGATGGTGGTGATGGTGGTGATGGCGGTAACAGGGATGAGGTAGTGGTGGTGAAAGGTGGTGATGGTGGTGATGGCGGTAGCAGGGATGAGATAGTGGTGGTGATGGTGGTGATGGTGGTGATGGCGGTAGCAAGGATGAGGTAGTGGTGGTGATGGTGGTGATGGTGGTGAAGGCGGTAGCAGGGATGAGGTAGTGGTGGTGATGGTGGTGATGGTGATGATGGTGATGGTGGTGATGGTGGTGATGATGGTGATGGTGGTGATGGTGGTGATGGTGGTGATGGCGGTAGCAGGGATGAGGTAGTGGTGGTGATGATGGTGATGGTGGTGATGATGGTGATGGTGGTGATGATGGTAGCAGGGATGAGGTAGTGGTGGTGATGATGGTGATGGTGGTGATGGCGGTAGCAGGATGAGGTATGTGTGGTGATGGTGATGGTGGTGGTGATGGTGATGGTGGTAATGGCGGTAGCAGGGATGAGGTAGTGGTGGTGATGGTGGTGATGGTGATGGTGGTGGTGATGGTGATGGTGGTGATGCCGGTAGCAGGGATGAGGTAGTGGTGGTGACGGTGGTGATGGTGATGATGTGATGGTGGTGATGATGGTGATGGTGGTGATGGTGGTAGCAGGATGAGGTAGTGGTGGTGATGGTGGGGATGGTGGTGATGGTGGTAGCTGGGATGAGGTAGTGGTGGTGATGGTGGTAATGATGGTGATGGTGGTGATGATGGTGATGGTGGTGATGGTGGTAGCAGGGATGAGGTAGTGGTGGTGATGGTAGGAACAGGAAGTGGACAAGAACGCTAACCAAGGAAGCAAGCAAGAGAGCTAGCAACCAACCTGTCAAAACAACCAGCCCACTACCAATCAAACCAACCACCCAATCAATCAACCACCAATCACACCGACCGACCGAGCAGGTAAGCAAGCAAGCAAGCAAACAAGCAAGCAACCGACCTACCGATCGACCAACTAACCTATCAAACCAACCAAGCAACAAAACCCAACCAAAAAGAAACTAACCAACTAACCAACCTACCAACCAAGCAATCAAATCAAACCCACAATAAACCAACCAGCCAACCAATCAACTAACCAACCAACCAACCAACCAACCAACCAACCAACCAACCAACCAACCAGCTAACCAACCAACCAACCAACCAACCAACCAACCAACCAACCAACCAACCAACCAACCAACCAACAAGCCGAAACACATTTGTAATATTTTGATAAGCAAAAGAAGCAAACAAACAAAATCCTTACATCCACATATTCGATCTTCCCATTGTAGTTGACATGGCGAGAACCCAAAGCCTCCAGGACGGTCCTCATGCGCTCCGGCTCGTCCAGTCGATGGATGCATTTCTCCACTGTGGCCATGACACGGAGAGCGTGTTGGCGGAGGGTCTTGCTATACTGCTCGTCCGTCTTCGCCAGTCCCACGAACGGCATGAAGAAATCCTGCACCTGCGGGTGTGTCTCGAACAGTCTGTGCACACACACACACACACACACACACACACACACACACACACACACACACACACACACACACACGCACGCACACACACACGCACACATACACACACACACACACGCACGCACACACACACGCACACATACACACACACACGCACACACACACACACACGCACACGCACACACACACGCACACACACGCACGCACGCACGCACACGCACACACACATGCACACACACATAAGGCCGTTTAAATTTGAAGGTGGATAGTACATTCGTTTATCTATATATTCGTTTACTTATTTAAATCGTTTATTCATTTATCTGTTTATTTATTCATTCATTTATCAAGGTGTTTACATTTAAGATGGTGTTTATTTACTGATTTATTTGGATTATCTATTATTCGTTCATTCGTCCATTCATACGAGTATATTTGGATGCTTAGATTTGAAGTAGAGTAATTATGTATTTGTTTGTGTATTTAGATTTGCACATGGATGACTATTTTTGTGTTTGCTTATTGCATGGAGTAATTTGGCACCGCTACACTCACAACAAGAAGCAAACACGCAACACAATAATTCACATATCTATTTTTAGTCTTTCCGATGAGACAGTCAGCCAAGGTGTGGTGTGCACACAGCCCAAGTGGACATGAAGACCTCACTAGCTCATCCAGTTTAGGCGCAGGCTGATGGCGTAGGCCATAATCATTGGGATCTGTTCCCATTACATTCCGCATCTACGCCTTACGGCGCTGGTGCATATGGAATTCATTCCGAGCACGGAAACGCTGTCTTTGAGACAAACTGAAACTGAAATAAAACTTCAGCACGCATTCATCGCACATTAAAGATCCCACAGCAAGACAAGAATTGTCCCTGTTACTGTAAACAACGCACTATTCTGTTCTTGTAAACACCGCCATATTCTGTTGCTGTAAACACCGCACTATTCTGTTCTTGTAAACACCGCATTATTCTGTTGCTGTAAACACCGCACTATTCTGTTCTTGTAAACACCGCCATATTCTGTTGCTGTAAACAACGCACTATTCTGTTGCTGTAAACACCGCCATATTCTGTTGCTGTAAACACCGCACTATTCTGTTCTTGTAAACACCGCCATATTCTGTTGCTGTAAACAACGCACTATTCTGTTGCTGTAAACACCGCACTATTCTGTTGCTGTAAACACCGCCATATTCTGTTGCTATAAACACCGCACTATTCTGTTGCTGTAAACACCGTCATATTCTGTTGCTATAAACACAGCACTATTCTGTTGCTGTAAACACCGCCATATTCTGTTCCTATAAACACCGCACTATTCTGTCGCTGTAAACACCGCCATATTCTGTTGCTATAAACACCGCACTATTCTGTTGCTGTAAACACCGCCATATTCTGTTGCTGTAAACACGCACTATTCTGTTGCTGTAAACACCGCCATATTCTGTTGCTATAAACACCGCACTATTCTGTTGCTGTAAACACCGCACTATTCTGTTCTTGCAAACACCGCCATATTCTGTTGCTGTAAAACACCGCCATATTCTGTTGCTGTAAACACCGCCATATTCTGTTGCTGTAAACACCGCACTATTCTGTTGCTGTAAACACCACCATAATCTGTTGCTGTAAACACCGCCATATTCTGTTGCTGTAAACACCGATCTATTCTGTTGCTGTAAACACCGCAATATTCTGTTGCTGTAAACACCGCCATATTCCGTTGCTGTAAACACCGATCTATTCTGTTGCTGTAAACACCGCCATATTCTGTTGCTGTAAACACCGCCATATTCTGTTGCTGTAAACACCGATCTATTCTGTTGCTGTAAACACCACCATATTCTGTTGCTGTAAACACCGCCATATTCTGTTGCTGTAAACACCGCCATATTCTGTTGCTTTAAACACCGCCATATTCTGTTGCTGTAAACACCGCACTATTCTGTTGCTGTAAACACCACCATATTCTGTTGCTGTAAACACCGCCATATTCTGTTGCTGTAAACACCACCATATTCTGTTGCTGTAAACACCGCCATATTCTGTTGCTGTAAACACCGCCATATTCTGTTGCTGTAAACACCGCCATATTCTGTTGCTGTAAACACCGCCATATTCTGTTGCTGTAAACACCGCCATATTCTGTTGCTGTAAACACCGCACTATTCTGTTGCTGTAAACACCGCCATATTCTGTTGCTGTAAACACCGCACTATTCTGTTGCTGTAAACACCGCCATATTCTGTTGCTGTAAACACCGCCATATTCTGTTGCTGTAAACACCGCCATATTCTGTTGCTGTAAACACCACACTATTCTGTTGCTGTAAACACCGCCATATGCTGTTGCTATAAACACCGCCATATTCTGTTGCTGTAAACACCGCCATATTCTGTTGCTGTAAACACCGCCACATTCTGTTGCTGTAAACACCGCACTATTCTGTTGCTGTAAACACCGCCATATTCTGTTGCTATAAACACCGCCATATTCTGTTGCTGTAAACACCGCACTATTCTGTTGCTATAAACACCGCCATATTCTGTTGCTTAAAACACCGCACTATTCTGTTGCTGTTAACACCGCCATATTCTGTTTCTATAAACACCGCACTATTCTGTTGTGTAAACACCGCCATATTCTGTTGCTGTAAACACCGCACTATTCTGTTGCTGTAAACACCGCCATATTCTGTTGCTGTAAACACCGCCATATTCTGTTGCTGTAAACACCGCCATATTCTGTTGCTGTAAACACCGCACTATTCTGTTGCTGTAAACACCGCCATATTGTGTTGCTATAAACACCGCCATATTCTGTTGCTGTAAACACCGCACTATTCTGTTCTTGTAAACACCACCGTATTCTGTTGCTGTAAACACTGCCATATTCTGTTGCTGTAAACACCACCATATTCTGTTGCTGTAAACACCGCCATATTTTGTTGCTGTAAACACCGCCATATTCTGTTGCTGTAAACATCGCCATATTATGTTGCTGTAAACACCACAATATTCTGTTGCTGTAAACACCGCACTATTCTGTTGCTGTAAACACCGCCATATTCTGTTGCTGTAAACACCGCACTATTCTGTTCTTGTAAACACCACCATATTCTGTTGCTGTAAACACCGCACTATTCTGTTGCTGTAAACACCGCACTATTCTGTTCTTGTAAACACCGCCATATTCTGTTGCTGTAAACGCCCTAATATTATATTGCTGTAAACACCTTCCAAAGTTCAACCCCTCGTCCTCGTCGTTGAAGGTGGAAACAGGTAAAGCTGGCAAACGGGGCACTGGTGAAGCTGCGACGGGCCTAGCAAGCCGTCGGTGGATTACTCATTGCTCGAGAAAGTAAAAGGAGAAAGAAATGGACGGATCATAACGGAAAACGAACTGGAAATGGAAAAGGACTACGAGAAAGAACAAGCACTTGGAATGTGTGTGGAATCAGAGACAAGGAACCAGAAATCATTGACTTCATGAAAAAATGGAGAATAACAGTGATGGGAATTTCAGACTGTAGGCTAAAGGGTACGGGGACCAAACAGATTCACGAGGATTATGTACTGACCTGGAGTGGTGTGGACATGACAACAAGGGCAACACACGGCGTAGGCTTTTTCTTACACCCAGACACAGCAAAGAATTTGTTGGAAACAGAGTTTATCTCAGAGAGACTAATAAAAATCCGAGTAAGAGGAGAACGGGAGACCACAACCTTCATCCAGGCTTACGCACCTTGTAATGACTCTTACACTGAAGAACAGAAGGAGGAATTCTTTGAGAAGATGGCAGACACCATCAACACAGTCCCAGACACAGAACAACTCATTGTCATGGGAGACTTCAATGGGAGAGTGGGCAAAAGAAGAGCACCTTGGGAACAGCACTTGGGCCCACACAGTGACACCAATACAGAGTGCAACTACAACGGGGAACAACTTCTAGCACTCTGTGCAGAGCATGGGCTGTGGATTGCAAACACCTTTTTCGAACACAGACACAGCCAGAGACAAACTTGGTACAGGTGGAATGATCTGAATGTGTCATCTCAGATAGATTTCATTCTAACACGAATAGAAGAACGAAGCAGGGTCACAGACGCAAGAGCCATTCCAAATGCAGATCTGGACACTGACCACCGCCCTGTGATCTTGGTCTCTACGATGAAGAAAAGAAGAACACCGAGAACAAAGAGTAAAGCGTGCGACAGACAGATAAACCTAAGAAAACTCCAGAAGGAAGAGGTACAATGGGAGGTACAGACAGAAATCACAAAGAGGCTGGAAGAAGTAGACAGCACAGGCATGACAGCAGAAGAAGCATGGTCAGTCTTCAAGAACACACTGACAGACACACTTAGTAAAACCTGCGGCACAAAGACCGGAAAAGGGCAGGTAAAGCAGACAGCCTGGTGGAATGACACAGTAAAGGAGGCCATCAAGGAAAAGAAGAAGTTGTACAAGGTGTGGGTGAAATCAAAGCTAGAGGAGGACTACGTGAAATATAGAGTGGCAAGAAGACACAGCAAGAGGACAGTCAGAATGGCCAAAGAACAATCATGGAAAACATATGGAGAGGAACTAAGCGAACTGTGCAAGCTCTCGACACGACATTTTTACAAAAGCGTCAAAGCAATGAGATTACAGACGAGCCATACAGCCCAACAACAGTAGTCAATGACAGAGATGGAAACCCTATCAGTGATGAAGACGGCATCAAGAAGAGATGGCAAGAATATTTTAAGGAACTCCTCAACCCAAACAGACAGGGATACACACAGAGCCAGTTTCACCCTAGCTATCCAGAACACGAAGAACCAAACATCCTGAGATCAGAGGTACAACAGGCGTTGAAGACCAGCCCAAAGAACAAAGCAGCAGGAATTGATGGCATTACAACCGAAGCTATCCTGACATGTGGAGAAACAGGAACCACTTGGCTGACCACAATATTCCAGAAAGCATGGACAGAGAGGAAAGTCCCAGAAGACTGGCAGCGTGCAGTCGTGGTACCAATCTGGAAAAAGAAAGGCAGCAAGAAAGACTGCAGCACGTATCGAGGTATATCCCTTCTGAGCCACACGGGAAAGATGTATGCAAAGATCCTTGAACAGCGCACAAGGTACAAGGTGGAACCTCTACTGAGTGAGGCGCAGATGGGTTTCAGAAAAGGAAGAGGATGCACTGACGCTATCTTCGCTCTCAGACAACTGAGCGAAAAGACTATCGAACACAATAAAGAACTGAACTTCGTGTTCGTGGATCAAGAAAAGGCCTTCGACAGAGTAAATAGAAACAAGTTGTGGAAAACGTTAGAAGAATATGACGTTAGGGGGCAACTTCTAGACAATATAAGAGCCATCTATACCAACAGCATGAGTGCAGTACGCACCCAAGATGGACTCACGGAATGGTTTGGGGTGACGTCGGGAGTGAGGCAGGGGTGTGTTCTATCACCACTGCTGTTCATTGTATATATGGACAAAATCACGAAGGAAGCAAATCCCAACCCTGAAGATCTGAACGAGATGCTGTTTGCAGATGATCAAAGCCTTGCACATGAAAAAGAAGGGGAACTCCAGGAGCACACGAACAACCTGAACACACAATGTGAGAACTTCGGCATGAAAATCAGTATCAGCAAAACCGAGACACTGAAAGTCAGTAGAACACTTGGCCGCCTCAACATCAACATCGAGGGACAGCACTGAAACAAGTCAGCGAGTTCAAGTATCTTGGAAGTATCTTCACAGAAGATGGACGTCTCAACAGAGAGATCGAGACAAGAGTTCAAAAGGCCAACAGCGTCAGCTACCAGCTTGCCCCACTCCTAAGACACCCCAACATCCCCATCGAGACCAAAGCCAAACTCATCGAGTCCATATTTAGACCAACCTTGACCTACCAGTGTCAGACATGGACCCTTACCAAAAGTCTTGAAAGAAAGATCACCACCTGCGAGATGAGATGTCTAAGGAGAGCAGTCAACAAAACCAGACATGATAAGATCAAGAACATCAAGATCAGAGAAATGATTGGAACAACACCAATTCTCCACTACATCCAACAGCAGAGAACCAGGTGGTTCGGGCACCTGACACGCATGGCACCTCACCAGCTTGCCAGTAAAGCTTACAACACAAAGGTGTCAGGGTACAAGGCAAGGGGTAGACCGAGGAAGACCTGGATCGAGGGTGTGAAAGAAACACTGAAGACCCACAACATCCCACTCAACAAGGCCTTCAAACTTGCCGCAGACAGAAAGCTCTTTCTCCCCTCGACGCCCAAGATGGTATAAGAGGACGGATAAAGTAAAGTAAGTAAGAAAGTAAACACCGCCATATTGTGTTGCTGTAAACACCGCCATATTCTGTTGCTGTAAACACCGCACTATTCTGTTGCTGTAAACGCCCTAATATTATATTGCTGTAAACACCGCCATATTGTGTTGCTGTAAACACCGCCATATTATATTGCTGTAAACACCTCCATATTGTGTTGCTGTAAACACCGCCATATTGTTTTGCTGTAAACACCGCCATATTCTGTTGCTGTAAACACCGTCATATTCTGTTGCTGTAAACACCGCCATATTGTGTTGCTGTAAACACCGTCATATTCTGTTGCTGTAAACACCGCCATATTGTGTTCCTGTAAACACCGCCATATTGTGTTGTTGTAAACACCGCCATATTGTGTTGTTGTAAACACCGCCATATTGTGTTGCTGTAAACACCGCCATATTGTGTTGCTGTAAACACCGCCATATTCTGTTACTGTAAACACAGCCATATTGTGTTGCTGTAAACAGCGTCATATTCTGTTGCTGTAAACACGCATATCTTGCGTAACGCCATATTCTGTTGCTGTAAACACCGCCATATTCTGTTGCTGTAAACACGCCATATTCTGTTGCTATAAACACCGACTATTCTGTTGCTATAAACACCGACATATTCTGTTGCTGTAAACACCGCACATATTCTGTTGCTGTAAACACCGCCATATTCTGTTGCTGTAAACACCGCATATTTTTGCTGTAAACACCGCACTATTCTGTTGCTGTAAACACCGCCATATTTGTTGGGTAAACACCGCCATATTCTGTTGCTGTAAACACCCCATATTCTGTTGCTGTAAACACCGCCATATTCTGTTATGTAAACACCGCCATATTCTGTTGCTGTAAACACCCGCACTATTCTGTTGCTGTAAACACCGCCATATTCTGTTGCTGTAAACACCGCCATATTCTGTTGCTGTAAACACCGCCATATTCTGTTGCTGTAAACACCGCCATATTCTGTTGCTGTAAACAACGCACTATTCTGTTCTGTAAACACCGCCATATTCTGTTGCTTAAACACCGCCATATTCTGTTGCTGTAAACACCGCATATTCTGTTGCTGTAAACACCGCCATATTCTGTTGCGTAAACACCGCCATATTCTGTTGCTGAAACACCGCCATATTATGTTGCTGTAAACACCGCCATATTCTGTTGCTGTAAACACCGCCACTATTCTGTTGCTGTAAACACCGCACTATTCTGTTGCTGTAAAACACGCCATATTCTGTTGCTGTAAACACCCCATATTCTTTCTGTAAACACCGCCATATTCTGTTGCTGTAAACACCGCCATATTCTGTTGCTGTAAACACGCACTATTCTGTTGCTGTAAACACGCATATTCTGTTGCTGTAAACACCGCCATATTCTGTTGCTGTAAACACCGCCATATTCTGTATCTATGTAAACACCACCACTGTAAACACCGCCATATTCTGTTGCTGTAAACACCGTCATATTCTGTTGCTGTAAACACCACCATATTCTGTTGCTGTAAACACCACCATATTCTGTTGCTGTAAACACCACCATATTCTGTTGCTGTAAACACCACCATATTCTGTTGCTGTAAACACCGCCATATTATATTGTGTAAACACCACCATATTATGTTCTTGTAAACACCACCATATTCTGTTGCTGTAACACCGTCATATTCTGTTGCTGTAAACACCGCCATATTCTGTTGCTGTAAACACCGCCATATTCTGTTGCTGTAAACACCGCCATATTCTGTTGCTGTAAAACACCGCACTATTCTGTTGTGTAAACACCGCCATATTCTGTTGCTGTAAACACCGCCATATTCTGTTGATGTAAACACCGCCATATTCTGTTGCTGTAAACACCGCACTATTCTGTTGCTGTAAACACCGCCATATTCTGTTGCTGTAAACACCGCCATATTCTGTTGCTGTAAATACCGCCATATCTGTTCTGTAAACACCGCATATTCTTTGCGTAAACACCGCCATATTCTGTTGCTGTAAACACCGCCATATTCTGTTGCTGTAAACACCGCATATTCTGTTGCTGTAAACACCGCCATTTCTGATGCTGTTAACACCGCCATATTCTGTTGCTGTAAACACCCATATTCTGTTGCTGAAACACGCATATTCCGTTGCTGTAAACACCGCCATATTCTGTTGCTGTAAACACCGCACTATTCTGTTGCTGTAAACACCCCATATTCTGTTGCTGTAAACACCGCCATATTCTGTTGCTGTAAACACCGCATATTCGTTGCTATAAACACCGCCATATTCTGTTGCTATAAACACCGCATATTCTGTTGCTGTTAACACCGCCATATTCTGTTGCTATAAACACCGCCATATTCTGTTGCTGTAAACACGCGCACTATTCTGTTGCTGTAAACACCGCCATATTCTGTTGCTATAAACACCGCACTATTCTGTTGCTATAAACACCGCCATATTCTGTTGCTATAAACACCGCCATATTCTGTTGCTGTAAACACCGCCATATTCTGTTGCTGTAAACACCGCCATATTCTGTTGCTTAACACCGCACTATTCTGTTGCTATAAACACCGCCATATTCTGTTGCTGTAAACACCGCCATATTCTGTTGCTGTAAACACCGCCATATTCTGTTGCTGTAACACCGCCATATTCTGTTGCTGTAAACACCCCATATTCTGTTGCTGTAAACAACGCACTATTCTGTTCTGTAAACTCCACCATATTCTGTTGCTGTAAACACCACCATATTCTGTTGCTGTAAACACCCCATATTCTGTTGCTGTAAACAACGCACTATTCTGTTCTGTAAACTCCACCATATTCTGTTGCTGTAAACAATGCCATATTCTGTTGCTGTAAACACCGCCATATTCTGTTGCTGTAAACAACCGCATGTTCTGTTCTTGTAAACACCACCATATTCTCTTCTGTAAACACCGCCATATTCTGTTGCTATAAACACCGCATATTATGTTGCTGTAAACACCGCAATATTCTGTTGCTGTAAACACCGCACTATTCGTTGCTGTAAACACCGCATATTCTGTTGCTGTAAACACCGCACTATTCTGTTCTTGTAAACACCACCATATTCTGTTGCTGTAAACACCGCCATATTCTGTTGCTGTAAACATCCGCTATTCTGTTGCTGTAAACACCGCACTATTCTGTTCTGTAAACACCGCCAATTCTGTTGCTGTAAAAGCCCTAATATTTATTGCTGTAAACACCGCCATATTGTGTTGCTGTAAACACCGCCATATTGTGTTGCTGTAAACACCGCCATATTGTGTTGCTGTAAACACCGCCATATTGTGTTGCGTAACACCCCTTTGGTGCTGTAAACACCGCCATATTGTGTTGCTGTAAACCCCTAATTTTATATTGCTGTAAACACCGCCATATTTGTTGCTGTAAACACCGCCATATTTATTGCTGTAAACACCTCCATATTGTGTTGCTGTAAACACCGCCATATTGTTTTGCTGTAAACACCGCCATATTCTGTTGCTGTAAACACCGCATATTCTGTTGCTGTAAACACCGCCATATTTGTTGCTGTAAACACCGTCATATTCTGTTGCTGTAAACACGACTATTCTGTTGCTGTAAACACCGCCATATTGTGTTGTGTAAACACCGCCATATTTGTTGTTGTAAAACCCCCATATTCTGTTGCTGTAAACACCGCCATATTCTGTTGCTGTAAACACCGACATATACTGTTACTGTAAACACAGCCATATTCTGTTGCTGTAAACACCGTCATATTCTGTTGCTGTAAACACCGCCATATTCTGTTGCTGTAAACACCGCCATATTCTGTTGCTGAAAACACCGAACTATTCTGTTGCTTAAACACCGACATATACTGTTGCTTAAACACCGCATATTCTGTTGCTGTAAACACCGTCATATTCTGTTGCTGTAAACACCCCATATTTATGCTGTAAACACCTCATATTCTGTTGCTGTAAACACCGCTATATGTATTGCTGTAAACACCGCCATATTTGTTGTTGTAAACACCCCATATTGTTGCTGTAAACACCGTCATATTCTGTTGCTGTAAACACCGCCATATTCTGTTGCTGTAAACACCACCATATTCTGTTGCTGTAAACACCGCCATATTCTGTTGCTGTAAACACCGCATATTCTGTTGCTGTAAACACCACCATATTCTGTTGCTGTAAACACCGCCATATTCTGTTGCTGTAAACACCGTCATATTCTGTTGCTGTAAACACCGTCATATTCTGTTGCTGTAAACACCCCATATTCTTTGCTGTAAACACCACCATATTCTCTTGCTGTAAACTACCGTCATATTCTGTTGCTGTAAACACCGCCATATTCTGTTGCTGTAAACACCTCCATATTCTCTTGCTGTAAACACCACCATATTCTGTTGCTGTAAACACCACCATATTCTTTGCTGTAAACACCCATATTCTCTGTGCTGTAACACCCCATATTCTCTTGCTGTAAACACCACCATATTCTTTCTGTAAACACCCCATATTCGTTGCTGTAAATACCGTCATTCTTTGGTAAACACCGCATATTCTGTTGCTGTAAACACCGTCATATTCTGTTGCTGTAAACACCGTCCATATTCTGTTGCTGTAAACACCGTCATATTCTGTTGCTGTAAACACCGTCATATTCTGTTGCTGTAAACACCGTCATATTCTGTTGCTGTAAACACCGTCATATTCTGTTACTGTAAACACCGTCATATTCTGTTGCTGTAAACACCGTCATATTCTGTTGCCGTAAACACCGTCATATTCTGTTGCTGTAAACACCGTCATATTCTGTTACTGTAAACACCGTCATATTCTGTTGCCGTAAACACCGTCATATTCTGTTGCCGTAAACACCGTCATATTCTGTTGCTGTAAACACCGTCATATTCTGTTGCGTAAACACCGTCATATTCTGTTGCGTAAACACCGTCATATTCTGTTGCTGTAAACACGTCCATATTCTGTTGCGTAAACACCGTCATATTCTGTTGCTGTAAACACCGTCATATTCTGTTGCTGTAAACACCGTCATATTCTGTTGCGTAAACACCGTCCATATTCTGTTGCTGTAAACACCACTATTCTGTTGCTGTAAACCCGTCATATTCTGTTGCTGTAAACACCGTCATATTCTGTTGCCGTAAACACCGTCATATTGCTGTTGCTGTAAACACCACCATGTTCTCTTGCTGTAAACACCGCCATATTGTGTTGCTATAAACACCGCCATATTCTGTTGCTGTAAACACCACCATGTTCTCTTGCTGTAAACACCGCCATATTGTGTTGCTATAAACACCGCCATATTCTGTTGCTGTAAACACCCATAGTTCTCTTGCTGTAAACACCGCCATATTGTGTTGCTATAAAACACCGCCATATTCTGTTGCCGTAAACACCGTCATATTCTGTTGCCGTAAACACCGTCATATTCTGTTGCTGTAAACACCGCATATTCTGTTGCCGTTAAACACTGTCATATTCTGTTGCTGTAAACACCGTCATATTCTGTTGCTGTAAACATCGCCATATTCTGTTGCCGTAAACACCGTCATATTCTGTTGCTGTAAACACCGTCATATTCTGTTGCTGTAAACATCGCCATATTCTGTTGCCGTAAACACCGTCATATTCTGTTGCTGTAAACATCGCCATATTCTGTTGCCGTAAACACCACCATATTCTGTTGCCGTAAACACCGTCACGTCTTAGTGCCAGGACGCCCACAGAAACCAAAGACGTAAAGTTAGCAGTGGGCACCCTCTGCAATACCGCTTGGTTACTTAAAAGTTCAGTCCATGTTTTGATCCATCTTATTTCAGACACTGCCTACCGAGTCCCCTACGAATGATAGAATTCAGTCAGCTGCAGAGTCAGAAGCTAAGAAGACCAACAACACAAACCTCCAACAACAGTTCCCTTGGACCATTGACACCAAACTTCCAACCTGAAGTCACCTCAGGCACAACACTTGCTAGACGACATCAAACTCAAAGTGGCCACAAGATCAGATCATGAAGGGCCACAGGATCTTGGGACAATTCTGACAATGTTATAATGACTGATGTCTACATGATAATGGGGTTGATGATCATGATGTTATGAGTTCTATCTAGGATTCAGATGGTGTGACAGTGCTCTACCCTATGCCCACTATCACAATATATCCTGGCATCAACCAGGCCCAAGAGACACATACCTGCAGTGCTGGTCAGGAAATTTGGCAACACCTTCAGTGACGTATGAGTAAAGTGATGGGATTCAATTGTGTAGCCCCAGTCTTGCAAGTGATCCCATAGCATGCTCAACTCTGGATAGGTACCAGTCAAGCAAAAGAATCCTACAATTTCTTTTTCAGTTGATGGGGATTCGAACCCAACGACCTCCCAGTCAGTAGTCCGTTGCGCTAACCATTTCATCAGTTTGACTGGTAAACAGCATATAGGTAAACAGGAAAGAGGGGACAGGTGTTGGGGAGGGAGGGAGACGGCATCAACCCAGCAGGACGTTATCAGGGAAGTGAAATCAGGGCAGACAGTTTCTACAGTTTTCTCACACCACTGGTACGTCATCTGCCGGCAGGAGGAGAGAGGAAATTCTTGACTGCTTGTTATAAATAACATGGCGCTACGTGCAGAAACTCCGCACATCAAGTCTTTATTACAATATGGTCAGGCCATATCAATATTATCTTTTTCTCCCATTGTCACTATTTCAAGGGCTTCTGACCAGAATGTTGTATATGCCTTGGTTAAAATACACAATGTGTCATAACAAATATGACAGACAAGAGAGTTACGGCAACACACACGCCCCTTGGTTAAAATACACAATGTGTCATAACAAATTTGACAGACAAGAGAGATACAGCAACACACATGCTTCAAATATCAGATCAACAAATACATAAATCAGGAAGTATTGAATGATTTGAAAGGAATGTGGACAAGATTTGGAGGAACATAACTATGTGGTTGTATCTACCCGCTGTATTCATTTGAGGATACACCATTCTAACTAGTAACCCTCGTTACGCCATTCTAACTGGTAACCCTCGTTACGCCATTCTAACTGGTAACGCTCGTTACATATTTCTAACTGATAACCCTCGTTACACCATTCTAACTAGTAACCCTCGTTACACCATTCTAACTGGTAACCCTCATTACACCATTCTAACTGGTAACCCTCGTTACAACCATTCTAACTAGTAAAACTCGTTACACCATTCTAACTGGTAACCCTCGTTACACCATTCTAACTAGTAACCCTCGTTACATATTTCTAACTGGTAACCCTCGTTACGCCATTCTAACTAGTAACCCTCGTTACACCACTCTAACTGGTAACCCTCGTTACATATTTCTAACTGGTAACCCTCGTTATACCATTCTAACTAGTAACCCTCGTTACGCCATTCTAACTGGTAACCCTCGTTACACCATTCTAACTGGTAACCCTCGTTACACCATTCTAACTAGTAACCCTCGTTACACCATTCTAACTGGTAACCCTCATTACACCATTCTAACTGGTAATCCTCGTTACATTCTAACTAGTAACCCTCGTTACACCATTCTAACTGGTAACCCTCGTTACACCATTCTAACTGGTAACCCTCGTTACACCATTCTAACTGGTAACCCTCGTTATGCCATTCTAACTGGTAACCCTCGTTACACCATTCTAACTGGTAACCCTCGTTACACCATTCTAACTGGTAACCCTCGTTACACCATTCTAACTAGTAACCCTCGTTACACCATTCTAACTGGTAACCCTCGTTACACCATTCTAACTGGTAACCCTCGTTATCTAATTTCTCCTTTTTATTGAGTCCGCCAGTGTGTGTGTGTGTGTGTGTGTGTGTGTGTGTGTGTGTGTGTGTGTGTGTGTGTGTGTGTGTGTGTGGCGTGTGTGTGTGTGTGTGAGTGTGTGTGTGTGAGTGTGAGTGTGTGTGTGTGTGCGTGCATGTGTGTGTGTATGTGTGTGTGTGTGTATGTGTGTCTGTGTGTATATGTGTGTATGTGTGTGTGTGTGCGTGCATGTGTGTCTGTGTGTACCTATGCGTATGTGTGTGTGTGTGCGCGCATGTGTGTCAGTGTGCATATGTATGTGTGTGTGTGTGTGTGTCTGTGTGTCTGTGTGTGTGTCTGTGTGTATATGTGTGTGATTTTAGTAGACCTCAAATGAATGCAAGACATGGTGCACCCTGTTTTCTTTCATTTGTTTTTTTTCTTTTCTTCACTTTTTAAATGTTTTTTTTTTTCGTTTATTTTATTTATTCAGACATCTTTCTCCTTGATCCCTCCCCCCTTTTAGACACACACACATATATATATATTGTTGTCTTTTCTGTTGTCTTTCTTCTTGATCCCCCCCCCCCTCCTTTAGAGAGATATATATGTGTGGTTGTTGTCTTTTCTGTTGTCTTTCTTCTTGATCCCCCCCCCCTTTTAGACACACACACATATATATATTGTTGTCTTTTCTGTTGTCTTTCTTCTTGATCCCCCCCCCCTTTTAGACACACACACATATATTTATTGTTGTCTTTTCTGTTGTCTTTTTCCTTGATCCCTCCCCCCTTTTAGACACACACACATATATATATTGTTGTCTTATCTGTTGTCTTTTTCCTTGATCCCTCCCCCTTTTAGACACACACACATATATATAATTGTTGTCTTTTCTGTTGTCTTTCTCCTTGATCCCTCCCCCTTTTAGACACACACACATTATATATTGTTGTCTTTTCTGTTGTCTTTTTCCTTGATCCCTCCCCCCTTTTAGACACACACACATATATATATATTGTTGTCTTTTCTGTTGTCTTTCTTCTTGATCCCCCCCCCTTTTAGACACACACACATATATATATTGTTGTCTTATCTGTTGTCTTTCTTCTTGATCCCCCCCCCCCCCCTTTAGAGAGAATATATATGTGTGGTTGTTGTCTTTTCTGTTGTCTTTCTTCTTGATCCCCCCCCCTTTTAGACACCACACATATATATATTGTTGTTCTTTTCTGTTGTCTTTCTTCTTGATCCCCCCCCCCCTTTTAGACACACACACATATATATATTGTTGTCTTTTCTGTTGTCTTTTTCCTTGATCCCTCCCCCCTTTTAGACACACACACATATATATTTATTGTTGTCTTTTCTGTTGTCTTTTTCCTTGATCCCTCCCCCTTTTAGACACACACACATATATATATTGTTGTCTTTTCTGTTGTCTTTCTCCTTGATCCCTCCCCCTTTTAGACACACACACATATATATATTGTTGTCTTTTCTGTTGTCTTTCTTCTTGATCCCCCCCCCCTTTTAGACACACACACATATATATATTTTTGTCTTTTCTGTTGTCTTTTTCCTTGATCCCCCCCCCTTTTAGACACACACACATATAATATATTGTTGTCTTTTCTGTTGTCTTTCTTCTTGATCCCCCCCCCCTTTTAGACACACACACATATATATATTTGTTGTCTTATCTGTTGTCTTTCTTCTTGATCCCCCCCCCCCCTTTAGAGAGAGATATATATGTGGTTGTTGTCTTTTCTGTTGTCTTTCTTCTTGATCCCCCCCCCCCCTTTAGAGAGAGATATATATGTGGTTGTTGTCTTTTCTGTTGTCTTTCTTCTTGATCCCCCCCCCCCCTTTAGAGAGAGATATATATGTGGTTTGTCTTTTCTGTTGTCTTTCTTCTTGATCCCCCCCCCCCCCTTTAGAGAGAGATATATATGTGGTTGTTGTCTTTTCTGTTGTCTTTCTTCTTGATCCCCCCCCCCCTTTAGAGAGAGATATATATGTGGTTGTTGTCTTTTCTGTTGTCTTTCTTCTTGATCCCCCCCCCCCTTTAGAGAGAGATATATATGTGGTTGTTGTCTTTTCTGTTGTCTTTCTCCTTGATCCCCCCCCCCTTTAGAGAGAGATATATATGTGGTTGTTGTCTTTTCTGTTGTCTTTCTCCTTGATCCCCCCCCCCCCCCCTTTAGAGAGAGATATATATGTGGTTGTTGTCTTTTCTGTTGTCTTTCTTCTTGACCCCCCCCCCCCCCTTAGAGAGAGATATATATGGTTGTTGTCTTTTCTGTTGTCTTTCTTCTTGATCCCCCCCCCCTTTAGAGAGAGATATATAGTGTTTTGTCTTTTCTGTTGTCTTTCTTCTTGATACCCCCCCCCCCTTTAGAAGATAATATGTGGTGTTGTCTTTTCTGTTGTCTTTCTCTTGATCCCCCCCCCCCTTTAGAGAGAGATATATATGTGGTTGTTGCTTTTCTGTTGTCTTTCTTCTTGATCCCCCCCCCCCTTTAGAGAGAGATATATATTGGTTGTTGTCTTTTCTGTGTCTTTCTTCTGATCCCCCCCCCCCCCCCTTTAGAAGAGATATATATGTGTTGTTGGTCTTTCTGTTGTCTTTCTTCTTGATCCCCCCCCCCCTTTAGAGAGAGATATATATGTGGTTGTTGTCTTTTCTGTTGTCTTTCTTCTTGATCCCCCCCCCCCCTTTAGAGAGAGATATATATGCGTTGTGTCTTTTCTGTTGCTTTCTTTTTGATCCCCCCCCCTTTAGAGAGAGATATATATGTGGTTTGTGTTTTCTGTTGTCTTTCTTCTTGATCCCCCCCCCTTTAGAGAGAGATAATATGTGGTTGTTGTCTTTTCTGTTGTCTTTCTTCTTGACCCACCCCCTTTAGAGAGAAATATAGTGGTTGTTGTCTTTTCTGTTGTCCTCTTTTATTGCTGTTAGAACGATGATGTGGTATAACTGCACACGATGTGAGTGTAAGTGTCTTCGGCTGTGACAAAAACGTGTGAAGGGACTTTTCAGTTCTTCGTAAAAAGCTGATCTTTACAAATTGGGTTCAAAGTGTGGAGTCGCCAGGCAGTAAGCTTGAAAGGTATGACACCAAGGTCAAGGCCACATCAATAAAAAAAAAAAAGTGCCTTGGATCACAACTTTTCGAGAAAGGTGGGTGGACAACACTTTTTTCTGGAATTGATTAATATTTACACTCCCATTGCACAGTGATGACATTGAATTTAATATTTACACTCCCATTGCACAGTGATGACATTGATATTAATATTTACACTCCCATTGCACATGATGACATTATATTAATATTACACTCCCTTGCACAGTGAGACATTGATATTAATATTTACACACCCATTGCACAGTGATGACATTTATAGTAATATTTACACTCCCATTGCACAGTGATGACATTGATATTAATATTTACACTCCCATTGCACAGTGATGACAATGATGTTAATATTTACACTCCCATTGCACAGTGATGACATTGATGTTAATATTTACACTCCCATTGCACAGTGATGACATTGATGTTAATATTTACACTCCCATTGCACAGTGATGACATTGATGTTAATATTTACACTCCCATTCCACAGTGATGACATTGATGTTAATATTTATACTCCCATTGAACAGTGATGACATTGATATTAATATTTACACTCCCATTGCACAGTGATGACATTGATGTTAATATTTACACTCCCATTGCACAGTTATGACTCTGATATTAATATTTACACCCCTATTGCACAAGTATGACATTGATATTAATATTTACACTCCCATTGATATTAATATTTACACTCCCATTGCACAGTGATGACATTGGTATTAATATTTACACTCCCACTGCACAGTTATGACATTTATATTAATATTTACACTCCCACTGCACAGTTATGACATTTATATTAATATTTACACTCCCATTGATATTAATATTTACACTCCCATTGCACAGTGATGACATTAAAATTAATATTTGCACTCCCATCGCACAGTGATGACATTGCTATTTAATATTCACACTCCCTTTGATATTAATATTTACACTCCCATTGCACAGTGATGACGCTGATATTAATATTTACACTCCCACTGCACAGCTGTCACGTTGATATTAATATTTACACTCCCACTGCACAGTGTGACATTGATATTAATATTTACACTCTCCATTGCACAGATGACACTTGATATTAATATTTACACTCCTATTGCACAGCTGTCACGTTGATATTAATATTTACACTCCCATTGCACAGCTGTCACGTTGATATTAATATTTACACTCCATTGCACAGTGACATTGATATTAATATTTACACTCCCATGCAAAGCTGTCACATTGATATTAATATTTACACTCCCATTGCACAGCTGTCACGTTGATATTAATATTTACACTCCTATTGCACAAGTATGACATTGATATTAATATTTACACTCCCATGGCACAGCTGTCACATTGATATTAATATTTACACTCCTATTGCACAAGTATGACATTGATATTAATATTTATACTCCCATTGCACAGTGATGACGCCGATATTAATGTTTATACTCCCATCGCACATTTATCACATTGATATTAATATTACACTCCTATTGCACAAGTATGACATTGATATTAATATTTACACTCCCATTGCACAGTGATGACATTGATATTAATATTTACACTCCCACTGCACAGTGATGACGCCGATATTAATATTTATACTCCCATCGCACATTTATCACATTGATATTAATATTACACTCCTATTGCACAAGTATGACATTGATATTAATATTTATACTCCCATTGCACAGTGATGACGCCGATATTAATATTTATACTCCCATCGCACATTTATCACATTGATATTAATATTTACACTCCCATTGCACAGTGATGACTCTGATATTAATATTACACTCCTATTGCACAAGTATGACATTGATATTAATATTTACACTCCCATTGCACAGTGATGACTCTGATATTAACATTTACACTCCTATTGCACAGTAATGACATTCTACCATAGCCCCTCGAAGCACGTCAAGTTGTATTTCATATGAAGCTTTTTCAAGGTCTCGGGACCGACATTCAGCACCATCTGTATCTGTATCTGTATCTGTATCTGTATCTGTAAAATTACACTGTCTGAACTGGTAACTGTCAAAACTCCAAGGAACTCGCTTCCTACATAAGCTGAAGAAAAAATGTCGTTTTCTGTAGTCATATCCACTTTCTTTTTTCAACATATGTCCAGTGAGGTGCACTGGCTAGGCCTCAGCGACGAAAAGAGTATCATCACACTACAACACATCTGTGGTGTTTAGCATCTTCCACATAAATAGGAGCTGCACTTCAAGAACCTGTTCAATGCATAGCGAAGACAAAAGTTTGGTATTACGGTCGGTGATGTTGTTTTCAGAATTCACTGCACCATTTGAGGTGGTGTAAGATTTCGAACATTTAATGAAAAGTTTACATTCAAGCAACTTTCCTATTTTTTTCTTCCCTGATGATATGCTATTTCTGTCTTCCCTGATGATATGCTATTTCTGTCTTCCCTGATGATAGCTATTTCTGTCTTCCCTGATGATAGCTATTTGTGTGTTCCCTGATGATAGCTATTTCTGTCTTCCCTGATGATAGCTATTTGTGTCTTCCCTGATGATAGCTATTCGTGTGTTCCCTGATGATAGCTATTTGTGTCTTCCCTGATGATATCTGTCTTCCCTGATGATAGCTATTTCTGTCTTCCCTGATGATAGCTATTTCTATCTTCCCTGATGATAGCTATTTCTGTCTTCACTGATGATAATGCTATTTCTGTCTTCCCTGATGATAGTTATTTCTGTCTTCCCTGATGATAGCTATTTCTGTCTTCCCTGATGATAGCTATTTGTGTTTCCCGTATGATAGCTATTTTAGTCTTCCCTGATGATAGCTATTATAGTCTTCCCTGATGATATGCTATTTCTGTCTTCCCTGACGATAGCTATTTCTGTCTTCCCTGATGATAGCTATTTCTGTCTTCCCTGATGATATGCTATTTGTGTCTTCCCTGATGATATCCTATTTCTGTCTTCCCTGATGATAGCTATTTCTGTCTTCCCTGATGATAGCTATTTTACTCTTCCCTAATGATAGCTATTTTAGTCTTCCCTGATGATAGCTATTTTAGTCTTCCCTGATGATAGCTATTTTAGTCTTTCCTGATGATAGCTATTTGTGTCTTCCCTGATGATAGCTATTTTAGTCTTCCCTGAGCTATTTTAGTCTTCCCTGATGATAGCTATTTCTGTCTTCCCTGATGATAGCTATTTCTGTCTTCCCTGATGATAGCTATTTCTGTCTTCCCTGATGATTTGCTATTTCTGTCTTCCCTGATGATAGCTATTTGTGTCTTCCCTGATGATAGCTATTTCTGTCTTCCCTGATGATTTGCTATTTCTGTCTTCCCTGACGATATGCTATTTCTGTCTTCCATGATGATATGCTATTTCTGTCTTCCCTGATGATAGCTATTTCTGTCTTCCCTGATGATTTGTTATTTCTGTCTTCCCTGATGATAGCTATTTCTGTCTTCCATGATGATATGCTATTTCTGTCTTCCCTGATGATATGCTATTTCTGTCTTCCATGATGATATGCTATTTCTGTCTTCCCTGATGATAGCTATTTGTGTCTTCCCTGATGATATGCTATTTTAGTCTTCCCTGATGATAGCTATTTTAGTCTTCCCTGATGATAGCTATTTGTGTCTTCCCTGATGATAGCTATTTTAGTCTTCACTGATGATAGCTATTTTAGTCTTCCCTGATTTTTTTTGTCTTCCCTGATGATAGCTATTTCTGTCTTCCCTGATGATAGCTATTTGTGTCTTCCCTGATGATAGCTATTTTAGTCTTCCCTGATTACATCCTATTTCTGTCTTCCCTGATGATATCCTATTTCTGCCTTCCCTGATGATAGCTATTTCTGTCTTCCCTGATGATAGCTATTTTGTCTTCCCTGATGATAGCTATTTTTGTCTTCCCTGATGATAGCTATTTCTGTCTTCCCTGATGATAGCTATTTTAGTCTTCCCTGATTATATCCTTTTTCTGTCTTCCCTGATGATATCCTATTTCTGTCTTCCCTGATGATATGCTATTTGTGTCTTCCCTGACGATAGCTATTTCTGTCTTCCCTGATGATAGCTATTTCTGTCTTCCCTGATGATATGCTATTTCTGTCTTCCCTGACGATAGCTATTTTTGTCTTCCCTGACGATAGCTATTTTTGTCTTCCCTGACGATAGCTATTTTTGTCTTCCCTGACGATAGCTATTTTTGTCTTCCCTGATGATAGCTATTTCTGTCTTCCCTGATGATAGCTATTTGTGTCTTCCCTGATGATAGCTATTTTAGTCTTCACTGATTATATCCTATTTCTGTCTTCCCTGATGATATCCTATTTCTGTCTTACCTGATGATAGCTATTTCTGTCTTCCCTGATGATATGCTATTTCTGTCTTCCCTGATGATATGCTATTTTTGTCTTACCTGATGATAGCTATTTCTGTCTTCCCTGATGATAGCTATTTCTGTCTTCCCTATTTCTGCCTTCCCAGCTTTTTTTTTTGAGTAAAGGCGTGCAGCATTGTTTTGAATGCGCTGTAGGATGTGAATGGTGGAGGCAGGAAGACCAGACAGGAGTGAATTGCAATAGTCAATGCGAGACATTATGAAGGAGAGAAGTTGTTTCGACAGAGAGATACTTCCTGATCAGCCTTATACGATGGAGATGATAGTAGCAGGATCTGGCAGTTTGAGAAACAAAGTTGTTCATGGACAGGGTAGAGTCAATGCAGACACCAAGGTTTTTGGCTGAATCAGAAATTGGGACTGATGTGTTACATAATGGGAGAGAAAGAGGAGGCAGCTGAGAAAGTTTCTGACGGGTGCCAATGAGGATAGCTTCTGTCTTGTCGTCATTAAGCTGAAGTCTATTGTGTGTCATCCAGTTCTTAATGTCTTATCTGATGATATGCTATTTCTGTCTTACCTGATGATATCCTATTTCTGTCTTACCTGATGATATCCTATTTCTGTCTTCCCTGATGATATCCTATTTCTGTCTTCCCTGATGATATGCTATTTCTGTCTTCCCTGATGATATGCTATTTCTGTCTTCCCTGATGATATGCTATTTCTGTCTTCCCTGATGATATCCTATTTCTGTCTTACCTGATGATATCCTATTTCTGTCTTCCCTGATGATATGCTATTTCTGTCTTCCTTGATGATATGCTATTTTAGTCTTCCCTGATGATAGCTATTTCTGTCTTCCCTGATGATATGCTATTTATGTCTTCCCTGATGATATGCTATTTCTGTCTTCCCTGATGATAGCTATTTCTGTCTTCCTTGATGATATGCTATTTCTGTCTTCCCTGATGATATGCTATTTCTGTCTTCCCTGATGATTTGCTATTTGTGTCTTCCCTGATGATAGCTATTTCTGTCTTACCTGATGATAGCTATTTCTGTCTTCCCTGATGATATGCTATTTCTGTCTTCCCTGATGATAGCTATTTCTGTCTTCCCTGATGATATGCTATTTCTGTCTTACCTGATGATAGCTATTTCTGTCTTCCCTGATGATATGCTATTTCTGTCTTACCTGATGATATGCTATTTGTGTCTTACCTGATGATATGCTATTTCTGTCTTCCCTGATGATATGCTATTTCTGTTACCTGATGAATGCTATTTGTATCTTACCTGATGATATACAATTTGTGTCTTCCATGTTGATAGTTATTTTGTCTTACCTGATGATATGCTGTTTGTGTCTTACCTGATGATATGCTGTTTGTGTCTTACCTGATGATATGCTGTTTGTGTCTTACCTGATGATATGCTGTTTGTGTCTTACCTGATGATATGCTGTTTGTGTCTTACCTGATGATATGCTGTTTGTGTCTTACCTGATGATATGCTGTTTGTGTCTTACCTGATGATATGCTGTTTGTGTCTTACCTGATGATATGCTGTTTGTGTCTTACCTGATGATATGCTGTTTGTGTCTTACCTGATGATATGCTGTTTGTGTCTTACCTGATGATATGCTGTTTGTGTCTTACCTGATGATATGCTGTTTGTGTCTTACCTGATGATATGCTGTTTGTGTCTTACCTGATGATATGCTGTTTGTGTCTTACCTGATGATATGCTGTTTGTGTCTTACCTGATGATATGCTATTTGTGTCTTACCTGATGATATGCTGTTTGTGTCTTACCTGATGATATGCTATTTCTGTCTTACCTGATGATATGCTGTTTGTGTCTTACCTGATGATATGCTATTTGTGTCTTACCTGATGATATGCTATTTTACCTGATGATAGCTATTTTTGTCTTCCATGATGATATGCTATTTCTGTCTTACCTTTTTTGTCTTCCATGATGATATGCTATTTCTGTCTTACCTGATGATATGCTATTTGTGTCTTACCTGATGATATGCTATTTGTGTCTTCCCTGATGATAGCTATTTTAGTTTTCCCTGATGATAGCTATTTCTGTCTTCCCTGATATATGCTACTTCTGTCTTCCCTGATGATATGCTATTTGTGTCTTCCCTGATGATAGCTATTTCTGTCTTCCCTGATGATAGCTATTTCTGTCTTCCCTGATGATAGCTATTTCTGTCTTCCCTGATGATATGCTATTTTTGTCTTCCCTGATGATAGCTATTTCTGTCTTCCCTGATGATAGCTATTTCTGTCTTCCCTGATGATAGCTATTTCTGTCTTCCCTGATCAGGTAGAAAGAAACTCTAGGGAGAGCTAGACAACAGAAGGTCTTCAGAGAAGTAACCCCCTTTAGACAAGTGTTTCGGCCCTGAATTCCTTACACTCTCGGGGGGCCGGGCCACATCCAGGTCATGACTCCTGGATGCCCTTCTGCTGTTGTCTATTTTTTTTTTTTTCCCACGCCGGGAATCGAACCTGGGCGATTCTGCGCTTCAGAACTGCGGTACGCGGTTTTACCAATGTGCTAACGGGGCACACATCATCTGTAGGGAATTTAATCCTTATGAAGTTCACTTTTTTGGTTCCTCCTTGCCCAGATCCAGCTTGAGCTCCTTTCTGCTGCCTCTGCCATCGCTTTAAGGGCTCTAGTCCTCTTCTTCCCAGAAATGGCGAGTTGTTTCATGAGATCATAAGCGGAGGTGCCCACAAACCCTCTTGCCCCGACCTCTATGGCGAAGATTTTGACCCGCAGACCTGCTTTCTTCAGGGTGCTGGCAAGACCGGCGTATTTTTCGGTCTTGTAGATATGTGCTTCTTCCATTCTGCTTTCGTATGGCACAGTGAGTTCTATCAGAATCACTTGTTTCGAGGAGTCAGAGTGGAGAGCGATGTCTGGTCTCATGCCTGTCTTGCTGATGACATCTGGGTAATTTCTCCACT
Source organism: Monoplex corrugatus (assembly GCA_030674185.1). NCBI lineage: Eukaryota > Metazoa > Mollusca > Gastropoda > Littorinimorpha > Ranellidae > Monoplex > Monoplex corrugatus. Next base: position 86,071,729 of record JAPXFY010000015.1, read on the forward strand.
CTGGGAGGTCTGCTGTACACTCCCAGTCGACTGCTCCATCCAGAAGACCCTTTGGCAATGTGCTGGTTGTCATAGCCCTTTCGGGCCAGACCTGTTTCCCTCCTGCTTTGTAGAACGTTGTCATAGCAATTGGTGCGTTTGGGGTCATGGTTTTTTCGCTAACCACATCTGTGATCACTTTCAGAACTTGGTTGTGCCTCCATGTATACCTTCCTTGGGCTAGCGCTACTTTGCAAGAGCTTAGGACATGTTCCACTGTTTGTTTCTTCTGACAGAGCGGACATGCTGGGTCGTCTGCTTTCCCCCATTTCACTAAGTTTGCATTCGAGGGGAGCAGGTCATATACAGATCTGAGGAGGAAGCTTATCCTTAGAGGAGCCATGTGCCACATATCGTTCCAGCTGAGACTTCTTTGGAGTGCACTGTCCCATGTTGTCCATTGCCCCTGTTGACCTTGCTGGACTGCCTTCTGCACTCTTTTGACATCTTCTTCTTCCTTCAACTCCTGTATGATCATGTCTCTTTTTCCCTTCCCTTTGGCTTTGGACCACCACTGCATTTTTGTTGCTCCCAGTCCCTGTCTGTTGGTTTGCGTGTGTCCAATTATTTCTTTGACGCTGAGGTTTCTCTTGGCATTGTTTACAGCCTCTTGGACTTTCCACTTTCTGCCAGTTCTCAGCTTTGGATGAACTGCTCTCACGATATTGTCCTCCGATTCCTCCAGCATGCTCAACAGTCTTGCTTTTCCAACTTTGTATTCCTCCACTATGGATTTCAGAGGTAGCTTCAGCATTGCTTGACGACAGTAGAATGCAACATCAGTGAGACCAGGTGGGACACCGAGCCATTTTCTTGTGTATTTGTTGATTTTGGCTTCCATTGCTTCGACTGTGCTGGTGCAAATGTCATAGATTAGCAGTGGCCACAGCAGCTTTGGTATCAGCATGAACTGTAGACACCAGACTTTGTATTTGCCTGGCAGTCCGCAGTTATCTATTTTCTTCAGGCCTTCTTCTGCTGTTTGCTTGGTTTCACATCCCCTTTGTGTGTCTTTCAGGGAGTCATCATACCATCTTCCGAGACTTTTTACTGGCTCTTCTGTGACAGTGGGGATGGCTTGGTTGGCTACCATGAATTTGACTGAATCTGCCACTTTTCCTTTTCGCAGTGAGAGACTTCGGGATTTCTTAGGTTTGAACCTCATTCTTGAAGAGGCCACCAGCTCATCCAGCTGCTTTAAGATTTGGTGTGTCTCTTCCTCATCCGTGGACAAGACTGTTGTGTCATCCATGAAAGCTTTCAGAGGAGGCATCTGGTATCCATCTCCCAGATTCACTGGACCTGAACTCTTCATTGCAGCTTTCAAGATGACTTCCATTGCCAACACGAACAGTATGGGAGAGATTGCACAGCCCATTGCAATGCCCACCTCTAGGTCTATCCAGTCCGTGGTGTATTCTTTGGTAGAGAACCGCATTGAGAACCCTTGGAAATACTTCCTCAGCATTGTTCGGATGTTTTCTGGGATGTGATACATTTCAAGAGCCAGCTGGATCATATCGTGTGGAACTGATCATATGCATTCGCCAGATCAAGCCAAACTACGTCAATGTCTCTCTTCTCTGTTCTTGCTTTTTGGATGGCATCCCAAATCAACGTGGCATGTTCCAAGCATCCAGGCATTCCTGGTATGCCTCCCTTTTGGACTGACATATCCAGATACTTGTTTTCAGTCAGGTATTTTGTCAATCTTGCTGCCATAACAGAGAAGAAGATTTTCCCCTCGACGTTCAGAAGTGATATTGGCCTGAACTGATTGATGCTGCTGGAGTTCTGCTCCTTCGGAATGTACACTCCTTCAGCTCTCATCCATTGGTCGCTGATCTTCTGGTTCCTCCATGCTGATCGAATCATCTTGTGGAGCCACTCGAGCACTTTTGGGCATTTCTTGTAGAGCAGGTATGGTATTCCGTTTGGTCCAGGTGCTGACTTGGCTCTGGCTTTCTTTACTACGTTCTTCACTTCATCCAGTGTTGGTGGTTTGTTATTGAATTTTCCTTCTGGCGCTGCAGGCCAAACCAGATTTTGGATTTCAAGTGGTGCCTCGCGCTGAGAATCGGAATATGTTTCCCTGAGATGCTGCTCTAGGGTTTCCTTGCCCACTGTGAGAGTCCCTGATTTGGGTTGTTCAAACAGCTTTCTTGCAAAGTCAAAGGGATCTTTGAAGAAACGATCTTGAGTCTTCTTCTTTTTGCTCTTTCTTCGCCTTGCTGATTCCACTTTGCTGAGAGCATTGTGTTTGGCCTTCAGATCTTTCCAGAGTTCCAGGAGCCCTTGCTTCTCGAATTCTGAGGCAGTTTTCATTCGCTTTTTAAGCTTCCTTTTCTCCCTCCGGATGCTCTCCATCTGTTGCTGTCTTCTGGATTTCTGGGGAGGCGTTTTTGTCTTTGGCTGCTTCACTCCATAAGTGTCCCTGCAGATAGAGTATATGATGTCTCCGTATGTGTCAAGTTTGTGTTCCAGCATACTGTTCCCTATTAGCGCATTCAGCTTAAGGACAAGTTCCTCATCTAATTTCTCCCATTGTTCTCTTGCACCGGCAGGCGGCAAATTGAGTTTTCCACGTTTGGCGTTAAGAGCTTGTGCAAAATCCGCATCAGAACCGTCAGCGTGGATGTCCTTGGCACTATGGTTTAATTCCTGGCCTTGGTCATCCAACGTCTCACCTGCTATCGCAGTGCGCTGCTGCTGGTTCGTATGTGTCTTCAAACAGCCCATTTTTGTCCTGTGGATCTTCATGCCGCGTTTGGTGGTGAATCTCCTTCCACACGCACACGGAAATTCCAACTGGTCATCAATCATGGTCCGTTGTGCGTTTCCAGTCGTGATGGAGTCAGTGCCGATGGATTCATCATTCTCTCCCCCTTTCGGTGAATCCTGGGAGCATCTTTCATTTGGAAAACTCGTGGCATGTTATCAAAGGCAAGGTGGGAAGCCAACCCACAAAGCCCGCAGATCTAGTCTTTCCCAGTGTCCTTCGGTCTTTCCCGAATGTCCTCCGAACTATTCCCGGAAGTCAATGGACTGACCATGTGCAGGTAGAAAGAAACTCTAGGGAGAGCTAGACAACAGAAGGTCTTCAGAGAAGTAACCCCCTTTAGACAAGTGTTTCGGCCCTGAATTCCTTACACTCTCGGGGGGCCGGGCCACATCCAGGTCATGACTCCTGGATGCCCTTCTGCTGTTGTCTATTTTTTTTTTTTTTCCCACGCCGGGAATCGAACCTGGGCGATTCTGCGCTTCAGAACTGCGGTACGCGGTTTTACCAATGTGCTAACGGGGCACACATCATCTGTAGGGAATTTAATCCTTATGAAGTTCACTTTTTTGGTTCCTCCTTGCCCAGATCCAGCTTGAGCTCCTTTCTGCTGCCTCTGCCATCGCTTTAAGGGCTCTAGTCCTCTTCTTCCCAGAAATGGCGAGTTGTTTCATGAGATCATAAGCGGAGGTGCCCACAAACCCTCTTGCCCCGACCTCTATGGCGAAGATTTTGACCCGCAGACCTGCTTTCTTCAGGGTGCTGGCAAGACCGGCGTATTTTTCGGTCTTGTAGATATGTGCTTCTTCCATTCTGCTTTCGTATGGCACAGTGAGTTCTATCAGAATCACTTGTTTCGAGGAGTCAGAGTGGAGAGCGATGTCTGGTCTCATGCCTGTCTTGCTGATGACATCTGGGTAATTTCTCCACTCTGGGAGGTCTGCTGTACACTCCCAGTCGACTGCTCCATCCAGAAGACCCTTTGGCAATGTGCTGGTTGATCATATGCTATTTCTGTCTTCCCTGATCATATGCTATTTTTGTCTTCCCAGATTATATGCTATTTGTGTCTTCCCTGATGATAGCTATTTTAGTCTTCCCTGATGATAGCTATTTTAGTCTTCCCTGATGATAGCTATTTTAGTCTTTCCTGATGATAGCTATTTGTGTCTTCCCTGATGATAGCTATTTTAGTCTTCCCTGAGCTATTTTAGTCTTCCCTGATGATAGCTATTTGTGTCTTCCATGATGATAGCTATTTTAGTCTTCCCTGATGATAGCTATTTCTGTCTTCCCTGATGATAGCTACTTTAGTCTTCCCTGATGATATGCTATTCTTGTCTTCCCTGATGATATGCTATTTGTGTCTTCCCTGATGATATGCTATCTTTGTCTTCCCTGATGATATGCTATTTTTGTCTTCCCTAATGATATGCTATTTTTGTCTTCCCTGATGATATGCTATTTGTGTCTTCCCTGATGCTATGCTATTTTTGTCTTCCCTGATGCTATGCTATTTCTGTCTTCCCTGATGATGTGCTATTTCTGTCTTCCCTGATGATAGCTATTTCTGTCTTCCCTGATGATATGCTATTTCTGTCTTCCCTGATGATAGCTATTTCTGTCTTCCCTGATGATAGCTATTTCTGTCTTCCCTGATGATAGCTATTTCTGTCTTCCCTGATGATTTGTTATTTCTGTCTTCCCTGATGCTATGCTATTTTTGTCTTCCCTGATGATATCTATTTCTGTCTTCCCTGATGCTATGCTATTTTTGTCTTCCCTGATGATATGCTATTTCTATCTTCCCTGATGATAGCTATTTCTGTCTTCCCTGATGATATGCTATTTTTGTCTTCCCTGATGATAGCTATTTCTGTCTTCCCTGATGATATGCTATTTCTGTCTTATCTGATGATATGCTATTTCTGTCTTCCCTGATGATATGCTATTTCTGTTACCTGATGATATGCTATTTGTGTCTTACCTGATGATAGCTATTTGTGTCTTCCATGATGATAGCTATTTTGTCTTCCCTGATGATATGCTATTTCTGTCTTACCTGATGATATGCTATTTGTGTCTTACCTGATGATATGCTATTTGTGTCTTCCCTGATGATATGCTATTTTACCTGATGATAGCTAATTTTGTCTTCCCTGATGATATGCTATTTCTGTCTTACCTGATGATATGCTATTTGTGTCTTACCTGATGATATGCTATTTGTGTCTTCCCTGATGATAGCTATTTTAGTCTTCCCTGATGATATCCTATTTCTGTCTTCCCTGATGATATGCTATTTCTGTCTTCCCTGATGATATGCTATTTCTGTCTTCCCTGACGATAGCTATTTTTGTCTTCCCTGACGATAGCTCTTTTTGTCTTCCCTGACGATAGCTATTTTTGTCTTCCCTGACGATAGCTATTTTTGTCTTCCCTGACGATAGCTTTTTTTGTCTTCCCTGATGATAGCTATTTTTGTCTTCCCTGATGATAGCTATTTGTGTCTTCCCTGATGATAGCTATTTTAGTCTTCCCTGATTATATCCTATTTCTGTCTTCCCTGATGATATCCTATTTCTGCCTTCCCTGATGATAGCTATTTCTGTCTTCCCTGACGATAGCTATTTTGTCTTCCCTGATGATAGCTATTTTTGTCTTCCCTGATGATAGCTATTTCTGTCTTCCCTGATGATAGCTATTTTAGTCTTCCCTGATTATATCCTTTTTCTGTCTTCCCTGATGATATCCTATTTCTGTCTTCCCTGATGATATGCTATTTGTGTCTTCCCTGACGATAGCTATTTCTGTCTTCCCTGACGATAGCTATTTTTGTCTTCCCTGACGATAGCTATTTTTGTCTTCCCTGACGATAGCTATTTTTGTCTTCCCTGACGATAGCTATTTTTGTCTTCCCTGATGATAGCTATTTCTGTCTTCCCTGATGATAGCTATTTGTGTCTTCCCTGATGATAGCTATTTTAGTCTTCACTGATTATATCCTATTTCTGTCTTCCCTGATGATATCCTATTTCTGTCTTCCCTGATGATAGCTATTTCTGTCTTCCCTGATGATATCCTATTTCTGTCTTCCCTGATGATATCCTATTTCTGTCTTCCCTGATGATTTGCTATTTATAATAATAATAATAATTACAATATTTATATAGCGCAAAATCTTGATAAAATCAAATCTAAGCGCTGAAGCAGACACACACGCAAGCACGCACGCACGCACGCACACACACGCACGCACGCACGCACACACACCACACACACACACACACACACACACACACACACACACACACACACACACACACGCATGGCTATAAATGGCGAGAAAGAATAAAAGCAATAAAAGCAAGAATAAAAGCAATGAAAAATTATAGAGAGCATAGCATATACAATTATATATTATAACCATGTGATTCCCTCCGAGCGGAGACAGGCTGCAGAGGGGGGAGGGGGGGGGTTGAGTGAGGTTAGGATTTTATGCGGAGGAGAAAAGGTGAGTTTTGAGAGCGGACTTGAAGGAGACAAAAGTAGGTTGCTGACGGACTGAGAGAGGAAGTTTGTTCCAGGAGAGTGGACCAGAAACAGAGAAGGCTCGTGGACCATAGGTATTGAGCTTAGTGCGTGGAAAGCGAAAAGTCAGAGGATCAGAGGCAGAGCGGAGGGTACGTGAGGGAACATAGATCTCAAGTAGGCTTGACAGGTAATCGGGGGCTGCGTTATTGTGCTTTTGTAGCACATGGTGTCTAGTTTGTACTGTATGCGCTTTGATACAGGGAGCCAGTGAAGTTGTGCCAGGAGAGGAGATATGTGGTCAGCTTTTTTCTTTTTGAGTACAAGGCGTGCAGCATTGTTTTGAATGCGCTGTAGGATGTGAATGGTGGAGGCAGGAAGACCAGACAGGAGTGAATTGCAATAGTCAATGCGAGACATTATGAAGGAGAGAACGAGTTTTGCAGTTGTTTCGACAGAGAGATACTTCCTGATCAGCCTTATACGATGGAGATGATAGTAGCAGGATCTGGCAGTTTGAGAAACAAAGTTGTTCATGGACAGGGTAGAGTCAATGCAGACACCAAGGTTTTTGGCTGAATCAGAAATTGGGACTGATGTGTTACATAATGGGAGAGAAAGAGGAGGCAGCTGAGAAAGTTTCTGACGGGTGCCAATGAGGATAGCTTCTGTCTTGTCGTCATTAAGCTGAAGTCTATTGTGTGTCATCCAGTTCTAATGTCTTACCTGATGATATGCTATTTCTGTCTTACCTGATGATATCCTATTTCTGTCTTACCTGATGATATCCTATTTCTGTCTTCCCTGATGATATCCTATTTCTGTCTTCCCTGATGATATGCTATTTCTGTCTTCCCTGATGATATGCTATTTCTGTCTTCCCTGATGATATGCTATTTCTGTCTTCCCTGATGATATCCTATTTCTGTCTTACCTGATGATATCCTATTTCTGTCTTCCCTGATGATATCCTATTTCTGTCTTCCCTGATGATATGCTATTTCTGTCTTCCTTGATGATATGCTATTTTAGTCTTCCCTGATGATATGCTATTTCTGTCTTCCCTGATGATATGCTATTTCTGTCTTCCCTGATGATATGCTATTTCTGTCTTCCCTGATGATAGCTATTTCTGTCTTCCTTGATGATATGCTATTTCTGTCTTCCCTGATGATATGCTATTTCTGTCTTCCCTGATGATTTGCTATTTGTGTCTTCCCTGATGATAGCTATTTCTGTCTTACCTGATGATAGCTATTTCTGTCTTCCCTGATGATATGCTATTTCTGTCTTCCCTGATGATAGCTATTTCTGTCTTCCCTGATGATATGCTATTTCTGTCTTCCCTGATGCTATGCTATTTGTGTCTTACCTGATGATATGCTATTTGTGTCTTACCTGATGATATGCTATTTCTGTCTTCCCTGATGCTATGCTATTTGTGTCTTCCCTGATGATATCTATTTCTGTCTTCCCTGATGATAGCTATTTCTGTCTTCCCTGATGATATCTATTTCTGTCTTCCCTGATGATATCTATTTTTGTCTTCCCTGATGATAGCTATTTCTGTCTTCCCTGATGATATGCTATTTGTGTCTTCCCTGATGATATCCTATTTCTGTCTTCCCTGATGATAGCTATTTCTGTCTTCCCTGATGATAGCTATTTCTGTCTTCCCTGATGATATGCTATTTTTGTCTTCGCTGATGATAGCTATTTCTGTCTTCCCTGATGATATGCTATTTCTGTCTTCCCTGATGATATGCTATTTGTTCTTACCTGATGATTTGCTCTTTCTGTCTTACCTGATGATATCCTATTTCTGTCTTCCCTGATGATAGCTATTTCTGTCTTCCCTGATGATAATTATGCTATTTGTGTCTTACCTGATGATATGCTATTTCTGTCTTCCCTGATGATAGCTATTTGTGTCTTCCCTGATGATAGCTATTTCTGTCTTCCCTGATGATTTGCTATTTGTGTCTTCCCTGATGATAGCTATTTGTGTCTTCCCTGATGATATGCTATTTCTGTCTTCCCTGATGATAGATATTTTAGTCTTCCCTGATGATATGCTATTTCTGTCTTCCCTGATGAATGGAAGATGACCCGAGTTTGACAAGTTGAAACTGCTCTGTTTTCTCTTGCTACATCTTGGCATATTTCTGAACTGTAGGTAAGCGTAGATCTAGTTCTCTTCTCACCGTCTGACTGAATTAAAACCCTATTGGATTTTTTTCACAACTGGCAAGCTATAAAATATAGACGTACACTATGCAAAACTATGTTGTGTGCCTTTGTCTAACGCAGCCACGAAATATCAGATTATGCAGTTCTGGGCCAGCATGAGGATTTGCAATGAGAAATGCGTATATCAAAACTGAATATGTATGTATGTGTTTATGTTGTATGTATGTATGTATGTATGTATGTATGTATGTATGTATGTATGTATGTATGTATGTATGTATGTATGTAGTATGTATGTATGTATGTGTGTATGTATGTATGTATGTATGTATGTATGTATGTATGTAGGTATGTATGTATGCATGCATGTATGTATGTATGTATGTATGCATGCATGTATGTATGTATATATGTATGTATGTATGCATGCATGTATGTATGTATGTATGCATGTATGTATCCATGTACATACGTATGTATGTATATATACATATATATATATATGTGTGTGTGTATGCATGTATGTATTATTATGTATGTA
>JAPXFY010000015.1:86085808-86090808 GCA_030674185.1 Monoplex corrugatus
ACCCAATGAACGTAACAATGCCAACATCAGCATTTATTATGTGTTTACCCAATTAACGTAATAATGCCACCATCAGCAATTATATGTGTTTACCCAATGAACGTAACAATGCCAACATCAGCAATTATATGTGTTTACCCAATGAACGTAATAATGTCACCATCAGCAATTATATGTGTTTACCCAATGAACGTAACAATGCCAACATCAGCAATAACTTACCCAATTAACGTAACAATGCTAACATCAGCAATAACTTACCCAATGAACGTAACAATGCCAACATCAGCAATAACTTACCCAATGAACGTAACAATGCCAACATCAGCAATAACTTACCCAATTAACGTAACAATGCCAACGTCAGCAATTATATGTACTTACCCAATGAATGTAATAATGCCAACATCAGCAATAACTTACCCAATGAACGTAACAATGCCAACGTCAGCAATTATATGTACTTACCCAATGAACGTAATAATGCCAACATCAGCAATTATATGTACTTACCCAATGAACGTAACAATGCCAACGTCAGCAATTATATGTACTTACCCAATGAACGTAATAATGCCAACATCAGCAATAACTTACCCAATTAACGTAACAATGCCAACATCAGCAATTACTTACCCAATGAACGTAATAATGCCAACATCAGCAATAACTTACCCAATGAACGTAACAATGCCAACATCAGCAATTACTTACCCAATTAACGTAATAATGCCACCATCAGCAATTATATGTACTTACCCAATGAACGTAATAATGCCAACGTCAGCAATGTCCTTCTCCAGCTGTTCCCATGCTCCTCTCAAAAGCTGCTTCTGACGTGACGTCAGTTCAGGGGGAGCAACTCTCACCACCTGTGGATTGGGACTCCCAGCATGATAACACTTAGACTTGGGGTGAGTGCAGTTCGAGTGCTGCCCTCCCATGTTCAGGGGAGATCCACTTTAACTGCGCAGTCCGCCAAAAGTCGTTCAACGAAGACAAACGTGCGCAGGTATTCAATAGCAATTATTGGGATGAGTGCAGTTGCTGTGCTGCCCTTCCATATTCAAGGAATATCCACCGTCACTACGCAATTTGCCAAAACTTGTTCAGTGAAAACAAACTTGCGCACCATTCAGTGGCAGCAGGACTTGGAGTAAGTGTAGTTGGAATACTGCTGTCCCATATTCCGATGAGATCGACTTCCTCTACGCAGTCTGCGAAAAGTCGTTCACCGAAGACGAGCGTGTGCAGGCGATTAATAGCACTCAGGGTACGTGCAGTTGGAATGCTGCTGTACCATGTTGAGGGCAGACCAACTTGGACTATGGGCTGTCATCTGGCTCCTGGGACATGTCCAGTGTGTTTGTCTGAACAGGGACAAACAAGAAACACCAGCATAAGCAATTTTTCCATCAATAATAACAATTATGATAATGATGATGATGATAATAATAATAATAAATCATTCTTGTGAAGCGCTCTTATATATATATATTCTGTATCTCTCTCTCTCTCTTTATCTCTCTCTCTCTCTCTCTCTATATATATATATATATATATATACATGTATGTATATATCTGTATACACATGTATACATATATACAGATTTAGATATATAGATATGTATATACACACGTACGCTCACATGTACCCACACATACGTGTACATACACATATCAGAATACACAAATTCATACAAGCAAGTAATATATACTTACAACGTTCTAGCTACACATACATATACATATCCAGTTATAACCTTACATGTACATGAAGTATAAGACGATGACGATGCCAGATGATCGGTTGTCAGGGGTGAAAGTATATACTGAAAGAGGAACGATTGTGATACCAGTAATGGAATGCCAGGTCAGGGTAAACAGGTCAATGATTCACTGTGTGACCTGAAGTGTAAACAGGTCAGTGATTCACTGTGTGACCTGAAGTGTAAACAGGTCAGTGATTCACTGTGTGACTTCAAGTTGTAAACAGGTCAGTGCTTCACTGTGTGACCTGAAGTGTAAACAGGTCAGTGCTTCACTGTGTGACCTGAAGTGTAAACAGGTCAGTGCTTCACTGTGTGACCTGAAGTGTAAACAGGTCAGTGATTCACTGTGTGACCTGAAGTGTAAACAGGTCAGTGATTCACTGTGTGACCTCAAGTTGTAAACAGGTCAGTGCTTCACTGTGTGACCTGAAGTGTAAACAGGTCAGTGATTCACTGTGTGACCTGAAGTGTAAACAGGTCAGTGCTTCACTGTGTGACCTGAAGTGTAAACAGGTCAGTGATTCACTGTGTGACCTGAAGTGTAAACAGGTCAGTGATTCACTGTGTGACCTGAAGTGTAAACAGGTCAGTGATTCACTGTGTGACCTCAAGTTGAAAACAGGTCAGTGATTCACTGTGTGACCTGAAGTGTAACAGGTCTGTGATTCATTGTGTGACCTGAGGGGTAAACAGGTCTGTGACTCATTGTGTGACCTCAAGTGTAGACTAGTAGGCAGACCGCTCACAAAGCCGACAGTGAGTTCCAACAAGAGGCACAATGGAATGGAAACCACACTCGCCAGCTGACTTATATTCATTTCTGTTTTGCCACAGTGGATTTCCCATGTCAAACCACACTCGCCAGCTGACATACTGGATTTCCCATGTCAAACCACACTCGCCAGCTGACATACTGGATTTCCCATGTCAAACCACACTCGCCAGCTGACATACTGGATTTCCCATGTCAAACCACACTCGCCAGCTGACATACTGGATTTCCATGTCAAATCACACTCGCCAGCTGACATACTGGATTTCCCATGTCAAACCACACTCACCAGCTGACTTACTGGATTTCACATGTCAAACCACACTCGCCAGCTGACATACTGGATTTCACATGTCAAACCACACTCGCCAGCTGACTTACTGGATTTCCCATGTCAAACCACACTCGCCAGCTGACTTATATTCATATTCATTTCTGTTTTGTCACAGTGGATTTCCCATGTCAAACTCGGGATGCTCTCCCCTTTAACAGTCAGTCGCCGCAGTGCCACGCCGCCTTTTTCTTTTTTACCACGACTTTACGAAGACAAGGGGACTAACTGGCCTTCAGGGAAGGGACCTGGGAAATCCTCTCTAACGTTTTATTCAGGGCAGCGGACGAATTCACCGCTCTTCACGATTGTCAACTTCCGTGGGATCTTTTTGTCCCCTTCCGGACTGGACATTCAGTTCAATTTTATGGTCAAAGTGAGGAGAAAAGTCGAGGCCTTTACGGGAAACGAACCCTGGAACCTTGAGTTTAATTATTGGCAGGCGAACGTTTAAACATTCTGCCACTCTTCACCCTAAGATAGCGTTTCGGCACCGCCAGGAGATTTCGCTTTGATGATCACAGGGTGCATGATATGTCATATGAAGAGAGGCCATCTTACGATCGTAAAAGGCACGATGGTACAGATCCATTAAAATGACGATATGTAAGGCTTGCAAGTTTCCACTGGCAGCAAGGTTTGACTGGAAGTCAGTTGAGTTCTTTGATTACAAGAGCTAAGCCATCATGCCTCCTTTTCTTCATGATTAGATGTGCTGCACTGGTCTGAAATCTCTGCACTGCAGAAAGCTGTTCTGCTTGTAAACCAGCTTGCACAGAACTACAATATTCCACTCAGGATGTTATTGTAGCAACACACACACACACACACACACACACCACACACACACAACAACACACACACACACACACACACATACACACACACATACAGCACCCACACACACATACACACAAGCACACACTAACATACACACAAACTCACATTAACATAATCATACACACACTAACACAGACACATAAATACGCACACACACACACACACACACACACACACACACACACACTAACACACTAACACACTAACACACACACACACTAACACACACACACACTAACACACACTCACACACACGCACTAACACACACACACACATACATACACACACATACAATACTCACACACAAGCATATCTACACACAAACACAAGCATACAACAACAACAACAACACAAACAACAACAACCAACCAAAAAAGCAACCAAAAAGCAGTCATGAATCATCTTTTACTGTTGACAAATTGTCTACAGACACAGGCAAGCACATTTTACAGTTGGTAGTTGACTCTCTCTCTTCTCTCTCCTCCCCCCCCCCCCCCCCCCTCTCTCTCTCTCTGACATTTCAATTTGGCATCATTCTGATATTTTCATACCGTTAAGAAAACAGCAACCCTCAAAACCTTGTCTTTCATCTTCCAAATGCTGACTTACTCCTCCTTACCACCACTGGAATGTAGGATAGCGATAAGGGTTATTTTAAAATCAACTAAAAACATAACACACCGCAATTATCATTGTACAGTACGACGTCTTAGGCAAGAGTTTGTATAGTTTTATTGATTTAGTCTGTACCATTGTTAGATAACTAATGCTCCAGTATAGTTATCACTTATTAGAGGTTATCTTCAGTTTTACAAATTCAGTCTACAATACTGTTCAATATTTATATCCCACGATACATACTGATCTCCTCGTAAAACATTGCAATTAGTTTTACTGACTTAATCTGTAAAATAATTGAAGAAATTGCCCCGAGGAAAAAGACATGCACTAAAAGTGGTTGCTTAAATCAAAAGATGGTATGCCTGTCATGGAAAAAGACAAAATATTAGAGACTTCACCAAGATAAGAGTGGGAGTGACATTACTAGCACTGGCGATCGTAAAATCGAAAGTACTGCTGCTCCTGATGTGTTGTAAAGTATACTGAACAAGAAAATATATAGTGTTGTGGGGTTTTCTGAGCTGGATGAAGACATGATTTTTTTTTTCAAGTCAAGACGTTTAAAATTCTGTGGCACAGGCGAATCACTTTTTTATTTACACTTTGGCAGCGAAAGGGTTAAAGACAATTTTAACGATGACAGAAACAAAGAACACATTATAA
>JAPXFY010000015.1:86095808-86110808 GCA_030674185.1 Monoplex corrugatus
CTTTATAAGTACCACATATACCTTCTATATAATACACTACACTACCTCTTATAAGTACCACATATACCATTTATATAGTACTACATGTACCTTCTATAATAATACACCTTCTATAATAAACACACATACTTCTATATAAGTACCACATATACCTTTATATAGAGTACTACATATACCTTCTATATAATACAAACATACACTTCTTTATAAGTACCACATATACCATTTATATAAGTACCACATATACCTTCTATATAAGTACAACATTACCTTCTATATAAGTACCAACATATACCTTCTATATAAGTACTATAATATACCTTCTAACTAAGTACTATATTACCTTCTATATAAGTACAACATACTACCTTCTATATAAATACTACATAACTTCTAATAAGTACCATATATACCTTCTATATAAGTACAACATATACCTTCTATATAAGTACAACATATACCTTCTTATAAGTACCATATATACCTTCTTAATAAGTACTACATTACCATCTATATAAGTACACATACACCATCTATATAAATACACATAATCTTCTAATAAGTACACATTACCTTCTTTATAAGTACACTATACCTATCTATATAAGTACCACATATCACCATCTATATAAGTACCACATAACCATCTATATAAGTACACATATACCTCTATATAAGTACACATATACCTCTATATAAGTACACATATACCATCTATATAAGTACCACATATACCTTCTATATAAGTACCACATATACCTTCTATAAAATACACATATACCATCTATATAAGTACAACATATACCTTCTATATAAGTACTGCATATACCTTCAATATAAGTACACATATACCTTCTATATAAGCACACATGCACCTTCTATATAAGCACCACATATACCTTCTATATAAGTACCACATATACCTTCAATATAAGTACACATATACCTTCTATATAAGCACCACATATACCTTCTATATAAGTACACATATACCTTCTATAGAGTACACATATACCTTCTATATAAGTACCACATATACCATCTATATAAGTACACATATACCATCTATATAAGTACCAATATACCTTCTATATAAGTACACATGTACCTCTATAAATACACATAGTACCATCTATATAAGTACAACATATACCTTCTATATAAGTACTACATATACCATCTATATAAGTACTAGCATATACCTTCATATAAGTACGCATATACCTTCTATATAAGACTACATGTACCTTCATATAAGACCACATATACCTTCTATATAAGCCACATTACCTTCTATATAAGACACATATACCTTCAATATAAGTACACATATACCTTCAATATAAGTACACATATACCTTCTATATAACAACCACATATACCTTCTATATAAGTACACATATACCATCTATATAAGTACACATATACCATCTATATAAGTACACATATACCATCTATATAAGTACACATATACCATCTATAAAAGTACACTATACCTTCTATATAAGTACACATGTACCTTCTATAAAATACCACATATACCTTCTATATAAGTACAACATATACCTTCTATATAAGTACTGCATATACCTTCAATATAAGTACACATATACCTTCTATATAAGCACACATGTACCTTCTATATAAGCACCACATATACCTTCTATATAAGTACACATATACCTTCAATATAAGCACACATGTACCTTCTATATAAGCACCACATATACCTTCTATATAAGTACCAGATACACTTCTATATAAGTACCACATATACCTTCTATATAAGTACCAGATATACCTTCTATATAAGTACCACATATACCTTCTTTATAAGTACGACATATACCTTCTATATAAGCACACATATACCTTCTATATAAGTACCACATATACCTTCTATATAAGTACCACATATACCTTCAATATAAGTACCACATATACCTTCTATATAAGTCCCACATGTACCTTCTATATAAGTGCCACATACACCTTCTATATAAGTACACGTACACCTTCTATATAAGTACCACATATACCTTCTATATAAGTACAATATATACCTTCTATATAAGTCCCACATATACCTTCTATATAAGTACCACATACACCTTCTACATAAGTACCACATATACCTTCTATATAAGTACCACATATACCTTTTATATAAGTCCCACATACACCTTCTACATAAGTACCACATACACCTTCTATATAAGTCCCACATATACCTAGTATATAAGTACCACATATACCTTCTATATAACTACTACATATACCTTCTATATAAGTACTACATATACCTTCTATATAATACTCACATATACCTTCTATATAAGTACCACATATACCTATGTATATAAGTACCACATATACCTTCTATATAATACTACATATACCTTCTATATAAGTCCCACATATACGTAGTATATAAGTACCACATATACCTTCTATATAACTACTACATATACCTTCTATTATAAGTCCCACATATACCTAGTATATAAGTACCACATACACCTTCTATATAAATACCACTCATTTGAAACGTTTGGAAGCTCATAAAAGATCAGATTCAATTAAGCAATATATTCACAGTTTGGTGAGAATGTAGAAAATCCTGTTTACACTTGTACATCACAAAATGGTTGCCGCTTCTAAACTGAAAATTGATTAAAAATCATTTTAAAATTGATAGTCCATTGTTGCTTAACTTTAGTTTCAGAAAGAGGGCAGACGTTTTGAGCAACAACAGACTACTGTGAATTGTTCCGGTTTTGCATGAAACACCTAACAACAACAATGTGTATTGTCAAATAGGCAGATACACGTCAACAATACATGTCAACACCTAACAACAGCAACAGTGTATATTGTCAAATAGGCAGATACACGTCAACAATACATGTCAACACCTAACAACAGCAACAGTGTATATTATCAAATAGGCAGATACACGTCAACAATACATGTCAACACCTAACAACAATGTGTATTGTCAAATAGGCAGATACACGTCAACAATATATGTCAACACCTATTAACAACAATGTGTATTGTCAAATAGGCAGATAAACGTCAACAATACATGTCAACACCTAACAACAATAATGTGTATTGTCAAATACAACATAGAAGCA
Source organism: Monoplex corrugatus (assembly GCA_030674185.1). Lineage (NCBI taxonomy): Eukaryota > Metazoa > Mollusca > Gastropoda > Littorinimorpha > Ranellidae > Monoplex > Monoplex corrugatus. The sequence goes on from JAPXFY010000015.1 coordinate 86,098,949, forward strand.
TCCCAGAAGAAACAAAGAACATTCTTTTACTTTCTTCTTCTCGGATGGTTCCATGTTAGTGTTTAACAACATACATCATCAATACAGAGATAAAAAAAATGAGGGTGGTGGGAGATAGCATTTCAACTTTGACGAAAACAGATGAACTGTAACTCATACAAAAGTCAAACAAATCACAAACGAAAAAAAAAATCCAATTAAACCATTCGAAAGTAAAGAGACGATAGATTTAGTGTATTCATGTGAAAGATGATAGCGTAAAGGTGTGACAGAAATGGCTGACTAAACGTTAATTAGAAATATTATTTACGATATTTCAAGCAGATATATGTGAAGCTTTCGTTTACAAAATGTGTATTGGTTTGCATGACTTCAAGTGGATGGGCCGTGTTCCAGAGACAGAGAGGGGTGAGGGGGTGAGAAAGAGAGGGAGAGCGAGAGAAAGAGAGAGAGAGAGAGAGAGGGAGAGGAGAGAGAGAGAGAGAGAGAGAATCAGTGAAAACCGTTCTGTGCCTATCAATTTCCAATAAATTGTGTCTTTCCTTTGATGAAAGCCTTTGATCAGTTCTCTGCAATGTCGCCTTTGCTCTTTCGATCCCGTTCAGTAGGCACACAGACCGACCAAACACACAGTCAGACAGACAGACAGACAGACAAGCAGGTCGACAGACCGGCAAACAGGTAGACAGTGTACAAATGAGGCACACACGCAATGATGATGCACCAGTTTCTCGTCGATCCGACGTGTAATTAGGGTGTCCAGCTCCTGCTGTGGTTTACCGACAGGATAAAGACCAATAAAGACCAATAAAGACCAATCCTGGACGTTGATGTTCTTTGGAAGATATGGTCATCTCAGTGGATACAAACCAGAAAATCTCAAAACCAGAATCAGAATGTGTATATCAGATAACAAAATAAGACTTCAAAACCAGAATCAGAATGTGTATATAAGATAACAAAATAAGACTTCAAAACCAGAATCAGAATGTGTACATGTATATAAGATAACAAAATAAGACTTCAAAACCAGAATCAGAATGTGTACATGTATGTATATAAGATAACAAAATAAGACTTCAAAACCAGAATCAGAATGTGTATATAAGATAACAAAATAAGACTTCAAAACCAGAATCAGAATGTGTACATGTATATAAGATAATAAAATAAGACTTCAAAATCAGAATCAGAATGTGTACATGTATATAAGATAACAAAATAAGACTTCAAAATCACAATCAAAATGTGTATATAAGATAATAAAACAAGACCAAAACCAGAATCAGAATGTGTACATGTATATAAGATAACAAAATAAGACTTCAAAACCAGAATCAGAATGTGTACATGTATATAAGATAACAAAATAAGACTTCAAAATCACAATCAGAATGTGTATATAAGATAATAAAACAAGACCAAAACCAGAATCAGAATGTGTATATCAGATAACAAAATAAGACTTCAAAACCAGAATCAGAATGTGTACATGTATATAAGATAACAAAATAAGACTTCAAAACCAGAATCAGAATGTGTACATGTATATAAGATAACAAAATAAGACTTCAAAACCAGAATCAGAATGTGTACATGTATATAAGATAACAAAATAAGACTTCAAAATCACAATCAGAATGTGTATATAAGATAACAAAATAAGACTTCAAAATCACAATCAGAATGTGTATATAAGATAACAAAATAAGACTTCAAAATCAGAATCAGAATGTGTATATCAGATAACAAAATAAGACTTCAAAATCAGAATCAGAATGTGTATATAATTAATTATAATAATAATTACAATATATATTACAATGTGATTCCCCCCCCCCCCCCCCCCCCCCCCAGTGGAGACAGGCTGCAGAGGGGATTGAGTGAGGTCAGGATTTTATGCAGAGGAGAAAAGGTGAGTTTTGAGAGCGGACTTGAAGGAGACAAAAGTAGGTTGCTGACGGACTGAGAGAGGAAGTTTGTTCCAGGAGAGTGGACAAGAAACAGAGAAGGCTCGTGGACCATAGGTATTGAGCTTAGTGCGTGGAAAGCGAAAAGTCAGAGGATCGGAGGCAGAGCGGAGGGTACGTGAGGGAACATAGATCTCAAGTAGGCTTGATAGGTAATCGGGGGCTGCGTTATTGAGGCTTTTGTAGCACATGGTGTCTAGTTTGTACTGTATGCGCTTTGATACAGGGAGCCAGTGAAGTTGTGCCAGGAGAGGAGATATGTGGTCAGCTTTTTTCTTCTTGAGTACAAGGCGTGCAGCATTGTTTTGAATCTGGCTTATATACTTCCTGATCAGGCTTATACGATGGAGGTGATAGTAACAAGATCTGGCAGTTTGAGAAAAAAAGTTGTTCATGGAGAGGGTAGAGTCAATGCAGACACCAAGGTTTTTAGCTGAATCAGAAATTGGGACTGATGTGTTACATAATGGGAGAGAAAGAGGAGGCAGCTGAGAAAGTTTCTGATGGGTGCCAATGAGGATAGCTTCTGTCTTGTCGTCATTAAGCTGAAGTTTATTGCATGTCATCCAGTTCTTAATGTCCGAGTAACACTCAGTGGTGCGAGTCAAGAGGCGCTGTATATTGTCAGGTGAGTCACTGTCTTGAAGTTGGGTGTCATCAGCATAGAAGTGGTGTTTTATAGAGTGGGAGTTGATGATGGTGGACAGGGGGGAGGTGTAAAGAGTGAAAAGAACAGGGCCAAGGACAGATCCTTGTGGAACACCACAGGTCAGGTATGCAGGTTGAGAGTAAGTGCCATTGATGAGAACAGTTTGATTTCTGTTTGATAGATATGAAGTGAACCAGGAGAGAGCAATGTCAGAGATGCTAAAAGTATGATGAAGTCTAGAAAGGAGAATACCATGATCAATGGTATCAAAGGCTGCAGACAGATCAAGGAGTGTGAGGAGAGAGACTTTGCCAGTATCAGTTGCAAGGAGGAGATTGTTGAGAATGTGTAGCAAGGCAGTTTCAGTGCTATGGCACTGGCGGTAGGCTGACTGGAAAGGATTGAGGAGATTGTTGGCAGACAGGTGAGAGTTCAGCTGGTTGAGGACAACTTTTTCGATGAGTTTTGACAAGAAAGAGAGATTAGAGATAGGCCGGTAATTTTTCAGTTCATTTGGGTCTAAATTGTATTTCTTGAGGAGAGGGTGAACAATAGCAGACTTGAAAGAATCTGGGATAGTTCCAGTTTGAAGAGAAGTGTTGATGATGTCAGTGATGAATGGGAGGAGAGTAGGGAGACAGTCAGAGTAGAGAGAACCTGGAAGAGGATCCAGTTCGCAGGTTTTGAACGACATGGATCTGATTGTGTTGAGAATTTCTTCTTGTGAGACTGGGGGTAAAAGTAGTAAGAGGTGTGCCAGAGAAGGAAGGGTTAGGTGGGCATGGTTGACATGATGTCCTGTCAAGCCTGTCACGAAGAGTTTGTATTTTGGTGGTGAAATACTTGGAGAATACAGATGGGAGTTCTTCATTTGTGTGTTTTGTTGGGAGAGGTAAATCTTTTCGTGTGCCAAGGAGATGATTCATGGTTGTAAAGAGTTCTTTTGAAGAAGAGGCATTCAGGATTTTGGTTTGGAAAAAGCTTGTTTTTGCAGATGCAATGAGGGTGGATACTTTTGTTTTAGAGGCTTGGAAAAGTTGCCTATGTACAGTGAGTTTGGATTTGTGCCAGCGGCGCTCTGCTCTGCGGCAGGCACGTTTTGCACAGGCAATCTCATGAGTGAGTCAGGAGGTAGGGGGGCGGTCAGGTAAAAGACGGGTTGTGGCTGGAGCATGAGTGTCCAGAAGATGGTGGAGAGTAGTATAGAATTCATCGGCAAGGTTAAGTGACTTTTCAGAAAGGAGACGGGAGGCATCAGATGAAAATGTGGAGAGGTCGATAGATTTGAGATTGCGTCGAGTCACTGTGCGGGAAGGAGGAGAAATGTCAAGAGAACAGAGAATTGCAGAGTGGTCAGATGGAAGGGCTGAAGTTAGACGGGTAGAAAGAACTAAGCAGTTTCAGTAGCTGAATTGTGGTGATCACGAGAAATGATCCAGTCAAGAATGTGACCTTTTTGATGGGTTGGTTCAGAAATGTGTTGAGTCTTATTGTGATTGGACAGAGAGTTGATGATATGTCTTGTGTCATAACGGTGAGTGTTGTCATAGTGGACATTGATGTCACCTGGGAATGATGAGATTTCCAGATAAGAGGCAGTAGTAGTCAAGTAGTTGGTCAAAGTCAGAGAGAAACGTGGATGTGGTGAGCTTGTTGGCAGAGCTAGATGGAGAAGGTGATGGGGTGAGGGGTGGATTGGAAGGATACTTCAACGTGCTCGAAAGAAGGATGGGAGAAAGGCAGAGACTGCGAGAAAGATAGGCGGGAATGGAGTGAGTCGTAGAGGATGGCGATCCACCACCTCGGGATGATCGATGGAAAGAAACAAGCCTGTAACCACTCGGAGTGAGACTCACATGTATAGGTTCATGACCAAGGGGGTTAAGCCATGTTTCGGTGATAAAAGCAATGTCAACATGCTCATCTGCGATAAAGTCAGCAATGACATCGGCTTTGCCATCTATGCATGTTGACTGAGCGTTAAAAAGGCATAGTTTTAGTTTATCAGAGTCACATGGCGGTGGCCGAGATGGAGATGAAGGCAGCACCGACGGGACAGAAGATGAAGGCGACACCAGCGGGGCAGAAGACGAAGGCAGCAACGACGGGACAGAAGACGAAGGCGACACCCGCAGGACTAGAAGACGAAGGCGGCACCAGCGGGACGGAAGACAAAGGCGGCACCAGCGGGACAGAAGACGAGGGCAGCGCCGGCGGGACAGAAGATGAAAGATAACAAAATAAGACAGGGGCAAACTGACGTCATTTGTCGAGAGTAGAGAAAAGGAACAAATGCACAAGTCCCATTTTCTGCCCTGAACACCTCGCTTGGGAAGTTGACTACGGTTTTTTGTTCGTCTGCTTGCTTGTTTTATTTGTATGTTTGTTTGTTTGTTTTCTTTTTTCGTTCAGCATTGTGCATTTATTGTTTGTTGTCTTTTGTATCATCATCATCATTATCATCATCATCATCAGGTGCGTTGGCGATCATGGCTTTCTATCTCTTGTTGCCTCAAGCACCTCTTCCACCCTCTCTGTCCTCAGCCACTCTGCAAGTCAGTCCAATATCTTCTCCCTGGGTCTACCTGGTTCTCTCTTTCCCTCCAGTTTTCCTGTTGTGACCAGGTGCTCCAATTCACGTTTTCTCATAAAATGACCTATAAATGTTGCCTGTCTTTTCCTAATCTTCCTTATCAATGATCTTCTTGTGTCTGCCTCCTTCAACACTGTCTCATTTGTTTTCTTTGCTGTCCATGGAACTCTCAACATTCTTCTTAGAAACCACTTCTGAGGTGCCTCAATCTTGTTCTGGCTTTGCTTGTCTTTTATACATGCTTGACAAAAAAAGTCCAGTTGGCCGAAAAGTTGCGCTTGTCCTGTTTTGGAGTATTAAATACGCGTTTTGATTCTATTTTGTATTTTTATGGTTCATATTTGCTGGCAGTCTCTTTGATTCAGATTTCGTTGTGTCAGTGGGTCGGAACACCATGCTTAGAAGAAGAGGGAGGGAGAGAGAGAGAGAGAGAAAGAGGAAGAGAGAGAGAGAAAGAGGGAGAGAGAGGGGGGGAAGAGAAAGAGAGAGAAAAAGAGAGAGAGAGAAAGAGTGAGAGAAACAGACAGACAGACAGAAACAGAGACAGAGATATGGACAGAGAGAAAGGGACAGAAAAGTGAATGTGTGTGTGTGAGAGAGAGACAGACAGACAGAGACAGACAGACAGACAGACACAGAGACAAATAGAAACAGAGACAGACAGAGACAGAGGCAGAGTGAGATAGAGACAGAGAAAGGAATGAGAAAGAAAGAGAGAGAGAGAGAGAGAGAGAGAGAGAGAGAAACAGAGAGAAGACAGAGACAGAGATAGACAGAGACAAAGAGAGACAGAGACAGACAGACAGTGTATGTGTGTTTGTGCATTGGAGATGGGTGGAAGCACGCAGCAAGAAAAGGCCCTCCCTAACACGCTGCAACGCAATCAGATGTCTCCCTTCAAACCCAGTCACTCACGCGTTTACTGATTTAGTGACTGATTGCCCTGACCACTCGCATTATTGCTTTATCGACCTGGGTTCGGTCCCTTTGCTGACTGACTGACTGACAGACAGACAGATAGACGACTCAAGAGATTTATTATGTAATTATGCGTGTTACGTTAAAGTATGGTGGTTCTGAAAGGTCGAAAGGACAATTTTCAGTTATTGGGAGCGGGGAAGTGGGGATGGTGGTGGGAAATGCGATATTCCTTTAACGTAACAGAAGATGAACTGAATAATGAAGGCAGAAAAAATGAAATACACTCATGTATGTATACGTTTATTACCATAGGTATTTGCATATGTGCAGTTAGACGATGTAAGCATGTAATATTCACACTTGTGCGTGTATGTGTGTGCATTTTAATGTGTATGTGTGTGCATTCTAGTGTGTATGTGTGCACATTCTAATGTATTCTGTGTATGAGTGTGTATTCTAATGTGTATGAGTATGCAGATGTGTACGTATGTGCATTCTAATGTGTATGTGTGTGTATTCTAATATGTAAGTGTGTGCACTCTAATATGTATGTGTGTGCATTCTAGTGTGTACGTGTGTGTGTATCAGAACTTCTGCGCGCGTTACGTTTTGTGCCTTGCAAATCTGTAATGTACACAATCCACGTAAGTTTGGGGAATAGCATTTTTCAGAAATGGTTTGTTTTCTTCTTCTTCTTCTTCTTCTTCTTCTTCTTCTTCTCTTTTCTTCTTTTCTTCTTTTTCTTTTTCTTCTTCTTATTATTATGATTATTGTCATAATCATCGTCATCATCGTCATCATCATCATATCATAATTATTATAATAATAATAATATTATTATTATATTATTATTATTATATTTTTATTATTATTATCCTTCTTGTGTTTTGTCTTTAATTATCATCAACAGAAGCATCATGACGTGTCCAATGTTCTATTCCTGTCCAAAGTCCTTGATCATATTGTCTTCTCGCAGATGATGAACCCAGTAATCTGCTTGAACATTTTCAGTCAGTCTGCCGTAAAGTCCGCAGTACAGAAACTGCTTTCTTCAAAGTTGTTACTGATCTACTGCAGACTTCTGATAATAGAAAAGAACAAGTGTCCATTGAGTCACTGGTAGAGATCTTTTAGTTGCATTTGACGCTACTGACCTTGACATCATGATCCCAAGATTGTCATTCACATTTAGCAGTGTTGTAAATGTTCTAGAGTGTTTTGAGTCATCTCTTTATTTGTCGAGCTCAATATGTTGTCTTCAGTGATGTTAGAAGACCTGCATCTCTGCTGAGTTATGATGTCTTCAGGGTTCTGTTCTGGGCCCTGTTCTCTTCACTGTGTATTAACAACCACATAGCTCTGTAATCAGACAGTCAGGAGCACTCTATCATTTTTTTGCTGACTCACAACTCTGCTTTTCCAAGTCACGTCGAGCACAGCGAGACAAATTGAAAACGCTGTTGAATACATAGCTGCCGGGGTGAAAGCAAACAAATTAAAATGAATGAAACAAAACTACAAAACAAAGAAACAAACCCCTAGAACTGATGCACATTGGTACAAAATCAAACCTAAAGAAAGTAACCTAAAAGACCGTGGTCATCTCAGACTGTAATATAGCCTTAGCAAAGTTGCAAGGAATCTTGGTATTTTTCGATAAATCCCTGTCCATGGCAGCTTGTGTCAATGACCTGAACAAAGCCCTGTGTCTCCAACTATGCAGAATAAACAAAATTTGTCCATTCTCTCTGTTGACGCCACAAACAAGCTGCGTGTACTTTTCCTTTTATCAAGACGAGACTACTGTACCTCTCTCTCAGCGAGATGTCTGATGATAAGCTCTCCAAGCTCCAACGAATCCAAAACAGTGCAGTTTGAATTGTCCTTCAGGATGGCAAACGGAGCAATGTAAAAGCTCTCTTACGGAAATTACACTGGCTACGAGTACGGATAAAACATGAGTATAACATTGCTACATTCTGCTTTCAGTGTCTGAGTTCGAAGACAATGTCAGCATAGACTAGAACTCCTCCTGCCACATAAACCTTCCAAATCTCTCAGATCTCAAGCACCTTCTCTCTTGATAGTACCTTGGTTCTCATTGACGACTGGCGGAAAGAAACCTTTCTCTGTTTATGGCCCAACAACATGGAACTCCCTCCAAGTATCTTGAAGACAAAAGAGTTGTCTGCATATTTTCAAAAACACACCAAAAGCCATCTCTTTCAGACATTTCTCCAAAAATCATGAATTATTGCTTGTTGCTCTTCTAAATCCAGTGGTATTGCAATTTGTCTTTGTGTGTGTGTGTGTGTGTGTGTGTGTGTGTGTGTGTGTGTGTGTGTGTGTGTGTGTGTGTGTGTGTGTGTGCGCGCGCGCGCACGTATGTCTCTGTGTGTGTGTGTATGTGTGTGTATGTATGTGTGTGTGTGCCCGTATGTGCGTGCGTGCATGAGTGTGTGTGTATGTACACGTATATATGCACAGGGTGTGTGTGTGAGTGGGCATATGTGTACGCGTGCTTGTATGTGTATGTAGATTGACGTGTGTGGTTGTATATGTATGTAGATTGACGTGTGTGCTTGTATGTGTATGTAGATTGACGTGAGTGGTTGTATATGTATGTAGATTGACGTGTGGGGTTGTATATGTATGTAGATTGACGTGTGTGCTTGTATGTGTATGTAGATTGACGTGTGTGCTTGCATGTGTATGTAGATTGACGTGAGTGGTTGTATATGTATGTAGATTGACGTGTGTGGTTGTATGTGTATGTAGATTGACGTGTGGGGTTGTATGTGTATGTAGATTGACGTGTGGGGTTGTATGTGTATGTAGATCGACGTGTATGCTTATATGTATATGTAGATTGACATGAGTGCTTGTATATGTATGTAGATTGACGTGTGTGGTTGTATATGTATGTAGATTGACGTGTGTGCTTGTATGTGTATGTAGATTGACGTGTGTGCTTGCATGTGTATGTAGATTGACGTGAGTGGTTGTATATGTATGTAGATTGACGTGTGTGGTTGTATGTGTATGTAGATTGACGTGTGGGGTTGTATGTGTATGTAGATTGACGTGTGGGGTTGTATGTGTATGTAGATCGACGTGTATGCTTATATGTATATGTAGATTGACATGAGTGCTTGTATATGTATGTAGATTGACGTGAGTGGTTGTATATGTATGTAGATTGACGTGTGTGGTTGTATATGTATGTAGATTGACGTGTGTGCTTGTATGTGTATGTAGATTGACGTGTGGGCTTGTATGTGTATGTAGATTGACGTCTATGCTTGTATGTGTATGTAGATTGACGTGTGTGGTTGTATATGTATGTAGATTGACGTGTGTGCTTGTATGTGTATGTAGATTGACGTGTGTGCTTGTATGTGTATGTAGATTGACGCGTGGGGTTGTATGTGTATGTAGATTGACGTGAGTGGTTGTATATGTATGTAGATTGACGTGTGTGCTTGTATGTGTATGTAGATTGACGCGTGGGGTTGTATGTGTATGTAGATTGACGTGTGGGGTTGTATGTGTATGTAGATTGACGTGTGTGGTTGTATGTGTACGCAGATTGACGTGAGTGGTTGTATGTGTACGCAGATTGACGTGAGTGGTTGTATGTGTACGCAGATTGACGTGAGTGGTTGTATGTGTACGCAGATTGACGTGAGTGGTTGTATTGTACGCAGATTGACGTGAGTGGTTGTATGTGTACGCAGATTGACGTGAGTGGTTGTATGTGTACGCAGATTGACTAGTAATGGTTGTATGTGTATGTAGATTGACGTGTGTGGTTGTCACTGACGAACTGAAAAAAAAAGTTATTTTTGATGAACCATGTTTATGTTGCATTGATGTACTGGTTGGTACATACGTGTATCCCCTATGTTTGTACTATATTACCATGTATTGGCACGGTAATGTTTATGTTGTATTGATGTATTGGTTGGTATAATTGTATTATACATGTATCCCCCATGTTTGTACTACATTACCATGTATTGTCACGGTAATATTTATGTTGTATGATGTATGTAATGTACCCCCTATGTTTGTACTACATACCATGTATTGTCACAGTAATATTTATGTTGTATGATGTATATACATGTATCCCCTATGTTTGTACTACATTACCATGTATTGTCACGGTAATACTTATGTTGTATGATGTATATACATGTACCCCGTATGTTTGTACTACATACCATGTATTGTCACGGTAATATTTATGTTGTATGATGTATACATGTATCCCCTATGTTTGTATTACATTACCATGTATTGTCACGGTAATATTTATGTTGTATGATGTATATACATGTACCCCCGTATGTTTGTACTACATACCATGTATTGTCACGGTAATTTTATTTTGTATGATGTATATACATGTATCCCCTATGTTTGTACTTACATTACCATGTATTGTCACGGTAATATTTAGTTGTATGATGTATATACATGTATCCCCTATGTTTGTATTACATTACCATGTATTGTCACGGTAATTTTAGTTGTATTGATGTATTGATCGTTGTACTGCCCGTATTGATGATATTCACAGCTTTAAATGAACGACACAATTTTATGTTGTATGATGTATATACATGTACCCCCTATGTTTGTATTACATTACCATGTATTGTCACGGTAATGTTTATTTTGTATGATGTATATACATGTATCCCCTATGTTTGTATTACATTACCATGTATTGTCACGGTAATATTTATGTTGTATGATGTATATACATCTACCCCCTATGTTTTGTATTACATTACCATGTATTGTCACGGTAATATTTATGTTGTATGATGTATATACATGTATCCCCTATGTTTGTATTACATTACCATGTATTGTCAAGGTAATGTTTATGTTGTATTGATGTATTAGTGATCGTTGTACTGCATTACCGTATTGACATCGCAATATTCATGCTGTTTGTAAAAGTGCAACGACCACTGTCTGACATGTGTGTTTGGAATTATCATCATCATATGCATGGAATCATTATCATCATCGTATCCTATTCATCATCATCATCATCACTAGTCTTCTTCTTCTTCTTCTTCTTTTTTCATCTTCTTCTTCTTCTTCTGATTATTATTATTATTATTATTATTATTATCATCATCAATATATGTATGGAATCATATCATCATCATCATCATCATCATCATCATCATCACCACTATTCTCTTCTTCTTCTTCTTCTCTATTATTATTATTGATATATTATTATTATTATTATCATCATCATTATATGCATGGAATTATCATCATCATCATTCTCTCTTCTTCTCATGATTATTATTATTATTGATATATTATTATTATTATTATCATCATCATTATATGCATGGAATTATCATCATCATCATTCTTCTTCTTCTCATTATTATTATTATTAGCATCATCGTGATCATCATTATCACTATTGTTATTCAGTGATAAATGGTTTTATTTTCCAACGGTAGAAGTTTTACCAAACAGTCCGTTTTTTGTTTTTTGTTTTTTCCTTTCTGTTTTGTTTGCATGCTGCCAGTGACGTGACTTGCAAGATGTGTGACCTATATGTTTGATGTTCAGCATGTGTACACACGTGAAGCTGGTACAGCACTGCGGGTCTGCACACATGTTGTCTTGGGACATCGGAACAACGTCCACTCTTTATCAACCAGGCACAGGTGTTCAGGCGGATTA
>JAPXFY010000015.1:86113308-86125808 GCA_030674185.1 Monoplex corrugatus
TATACATAGTGTTTGTGTTTTCCTAGTCTTCCTCCTTCAAGACTGTCCCGTTTGTCTTTGCTGTCCATGGAACTCTCAACGTTTGAGTTGCCTCAATTTTGTTTTGCATTTGCGTGTTGACTGTCCATGCCTCACAACCGTACAATAGTATCGGTTCTGTAACATTCAAGAACTCTCTTCCTGATGTTAATTGATAGGCATTTGTTGGTAAGAACGCTTTTCATCTTCTTGAATGCTGCTTTGGCTTGGCCGGTTCTGCTGGTTATTTCTGATGTGTATCTGCCGTCTGGTGAGATGACCGTTCCCAGATATTTAAATTTATCAACCTGTCTCAATGTTGTACCATTTACTGTTATTTTGCATGAGCGGATTTCTATTTTTTTTATTTATTGATTACCATGACTTTAGTTTTCTTGCTATTTAGCTTCAACCCTTTATTTTTGCTGTCTGTTTTTAGTTTCTATTATATCCACGAGGTTTTGTATGTCCCTTTCATTTTCTGCAATTAGCACGGTGTCATCTGTGTAACGAATGTTGTTTATCATTTTTCCTCCAACCTTTATCCCAGGGCATTGTTCTAGGTTTCTCACGATGGTTTCGCTGTAAACTGAAAACAAATCTGGTGACAGAACACAACCCTACCAAACCCCTCTTTTGATATTTTGGGAAGAGCTTATATCGTTTTCCATTCTCATTGCTGTTTGTTACCAATATATATTTCTGATTATTCTTAGATCTTTTCCATCAGTGTTGAGCCTTTCCACTCGGTTGATCAATTCTTGGTGTTTCACCCGTTCAAAAGCCTTGGTATAATCAACAAGGCATAAATGTCAGTCATTATTCAACTCAACTGACCTCTGTATGATAGTTCTTAGAATGTAAATGGCATTCATAGTTCCTTTCCCTTCGACAAAATCACACTATTCTTCTGCTATTTCCCTTTTTATTCTGTTCCTTGTACTCATCATGATTATTCTGAGAAAGATTTTTGTTACGTGACTCATCAAGCTGATTGTACGATGGAGTTCGCATTCTATAGCCCCCGCTTTCTTTGGAAGTGCAAATAAAATTCATTTTGACATATCTTTGAGGATTTTTCATTTAGGACTGTTATTTTTTCAAAACCAAGCTCTTCTAGGACCAAAATCATTTCTGCAGTAATACTGTGTGGACCTGGGCTTTTCCCTGTTTCATCTTTTTCAATGCTGCTCTAATTTCATCAATCATTATGGGTGGTCCTTCAATGTTCTTTCTTTTCTGTCATCGTTGAAAAGGCCTTTAATGTACTCTACCCATCTCTCTAATGTTTCGTCTTTTTCCATAAGCGTACCGACTTTCGATTTAAACAAACAGTGGATGTGCACGTATGTTTCCTCTGGGCAATTTCTTTACTGTTTTTGTACATGACTGGAGGATCTGTTTTGTGTCGGCCTTCTATTTCTTTGCACTTTGTCTCCAGCCAAGCTTCCTTAGTTTCGTTGCACCTATTCCTGATTTCCTTGTTTATCTTTTTGTATTCTTCCTCTTTTCCCTTTGCCTTCCTCCATCAAGCCTAACATGTCAGTCATCCAGTTGTTGTTGTTGTTGTTGTTTTTCTTTTCTTTCAACTCTAGGGATTTCTTCACAGGCTTCATTTATCAAGTTTCTCAACTTTGTCCATTGTTCCTGTCACCAACGTCCTCCAGAATTTGTTTTGAACATGTACGTTAAACTTTTCATGATCACTTTATCTGTCTTTAAGAGTCCAAGCTTTAGTAAAATACGTTAAACTTTTCATGATCACTTTATCTGTCTTTAAGAGTCCAAGCTTTAGTTTGATGATAATTTTGGTCCGTTTTCTTTTCTTTACAAACACCGTCATCCTATCAAAATCATGGCGGCGACAGTTTGCGATCCCAAACGGCTTCAACCTACAGTTGAGAGTGTTATGGGTTCATTAGGAAAACTGGGACCACACAGTCGAGTCTCATCCACTTCACGGACTCGTCATTTTCGGTGTTGATCAAATGCCCTGGCCAAAACCGCAGGCGTTTGAATCTCTCGTGTCTGGTTACCTCAGGACATATTATGAAAGAAAGCTTGGATTACAGCCCTGTCACGCAGTCCAAATCTGGAAGAGAACTCCAAAACATCATCATTACCATCCCATAGTCACACATCGTCATAGTATTGTAACTTGTCCCAAAACCTGTGGCCATTGGGATGGCCCAGTATATGAAACAGAAGTAAAATGATATTCGGAAGGCGCTAAAATCTTGATATATAAGCCATATCAAAGCGCATAGTGTTATTGTTCACTCACACCGTTACTCACTGTGTCCAGAAGAAAGTACAAAGTATATGTACACTGGGAGGAGGAGGACAGCAGAGGACTGGAATGGGGGGAAGGGATGGACAGGTGAAAGCGACAAATCACTGCTGGAGAAAAAGGTATGCTCTGAGGTTTACAGTTCTAATATCTGAAATGACATCTCACCTCACTACAAACTCTTCTATACATTTCACAGACGGGTTTGTATCAGATACCACTGATGGCCGGGTTGGATCTGGCAATTCTGATACTGATGATCTTGAATTACATTAGAAGTCTCTCATTGATTATTTACAATGTATTTATATGTGTTGACTCTAACTCTTTGTTATGTAGTTTAAAACAATTGCGAAAATCAACCGGGAATGGCATTGCATTTATAAAAAAAAATATTCCACTGTATGTCATGAAGCGGTGTTTATATCAGTTTTTGCTGGTTTCCTCATGTTATGGACTTGACCGGAACGAATTTACTGATAAATTCGCAAGACAAGAGAGGTGTTGTCAAATAATGCAATTCCATAACATACAATAGTTTAGTACTGTCAGTTGATGACATGATTTTTCTGGTAGACACATCAGTATATGCTATTTTCTCAATTACTCAATGTTTGATCTTTTACTGATACAGACAGCTAACGTCCTTGACTTACAAATTGTGGCTTGGCTCTTGGAAGACAAAATCTACACAAAGTATATGCGTTAGTCGAAAAGTGATATCTATTTACTACCTGTTCTTTGAGTGTCTTACGCTATACAGAAATAGCAATTCCAAATGTTTCATGTAATGACATTAGAGGTATCATTTCCAATAAAGACACTGACATTATTCAGCTGTCCAGCTCATTCTCAGATCTCCAGTTGATAAATTGTTATAAAACTGTTATATGATTTAACTGTTATAACTGTAGTTCTATTCTTGGTTTGATTCAGTTGCAATTGGTTTTAATCTTGATTTCATTGTTATGATGTGGTTTAATCTGCATTTGATTGTTAAAAATGTGGTTTTAATCTTGACTTAATAGTTATAATTGTGCTTCACGCTGGATTTAACTGGTATAGTAGGTTTAACCTGAATTCAAAACTGATGTCCAAAACAAGTGTGACTGCCCGCGTTCAAGCAAACAGGAACCTGTAAAAACACACGCAAAAATTAGAACGCGTATTTAATACAACCAGACAAAACAGGTGTGCAAATTTTCGGCCAACTGGCCTTTGTCAAGCGTAAGATCACAAACAAACAAACACCAGATACAAAAATTAGGAGAAAAAGACTGAAACTGCCCTGCTGCTTCGTCCAGCGTGAGCAAAGGACTAAACTGACTAAAACTGATTTTAGTTGGCCGAAAATTTGCGCCTGTCTTGTCTGGTTGTATTAAATACGATTGATTCTTTGTTCGTGTTTTTCTGGTTTCGAAAAACGATGGTTTAATCAGTAGGCACATACTCTACCCGCTACACCACCCGCTAACCCACTACCCCCATTGCTGGTGGCATTTACCCTCAAAGCCCCCCGCTAGCTCTTGTAACACAAAGCAGCACGCTCTGCAGAACACAGCATGTGGCAGCAGCAGCACGTGCAGCACGTGCAACCAATGCAGTGCAGCCAGTGCAGCCAAGCTTTTAGTTCCCGCTCTGTCACTTTTTCAACTCTTTGAGATGAAAGCTAGCCAGTTGTTTGATGTGAATGCGTTGTTTAGGGGTTGATCCTATCTTGGAAATATTCTTTTCTTCGTCCCAAACTGTGCAATGAAATGATTCAAATGCGAATGGACATTAGTAGTAGTAGTAGTAGTAGTAGTATGTAGTGCTACAAAAGCCTCAATAACGCAGCCCCCGATTACCTGTCAAGCCTACTTGAGATCTATGTTCCCTCACGTACCCTCCGCTCTGCCTCCGATCCTCTGACTTTTCGCTTTCCACGCACTAAGCTCAATACCTATGGTCCACGAGCCTTCTCTGTTTCTGGTCCACTCTCCTGGAACAAACTTCCTCTCTCAGTCCATCAGCAACCTACTTTTGCCTCCTTCAAGTCCGCTCTCAAAACTCACCTTTTCTCCTCTGCATAAAATCCTAACCTCACTCAACCCCCCTCTGCAGCCTGTCTCCGCTCGGAGGGGAATCACTTTGTTTTAATATATAATTGTATATGATGTGCTCTCTGTGGTTTTCCATTGGTTTTATTCTTGCTTTTATTGCTCTTATTCTTTTCTCCCCATTTGTGGCCATGCATGTGTGTGTGTGTGTGTGTGTGTGTGTGTGTGTGTGTGTGTGTGTGTGTGTGTGTGTGTGTGTGTGTGTGTGTGTGTGTGTGTGTGTGCGAGCGTGCGTGCGTGTGTGCGTGTGTGTCTTTTCGGCGCTTGGATTTGATTTTGTCGAGATTTGCGCTATATAAATATTGTAATTATTATGTATGCATGTGCGTACGTATGTATGTATGTATGTATACGCTTAGATTTATGTATGTATGTATGTATGCATGTATACGCTCAGCTTAGATTTATGTATGTAAGCATGTATGTATGCATGTATACGCTCATATGTATGTAGGTATGTATGCATGTATACGCTCAGCGCTTAGATTTGATTTTGTCAAGATTTTGCGCTATATAAATAAAATATATTATTATTGTTATTATTATAGTAGTAGTAGTAGTGAAGGTGTCATCATCATTATCATCAATCATTATTATTATTATTACTACTGTTATTATTATCATTCTTCTTCTTCTTCTTCTTATTATTATTATTATATTTATTGTTATAAATCGTTCTTGGCTAGCGCTATTTTCCAAAATCATTTGGACACAGTGTGCATTACACATAATCAGACTTTTAAGAGGAGAACGGACGACTCAAGCTGTCAGGCCAATTGACCTGTGTCCATAAGCATTCGATCACTGACATGACTTTTAGCTGCAGGATTTTTTAACGTGCCTATTTGATATTCTGCATGCTACCAACGCACACGGGGGTTAAAGGCACTAAACTGGAAAAACGTCACCACGCTTTACCCACCAGGCGGCGCTGTCCTGGCAGGTCGAACCCAAGACCTTCCGACTGAATTTCCGACGTTTACTCACTTGACCACCACGCCAGTCTTGGATGTCTTGTGATGTCTTTGAAGTCTTGTGATGTCTTGTGATGTCTTTGAAGTCTTGTGATGTCTTGTGATGTCTTTGAAGTCTTGTGATGTCTTGTGATGTCTTGAAGTCTTGTGATGTCTGTGATGTCTGTGATGTCTGTGATGTCTTGTGATGTCTGTGATGTCTTGTGATGTCTTTGAAGCCTTGGATGTCTTGTGATGTCTTGGATGTCTTGTGATGTCTTGTGATGTCTTTGTGATGTCTTTGAAGCCTTGGATGTCTTGTGATGTCTTGTGATGTCTTTGAAGTCTTGTGAAGCCTTGTGATGTCTTGTGATGTCTTGTGATGTCTTTGAAGTCTTGTGAAGCCTTGTGATGTCTTGTGATGTCTTGAATGTCTTGTGATGTCTTGTGATGTCTTTGAAGTCTTGTGAAGCCTTGTGATTGTCTTGTGATGTCTTTGAAGTCTTGTGATGTCTTGTGATGTCTTTGAAGTCTTGTGATGTCTGTGTTATGTCATTGTGATGTCTTGTGATGTCTTTGAAGTCTTGGGTGTCTTGTGATGTCGTTGAAGTCTTTGAAGTCTTGTGATGTCTTGTGATGTTTGTGATGTCTTGTGATGTCTTTGATGTCTTGTGATGTCTTGTGATGTCTTGTGATGTCTTTGAAGTCTTGGATGTCTTGTGATGTCTTGTGATGTCTTGTGATGTCTTTGAAGTCATGGATGTCTTGGATGTCTTGTGATGTCTTGTGATGTCTTTGAAGTCTTGTGATGTATTGTGATGTCTTCGATGTCTTGTGATGTCTTTGAAGTCTTGGATGTCTTGTGATGTCTTGTGATGTCTTATGATGTCTTGTGATGTCTTGTGATGTCTTTGAAGTCTTGTGATTTCTTGTGATGTCTTTGAAGTCTTGGATGTCTTGTGATGTCTTGTGATGTCTTGTGATGTCTTATGATGTCTTTGATGTCTTGTGATGTCTTGTGAAGTCTTGGATATCGTGTGATGTATTGGATGTCTTGTGATGTCTTTGAAGTCTTGGATGTCTTGTGAAGTCTTGGATATATTGGATGTCTTGGATGTCTTGTGATGTCTTATGATGTCTTGTGATGTCTTGTGATGTCTTTGAAGTCTTGTGATGTCTTGTGATGTCTTGGATATATTGGATGTCTTGGATGTCTTGTGATGTCTTTGAAGTCTTGGATGTCTTGTGATGTCTTGTGATGTCTTTGAAGTCTTGTGATGTCTTGTGATGTCTTGGATATATTGGATGTTTTGGATGTCTTGTGATGTCTTGTGATGTCTTGTGATGTCTTGGATATATTGGATGTCTTGGATGTCTTGGATGTCTTGTGATGTCTTGTGATGTCTTGTGATGAGTTGGATGTCATGGATGTCATGTGATGTCTTGTGATGTATTGGATGTATCGGATGTCTTGTGATGTCTTGTGATGTCTTGTGATGTCTTTGAAGTCTTGTGATGTCTTGTGATGTCTTGGATATATTGGATGTCGCGCCAGCAGGCAGCAAAAGTGTGTGTGGTGTTTTACAGTGATTTTATCGTGGTTCTATTTGGTTTTATGCATTGAATTTTGTATCAGTTTGTTGCTTTGAAATCCTGACACAAGGTGATGTAAATATTTTTTTAAAATTTGGAATATTTTACCAGATAATCTGTTTTAAAGTTTTTATACCTACTTTTCATCATTTTAATTCAGCCGCTCAGGTCGGACATTTTATCTGTGAACTGTGTTTACATCTTAGCCTACTGTGTTCGCCCAACGCTACAGCTTCCAAACCTTTGTGTTCTGCGTTCTCTTGGATTTAAGTGTTGTGAACTGACCAACCCACACACCAACCTGCAAGTATCTTCCTCTCCTGCCTGGCTCGCAATTATGGACCCGTATTTTATAAAACAAATTGGACTGACACTTTTTAAACACAGCAAATGCTACCTCGGTGGAGGCGTCTACCAGCGAATACGAACACTGGGGCTGTGTCCTAAGCCCCGCACTGCGCGATCCTGTCGTGGAGGACGTCTCCACCGTCTTTGGCACAACCTGCCTCCTGCCCGACGCCACTTTTCGTCTCCTGCTTCTTCTTCTCCTCCGCTGCCCCTGCCCTCGACCTCGCTGCTGCAAGCTTCGTCTCCTCCTCTGCCGTCTTCGCCTTCGCCTTCTGTCCTGATGGTGCCGCCTTCGCCTTCTGTCCCGCCGGTGCCGCTTTCGCCTTCTGTCCCGTCGGTGCCGCCTTCGTCGCCACCTCGGCCGCCACCATATGACTGTGATAGGCTGAAACTATGCCTTTTTAATGCTCAGTCAACATGCACTGATGGCAAAGCCGAAGTCATTGCTGATTTTATCGCAGATGAGCATGTTGACATTGCTTTTATCACAGAGACATGGCTTAACCCCCTTGGTCACGAACCTATACATGCTAGCCTCACTCCGAGTGGTTACAGGCTTGCTTCTTTCCATCGCTCATCCCGAGGTGGCGGTATCGCCATCCTCTACAACGACTCACTCCATTCCCGCCTATCTTTCTCCCAGTCTCTGCCTTTCTCCCATCCTTCTTTCGAGCACGTTGAAGTATCCTTCCAATCCACCCCTCACCCCATCACCTTCTCCTGTGTCTATCGACCCCCACCTAGCTCTGCCAACAAACTCACCACATCCACGTTTCTCTCTGACTTTGACCAATTGCTTGACCACTACTGCCTCTTACCTGGAAATCTCATCATTCTAGGTGACATCAATGTCCACTATGACAACACTCACCGTTATGACACAAGACATATCATCAACTCTCTGTCCAATCACAATAAGACTCAACACATTTCAGAACCAACCCATCAAAAAGGTCACATTCTTGACTGGATCATTTCTCGTGATCACCACAATTCCGCTACTGACAACTGCTTAGTTCTTTCTACCCGTCTAACTTCAGCCCTTCCATCTGACCACTCTGCAATTCTCTGTTCTCTCAACATTTCTCCTCCTTCCCGTACCATGCGCACAGTGACTCGACGCAATTTCAAATCTATCGACCTCTCCACATTTTCATCTGATGCCTCCCATCTCCTTTCTGAAAAGTCACATAACCTTGCCGATGAATTCTATACTACTCTCCACCATCTTCTGGACACTCATGCTCCAGCCACAACCCGTCTTTTACCTGACCGCCCCCCCTACCCCCTGGCTCACTCATGAGATCGCCTGTGCAAAACGTGCCCGCCGCAGAGCAGAGCGCCGCTGGCGCAAATCCAAACTCACTGTACACAGGCAACTTTTCCAAGCCTCTAAAACAAAAGTATCCACCCTCATTGCATCAGCAAAAACAAGCTATTTCCAAACCAAAATCCTGAATGCCTCTTCTTCAAAAGAACTCTTTACAACCATGAATCATCTCCTTGGCACACGAAAAGATTTACCTCTCCCAACAAAACATACAAATGAAGAACTCCCATCTGTATTCTCCAAGTATTTCACCACCAAAATACAAACTCTTCGTGACAGGCTTGACAGGACACCCTGTCAACCATGCCCACCTGACCCTTCCTTCTCTGGCACACCTCTTACTACTTTTACCCCAGTCTCACAAGAAGAAATTCTCAACACAATCAGATCCATGTCGTTCAAAACCTGCGAACTGGATCCTCTTCCAGGTTCTCTCTACGCCGACTGTCTCCCTACTCTCCTCCCATTCATCACTGACATCATCAACACTTCTCTTCAAACTGGAACTGTCCCAGATTCTTTCAAGTCTGCTATTGTTCACCCTCTCCTCAAGAAACACAATTTAGACCCAAATGAACTGAAAAATTACCGGCCTATCTCTAATCTCTCTTTCTTGTCAAAACTCCTTGAAAAAGTCGTCCTCAACCAGCTGAACTCTCACCTGTCTGCCAACAATCTCCTCAATCCTTTCCAGTCAGCCTACCGCCAGTGCCATAGCACTGAAACTGCCCTACTACACATTCTCAACAATCTCCTCCTTGCAACTGATACTGGCAAAGTCTCTCTCCTCACACTCCTTGATCTGTCTGCAGCCTTCGATACCATTGACCATGGTATTCTCCTTTCTAGACTTCATCATACTTTTGGCATCTCTGACATTGCTCTCTCCTTTTTCACTTCGTATTTATCAAACAGAAAACAAACTGTTCTCATCAATGGCACTTACTCTCAACCTACATACCTGACCTGTGGTGTTCCACAAGGATCTGTCCTTGGCCCTGTTCTTTTCACTCTTTACACCTCACCCCTGTCCACCATCATCAACTCCCACTCTATAAAACACCACTTCTATGCTGATGACACCCAACTTCAAGACAGTGACTCACCTGATAATATACAGCGCCTGTTGACTCTTGTGATGTCTTGGATGTCTGTGATGTCTTGTGATGTCTTGTGATGTCTTGGATGTTTTGTGATGTCTTGTGATGTCTTGGATATATTGGATGTCTGTGATGTCCTGGATGTCTTGGATGTCTGTGATGTCTTGGATGTCTTGTGATGTCTTGTGATGTATTGGATGTATTGGATGTCTTGTGATGTCTTGTGATCTCTTGGATATCTTGTGATGTCTTGTGATGTCTTGTGATGTCTTGTGATGTCTTGGATGTCTTGTGATGTCTTGGATATCTTGTGATGTCTTGTGATGTCTTGTGATGTCTTGGATGTCTTGTGATGTCTTGTGATGTCTTGGATGTATTGGATGTCTTGTGATGTCTTGGATGTCTTGGATGTCTTGTGATGTCTTGGATGTCTTGGATGTCTTGTGATGTCTTGGATGTATTGGATGTCTTGGATGTCTTGTGATGTCTTGTGAAGTCTTGGATGTATTGTGATGTCTTGGATGTCTTGTGATGTCTTGTGATGTCTTGGATGTCTTGTGATGTCTTGGATGTATTGGATGTATTGGATGTATTGTGATGTATTGGGTGTCTTGTGATGTCTTGGATGTATTGGATGTCTTGTGATGTCTTGGATGTCTTGTGATGTATTGGATGTCTTGTGATGTCTTGGATGTCTTGTGATGTCTTGGATGTCTTGTGGTGTCTTGGATGTATTGTGATGTCTTGGATGTATTGTATGTCTTGTGATGTATTGTGATGTCTTGGATGTATTGGATGTCTTGTGATGTCTTGGATGTCTTGTGATGTCTTGGATGTATTGGATGTCTTGTGATGTCTTGGATGTCTTGGATGTATTGTATGTCTTGTGATGTCTTGGATGTCTTGGGTGTATTGGATGTCTTGTGATGTCTTGGATGTATTGGATGCATTGGATGTCTTGTGATGTCTTGGATGTATTGGATGTATGGGATGTATTGGATGTCTTGTGATGTCTTGGATGTATTGGATGTATTGGATATATTGGATGTCTTGGATGTATTGGATGTCTTGTGATGTCTTGGATGTATTGGATGTATTGGATGTCTTGTGATGTCTTGTGATGTCTTGGATGTATTGGGTGTATTGGATGTCTTGGATGTCTTGTGATGACTTGTGATGTCTTGGATGTATTGGATGTATTGGATGTCTTGGATGTCTTGTGATGTCTTGGATGTCTTGGATGTATGGGTGTATTGGATGTATCTGATGTATTGGATGTATTGGATGTGTCGGATGTATTGGGGACAGACAGCTGGCAGTCGGCACTGTGCTGCAAGGCTTGAGTGGACAAACGCTGTGTGATGTCAATCTTTGTCACACCATCAGTACAGGTCTTCCTTGATCTGCCTCTCGCTGTAAATCACATACCTTTTTGTTCAATGCTTGTTGAAACAGCTGGAAGGGTTGCATTCTGGTCATATGACTAGACCACGTAGCCTACTTCCCTGCTGATGAATATGATGGTGGAATGGTGCAGTTCTCGCCATTTCTCTGATCCCAAAATTAACGAAAAACTGAAATTTTGTGAAATTGTTATACATATTCTTGTATTTATAGCGCTTGTCCCCAATTTCGTTAGGACTCTGTGCATTACAAATAATCAAAATTTTCTGTGGAGCATACACAAGTCAATCTGTTACGCGAACTTATCACATCCCACTATACAGAAATTATTTGCAAAAATCTCTCGAGTTGTATCTCTCCACTGTTCCAGACTGAGTTACGCATCGGTTTGGACAGCGAACAAAAAACCTACATCAAACACAGAATGAAACCGAAAACACGTTAAAAAATATTTTTTTTAAATCAGATATCCGGTTCAGTTTCAGAATCTCAACGTAATTTCTCCGTGACTGGAATAAGTCATATACAGTGACGTCACATACACCATATCATGATGATCAGGGCATATACAATGACGTCACATTACCATACCATGATTATCATGGCATATACAGTGACGTCATTTTCACCGTACCATGATGATCATGGCATATACAGTGACGTCACATTCACCATACCATGATGATCATGGCATATACAGTGACGCCACATACACTATATCATGATGATCATGGCATACATAGTGACGCCACATACACTATATCGTGAAAATCATGGCATATACAGTGACGTCACATGACTATACCATAATGATTATAGCATATATAGTGACGTCACATTACCATATCATGATAATCATGGCATATACAGTGACGCCACATACACCATATCATGGATGATGATCAGGGCATATACAGTGACGCCACATACACCATATCATGGATGATGATCATGGCATATAGTGTGATGTCACATTCACCACACCATGGATGATGATCATGCCATATACAGTGACGCCACATACACCATAGCATGGATGATGATCATGACATATACAGTGACGCCACATACACCATATCATGGATGATGATCATGCCATATACAGTGACGCCACATACACCATATCATGGATGATGATCATGCCATATACAGTGACGCCACATACACCATGGATGATGATCATGGCATATAGTGTGATGTCACATTCACCACACCATGGATGATGATCATGGCATATACAGTGACGTCACATTCACCACACCATGGATGATGATCACGGCATATACAGTGACGCCATATACACCATATCATGATGATCATGCCATATACAGTGACGCCACATACACCATGGATGATGATCATGGC
>JAPXFY010000015.1:86130808-86133308 GCA_030674185.1 Monoplex corrugatus
GGATCCATCCAAACATCAAACAGTCCAGCTTGTAGCCATCCAAATATCAAACAGTCAACTTGTAGCCACCCAAACGTCAACAGTCCAGCTTGTAGCCATCCAAATATCAAACAGTCCAACTTGTAGCCATCCAAACATCAAACAGTCCAGCTTGTAGCCATCCAAATATCAAACAGTCCAACTTGTAGCCATCCAACGTCAAACAGTCCAACTTGTAGCATCAAACGTCAAACGTCCAGCTTGTAGCCATCCATACGTCAAACAGTCCAGCTTGTAGCCATCCAAACATCAAACAGTCCAACTTGTAGCCATCCAAACGTCAAACAGTCCACTTGTAGCCATCCAAACGTCAAACAGTCAGCTTGTAGCCATCCAAACGTCAAACAGTCAGCTTGTATCATACAACGTCAGTCCAGCTTGTAGCCATCCAAACATTAAACAGTCAGCTTGTAGCCATCAAACGTCAAACAGTCCAGCTTGTAGCCATCAAACGTCAAAGTCCACTTGTAGGCATCCAAAATAAACATCAGCTTGTAGCCATCAAAACGTCAAACAGTCCAGCTTGTAGCCATCCAAACGTCAAACAGTCCAACTTGTAGCATCCACAACTTACTCAAACCAATCCAGCTTGTAGCCATCACCAAACGTCAAACATAATCCAGCTTGTAGCCATCCAAACATCAAACATCCAGCTTGTAGCCATCCAAACGTCAAACATCCAAGCTTGTAGCCATCCAAACGTCAAACAATCCAACTTGTAGCCATCCAAACGTCAAACAGTCCAGCTTGTAGCCACCCAAACGTCAAACAGTCCAGCTTGTAGCCATCCAAACGTCAAACATCCACTTGTAGCCATCCAAACGTCAAACATCCACTTGTAGCCATCCAAACATCAAACAATCCAGACTTGTAGCCATCCAAACGTCAAACAGTCCAACTTGTAGCCACCAAACTCAAACAATCCAGCTTGTAGCCATCCAAACGTCAAACAGTCCAACTTTGTAGCCACCAAACGTCAAACAGTCCACTTGTAGCCATCCAAACGTCAAACAGTCCAGCTTGTAGCCATCCAAACGTCAAACAGTCCACTTGTAGCCACCCAAACGTCAAACAGTCCAGCTTGTAGCCATCCAAACGTCAAACAATCCAGCTTGTAGGCATCCAAACGTCAAACAGTCCAGCTTGTAGCCATCCAAACGTCAAACAGTCCAGCTTGTAGCCATCCAAACGTCAAACAGTCCAGCTTGTAGCCATCCAAACATCAAACAGTCCAGCTTGTAGCCGTCCAAATGTCAGTCCAGCTTGTATCTATCCAAATGGCAAACAGTCCAGCTTGTACCCATCCAAACTAAACAGCAGGAAGACTGAAATCTTGGTGATCAGTAAAAAACATGAAATCCCCTCATGCAAAATAACAGCAAATGGCACAACCTTGACACAGGTTCATAAGTTCAAATACCTGGGAACGGTCATTTCATCAGACGGCAGATGCACATCGGAAATAGCTGGCAGAATCGGCCAAGCCAAAACAGCATTCAAGAACATGACAAGCATTCTTACCAACAAATACCTATCAATTAACATCAGAAAGAAAGTCCTTGAATGTTATATAGAACCAGTACTGTTGTATGGATGCGAGGCGTGGACAATCAGCAAGCAGAGCCAGAGCAGAATCGAGGCAGCCGAGATGTAGTTTCTAAGAAGAATGTTGAGAGTTCCATGGACAGCAAAGAAAACAAACGAGACAGTCTTGATGGAGGCAGACACAAGCAGATCACTGATACGGAAGATTAGGAAAAGACAAGCAACATTTATAGGCCATTTTATGAGGAAGGGGGATTTGGAGCACCTGGTCACAACGGGAAAGCTGGAGGGAAAGAGAGCACGGGTAGACTCAGGGAGAGAATGCTGGACGGACTTGCAGAGTGGCTGGGGTTGAGGAGGGTGGGGGAGATGCTGGGGGCAACGAGAGATAGAGATGGTTGGAAGTCCATGGTCGCCAACGCCATGCGGCAGGGCACCTGATGATGATGATGATGGTGTCCATGGAACTTTCAACATTCTTCTTAGAAACCACATTTCAGTTGCCTCAATTTTGTTCTGGCTTTACTTGTTGACTGTCTACGCCTCACAACCGTATAACAACAATATTGGTTCTATATAACATTCAAGAACTCTCTTCCTGATGTTAATTGATAGGCATTTGTTGGTAAGAACGCTTTTCATCATTTTAAGTGCTGTTTTGGCTTCGCCGATTCTGCTGGCTATTTCTGATGTGCATCTGCCGTCTGGCAAGACAGCTGTTCCCAGATATTTGAACTTATCAAATTTGTGCCATTTGCTGTTATTTCGCATGAGAGGATTTCTTTTTCTTTTTTTTTTAACTGATTACCATGACTTCAGTCTTCTTGCTATTTAGCTCCCACCAATGATTTTGCATACTGTTGTACGGATGTGAGGTGTGGACAGTCAACAAGCAAAGCCAGAACAAGATTGAGGC
>JAPXFY010000015.1:86138308-86145808 GCA_030674185.1 Monoplex corrugatus
AGTGTGTACCGTTCACTGCCTGTGTGCAACATAACAGTTGGTGTGTAACGTTCACCGCCTGTGTGCAACATAAACAGTGTGTACCGTTCACTGCCTGTGTGCAACATAAACAGTGTGTACCGTTCACTGCCTGTGTGCAACATAAACAGTGTGTACCGTTCACTGTCTGTGTGCAAATAAACAGTGTGTACCGTTCACTGCCTATGTACAACATAAACAGTGTGTACCGTTCACTGCCTGTGTGCAACATAAACAGTTGGTGTGTACCGTTCACTGCCTGTGTGCAACATAAACAGTGTGTACCGTTCACTGCCTGTGTGCAACATAAACAGTTGGTGTGTACCGTTCACTGCCTGTGTACAGCATAAACAGTGTGTACCGTTCACTGCCTGTGTGCAACATAAACAGTGGTGTACCGTTCACTGCCTGTGTACACATAAACAGTGTGTACCGTTCACTGCCTGTGTACAACATAAACAGTGTGTACCGTTCACTGCCTGTGTGCAACATAAACAGTGTGTACCGTTCACTGCCTGTGTGCAACATAAACAGTTGGTGTGTACCGTTCACTGCCTGTGTACAACATAAACAGTTGGTGTGTACCGTTCACTGCCTGTGTGCAACATAAACAGTTGGTGTGTACCGTTCACTGCCTGTGTACAACATAAACAGTTGGTGTGTACCGTTCACTGCCTGTGTACAACATAAACAGTTGGTGTGTAGCTGAAAAGTTTACACAATGACTACTGTCTGAACAGTTTACACAATGATTACTGTCTGAACAGTTTACACAATGACTACTGTCTGGTGTCTGAACAGTTTACACAATGACTACTGTCTGGTAGCTGAAACAGTTACACAATGACTACTGTCTGGTGGCTGAACAGTTTACACAATGATTCTGTTGGTGGTTGAACAGTTTACACAATGATTTCTGTCTGGTGCTGAACAGTTTACACAATGACTACTGTGAACAGTGTACTGCTAGTTAACAGTTTACACATGACTACTGTTGGTGGCTGATACGCATGTTTCTTACACAATGACTACTGTTGGTGCTGACGTCTGATACGCTGTTACATACAATGATACTGTCTGGTGGCTGAACAGTTTACACAATGACTACTGTCTGGTGCTGAACAGTTTACACAATGACTACTGTCTGGTGGCTGAACAGTTTACACAATGACTACTGTCTGGTGGCTGAACAGTTTACACAATGACTACTGTCTGGTGGCTGAACAGTTTACACAATGACTACTGTCTGGTGGCTAAACAGTTTACACAATGACTACTGTCTGGTGGCTGAACAGTTTACACAATGACTACTGTCTGGTGCTAACAGTTTACACAATGACTACTGTCTGGTGGCTGAACAGTTTACACAATGACTACTGTCTGGTGCTGAACAGTTTACACAATGACTACTGTCTGGTGCTGAACAGTTTACACAATGACTACTGTCTGGTGGCTGAACAGTTTACACAATGACTACTGTCTGGTGGCTGAACAGTTTACACAATGACTACTGTCTGGTAGCTGAACAGTTTACACAATGACTACTGTCTGGTGGCTGAACAGTTTACACAATGACTACTGTCTGGTGCTGAACAGTTTACACAATGACTACTGTCTGGTGGCTGAACAGTTTACACAATGACTACTGTCTGGTGCTGAACAGTTTACACAATGACTACTGTCTGGTGGCTGAACAGTTTACACAATGACTACTGTTCTTGTAAAAACTGAACAGTTTACACAATGACTACTGTCTGGTGGCTGAACAGTTTACACAATGACTACTGTCTGGTAGCTGAACAGTTTACACAATGACTACTGTCTGGTGGCTGAACAGTTTACACAATGACTACTGTCTGGTGGCTGAACAGTTTACACAATGACTACTGTCTGGTGGATGAACAGTTTACACAATGACTACTGTCTGGTGGCTGAACAGTTTACACAATGACTACTGTCTGTGGCTGAACAGTTTACACAATGACTACTGTCTCGTGTCTGAACAGTTTACACAATGACTACTGCTGGTGGCTGAACAGTTTACACAATGACTACTGTCTGTGTGCTTACTATGAACAGTTTACACAATGACTACTGTCTGGTGGCTGAACAGTTTACACAATGACTACTGTATGGTGGCTGAACAGTTTACACAATCTATGTCTGGTGTGACTTTACACATGACTACTGTGAACAAGTTTACACAATGACTACTGTCTGGTGGCATGAACAGTTTACACAATGACTACTGTCTGGAACAGTTTACACAATGACTACTGTCTGGTGGCTGAACAGTTTACACAATGACTACTGTCTGGTAGGCATGAACAGTTTACACAATGACTACTGTATGGTAGCTGAACAGTTTACACAATGACTACTGTCTGGTAGCTGAACAGTTTACACAATGACTACTGTCTCGTGCTGAACAGTTTACACAATGATACTGTCTACAGTTACACAATGACTACTGTCTGGTAGCTGAACAGTTTACACAATGACTACTGTCTGTGGCTGAACAGTTTACACAATGATACTGTCTGTAACAGTTTACACAATGACTACTGTCTGGTAGCTGAACAGTTTACACAATGACTACTGTCTGGTAGCTGAACAGTTTACACAATGACTACTGTCTGGTAGCTGAACAGTTTACACAATGACTACTGTCGGTGCTGAACAGTTTAACAATGACTACTTTGTCTGAACAGTTTACACAATGACTACTGTTGGTGGCATGAACAGTTTACACAATGACTACTGTCTGGTGGCTGAACAGTTTACACAATGACTACTGTCTGTGCTGAACAGTTTACACAATGACACTGTCTGGTGCTGAACAGTTTACACAATGACTACATGTCTGGTAGCTGAACAGTTTAACAACAATGACTACTGTCTGGTAGCATGAACAGTTTACACAATGACTACTGTCTGGTAGCTGAACAGTTTACACAATGACTACTGTCTGGTGGCTGAACAGTTTACATGACACGTTGAACTTACAATATTGTCTGGTGGCTGAACAGTTTACACAATGACTACTGTCTGTGGCTGAACAGTTTACACAATGACTACTGTGTCTGCGTTTACAATGACTACTGTCTACATTCAATGACTACTGTCTGGTAGCTGAACAGTTTACACAATGACTACTGTCTGGTGGCTGAACAGTTTACACAATGACTACTGTCTGGACTGAACAGTTTACATCAATGACTACTGTCTGGTAGCTGAACAGTTTACACAATGACTACTGTCTGGTAGCTGAACAGTTTACACAACTACTGTCGTAAACAGTTTACACAATGATACTGTGGGCTGAACAGTTTTACACAATGACTACTGTCTGAAACAGTTTACACAATGACTACTGTCTGGTAGCTGAACAGTTTACACAATGACTACTGTCTGGCTGAACAGTTTACACAATGACTACTGTCTGGTAGCTGAACAGTTTACACAATGACTACTGTCTGGTAACTGAACAGTTTACACAATGACTAAATGTCTGGTAGCTGAACAGTTTACACAATGACTACTGTCGCTAACAGTTTACACAATGACTACTGTCTGGTGGACTCAAATGAACTGTTTTACACAATGACTACTGTCTGGTAGCTGAACAGTTTACACAATGACTACTGTACTGGTGGCTGAACAGTTTACACAATGACTACTGTCTGTCTGAACAGTTTACACAATGACTACTGTCTGTGGCTGAACAGTTTACACAATGACTATCTGTACTGAACAGTTTACACAATGACTACTGTCTGGTAGCTGAACATTTACACAATGACTACTGTCTGAACAGTTACCAAACTATGTTTACTTACACAATGACTACTGTCTGGTAGCTGAAAAGTTTTACACAATGACTACTGTCTGGTAGCGAACAGTTTACACAATGACTACTGTCTGGTGCTGAACAGTTTACACAATGACTACTGTCTGGTAGCTGAACAGTTTATACAATGACTACTGTCTGGTAGTACATGAACAGTAATTACACAATGACTACTGTCTGAACAGTTTACACTATGACTACTGTCTGGTGCATGAACAGTTTACACAATGACTACTGTCTGAACAGTTTACACAATGACTACTGTCTGAACAGTTTACACAATGACTACTGTCTGGTGGCTGAACAGTTTACACAATGACTACTCTATGGTGGCTGAACAGTTTACACAATGACTACTGTCTGGTAGCTGAACAGTTTACACAATGATTACTGTCTGAACAGTTTACACAATGACTACTGTATGGTGGCTGAACAGTTTACACAATGACTACTGTCTGGTAGCTGAACAGTTTACACAATGACTACTGTCTGAACAGTTTACACAATGACTACTGTCTGGTAGCTGAACAGTTTACACAATGAGTACCGTCTGAACAGTTTACACAATGACTACTGTCTAGTGGCTGAACAGTTTACACAATGATTACTGTCTGGTTGTACAACAGTTTACACAATGACTACTGTCTGGTGGCTGAACAGTTTACACAATGACTACTGTCTGGTGGCTGAACAGTTTACACAATGACTACTGTCTAGTGGCTGAACATTTACACCATGATTACTGTCTGACTACTGTGTGTGTGTGTTTGTGTGCATGTGTGTGTGTGTGTGTGTGTGTGTGTGTGTGTGTGTGTGTGTGTGTGTGTGTGTGTGTGTGTGTGTGTGTGTGTGTGTAAGTGTATGTGTATGTGTGTAAGTGTGTGTGTGTGTTTTTGAGTATTCGCTTGAATGTCTAAGTATGATGAGGATGATGATGTATAAGTATTAACTTCCTTGTTCTCTATGCAAAGGTATTGTTTATACGCCTCCCAAAGCCCAACCCCTCGTCCTCGTCGTGGGAGGTGGAAACAGGAAATGCTGGCCAACGGGGCACTGGTGAAGCTGTGACTGGCTTAGCAGGCCGGCAGTGGATAAACAAATTGCTCAAGACAATATGAGGAGATACAACCGGACTGATTACAACGGAAAACGACGTGGCGAGGAAAACGGACAACGATTAAAGAAAAACGAAAAGGTTGGGAACTGGAACATTTGCGGTTTGACGAACAAAGAACCAGAGATAGTAGAGTTCATGATCCAGCGCAAGATCTCCATACTGGGCATTGCAGACACCAGAAAGAAAGGAACAGGAACAAAGGAAATAGATGCCAACTATGTTCTGATTTGGAGCGTGTAAGCAAGGAACAGAGAGCAGCACATGGCGTGGGTTTCATCCTACACCATGACAAGGCAAAAGACCTAGTGAGTACGGAGTTCATTTCAGAAAGACTCTTGAAGATCGGCATTAGAGAGGACAACAAGATCAACAACTACATTCAAGTGTATGCACCATGTAATGACTCCTACTCAGATGAGGATAAGGACTCCTTCTTCGAAAAACTCTCGGACACCATCAACAGCATCCTGGACCAAGAAGACCTGTACGTCATGGGAGATTTCAATGGCAGAGTCGGAGAGAGAAGAACACCATGGACAAAGCATCTTGGTCCACACAGTGACCACAGAACACCATGCAATTACAACGGCAACCATGTATTGGAACTGTGTGCAGAACATGATCTTATTGTCACCAACACCTTCTTCCAGCACAGAGCCACTCAGATCTACACCTGGTACAAATGGAGCGACATCGACGTCTCATCTCAAATCGACTTCACACTAGCAAGATCTAGAATGCGGAGCAACATCAGAGACTCAAGAGCCATCCCCAACGCAGGTCTGGACACAGACCACAGGCCAATCATCACGACGTTGGTCACTCAGAAGAAGAGGAGGTTCACCAAAAAGAAGAAACAGCCGGAAAGACTCAACATGCACAAGCTTCAAGACGAAGAGGTGCAGACTCAGATCAGATGCACCATCAGTGAAAAATTGAACTGTAGTGACCCTACATTACTAAACGTAGAGGAAGCTTGGGGCATCTTCAAGACAGTCCTCCTGGACACCATAAAAGAAGCCTGTGGCACCAAGAAGACAGGAGGAAGAAACAGAAAGGCAACAGCTTGGTGGAACAAAGAAGTGAAGGATGCTATCAAGGAAAAGAAGAAACTACACAAGATCTGGGTCAAGTCAAAGGATGAAGAGGACTACATCAAGTACAGACTTGCAAGAAGACACAGCAAGAAAGTTGTGAGAACAGCAAAGGAAAAGTCATGGACCCAGTATGGTGAAAAACTCTGAAACATGCAAAGCTTCCCCAAGAGAGTTTTACAAGAGTGTGAAAGCGATGAGAGTGCGAGATGAACCTTTCGATCCAACCACTATCATCAACGATGCAAACGGGGAAGCATTGCATGAAGAGGAGAAAATAGTGAAGAGGTGCGAAAACTATTTCAAAGAGCTACTAAACCCATCAGGAGTACGGGCACAAGACACACAGTCCCGGTTCACCCCCAGCCACCCAGACCACTCAGAACCTACCATCCTAGAGAGTGAAGTAAGAAAAGCAGTGAAGACCAGTCCTAAAGGCAAGGCAGCTAGAGACGATGGCATAACAACTGAAGCCATCCATGTGTGCGGTGAAACCGGAATTCAGTGGCTCACCACCATCTTTCAGAAAGCTTGGGAGGAGAGAAAAGTACCAGAAGACTGGCAAAATGTAAGGAAGAAGAAGGGCAGCAAGAAAGACTGCAGTACCTACAGAGGCATATCACTACTCAGCCATGTAGGGAAAATGTATGCAAAGATCCTGGAGCAGCGCACTCGAGCGAAAACAGAACATCTCCTCAGTGACGCCCAATTTGGCTTCAGAAAAGGAAGAGGGTGCACCGATGCAATCTTTGCATTCCAACAACTGTGCGAGAGGACGACCGAATACGACCGAGATCTCCATCTTGTATTCGTTGATCAAGAAAAGGCCTTTGATCGAGTCAACAGAGACAAGCTATGGAAGGTCCTCGAGCACTACGACGTCAAGGGCCAGCTGCTAGACAACATTCGGGCCATCTACGCCAACAGCAGGAGTGCAGTCCGCACCGCCAGTGGAACATCTGACTGGGTCCCAGTGACATCGGGAGTAAAGCAGGGCTGTAATCTCTCCCCTCTTCTCTTCGTGGTCTATATGGATCAGATTACGAAGGAGGCAAACCCAGACCCTGAGGCACTCAATGAACTCATGTTTGCGGACGACCAGCAATGGTGAACAATGACAAGATACAGCTACAGGAGCACACAGACCAGCTCAATGAAAACTGCGAGACATACGGCATGAAGATCAGCGTCAGCAAGACCGAGGTCATGACTGTCAGTAAGAGACCAAACAAACTGGATATCAACATCAACGGAACCCAGTTGAAGCAAGCCAGTGAATTTAAATACCTGGGCAGCATCTTCACTGAAAATGGCAAACTAGACAGAGAAATCGAGACCAGATGCCAGAAAGCCAACGCAGTCAGCTACCAACTTGCCCCTCTCTTGAAACACGCCAGCATTCCCACCAGCACTAAGGCGAA
>JAPXFY010000015.1:86150808-86190808 GCA_030674185.1 Monoplex corrugatus
GTTTACAGTGGCAAGGACACTACTGTTCTTGTGTAATAAACTGTTTCTAAGTGTGAAATGTTTACAGTGGAAAGGGCCACTGTTCTTGTGTAATAAACTGTTTCTAAGTGTGAAGTGTTTACAGTGGCAAGGACACTACTGTTCTTGTGTAATAAACTGTTTCTAAGTGTGAAATGTTTACAGTGGAAAGGCCACTGTTCTTGTGTAATAAACTGTTTCTAAGTGTGAAGTGTTTACAGTGGCAAGGACACTACTGTTCTTGTGTAATAAACTGTTTCTAAGTGTGAAGTGTTTACAGTGGCAAGGACCACTGTTCTTGTGTAATAAACTGTTTCTAAGTGTGAAATGTTTACAGTGGCAAGGGCCACTGTTCTTGTGTAATAAACTGTTTCTAAGTGTGAAGTGTTTACAGTGGCAAGGACACTACTGTTCTTGTGTAATAAACTGTTTCTAAGTGTGAAGTGTTTACAGTGGCAAGGGCCACTGTTCTTGTGTAATAAACTGTTTCTAAGTGTGAAGTGTTTACAGTGGCAAGGACTTGCTCTAAGACAGGTCCAGTGGGACCTAACACTACTATCTCCTGAGTGAGACAATGTTTTGATGTTTGAAGTTTGAAAAGGTATCAGATATGTGGGAAAAGAGACGACATATGTGGCTTGACCGTCTTGCTTTGTGTCAGTCAGGCAAGAGTCTTTGGTGCCGGTCTGTGAGTCAGATTCAAGGGACTGCCAGAATGCCCAAAGGACAGACCAGAGTATGATGTGTTGTCACAGGGGAACACCACGTAAACTTCACATCTGAGGCAGAAGCCATCGTGCAAACAGCCTCCATAGTTCACACCTCAGACAAAGACCTTCATCAATTGCTTGTTTTCTGTGTGGCACCCTCTCGGTCCTGCAGACATATCAGAACAGCAAACTGCCATTCCTGACCAAAGCACTACAAGAAGATGCCACTGGCAGAAAAATGGTGCTGCAGTGGATTCCAGCCCACCGTGGAGAGTTCATGAGAACCACCAGGTTGATCATCTGGCAAAGGAGGCGCTGCGGGAACTCAATCCAACAACAGCATCAGCTACAGCGAAATGCAGAATTATGTCTGTAAATATTTCGGTAAGTTTTAGTTTCAGTTTCAGTTTCAGTTTCAATTTCTCGAGATAACGTCACCGCGCTGTGTGTGATTTCCATATGCACTAACGTCAGGTGAGTGGTCTTAATGTAGAAGTGGAGTAATCTTATGGTACAGTGTTATCGTTTCTGTTTATGATCGTTAGGAATGAGCTCTGCTTTGTCTTTCTGGGTCTTTTGTGTGCTATTGACCCAGAGTCCGTATTTCCTGATAGCAGCGAGGTAACAGAAGTTTTGATATCAGCTACACAAAGTGAATTGTTTGATGTTAGTTTGTCGACTGGGACAACGACTGCTGAAGGAATATGTGACAGAAAGATGAAACTGACCACTGACTCTTACATCAGTTTCAGTTTCATTTCCAATTTCTCAAGACATCTCCGCTTTAGGAACGAATTGCATATGCACTAAAGTTACAGGTGCCATGTGTATGGTTATCATGGCACAAGACTTAAGACTGCACCATAAACCTATGAGCTGGCCAGGTCCTGAGGCCCTACCTAGCCTATGTTTCACCTAGTCTATATTTTACTTGAATCACATTGTAATATATAATTGTATATAATATGCTCTCTATAATTTTCCATTGCTTTTATTCTTTCTCCCCATTTATAGCCGTGTGCGTGCGTGCGTGTGTGTGTGTGTGTATGTGTGTGTGTGTGTGCGTGTGCGTGTGTGTGCGTGCGTGCGTGTGTGTCTGTTTCAGCGCTTTGATTTGATTTTATCAAGATTTTGCGCTATACAAATATTGTAATTATTATTATTATTATTATATTGGGATTGTACCAGCCTATCACTGGAATAATCTTGGTAACACGTAAATGACATGTGTATCTGTGTAACTTATCTACAAAAAAGGGATATATATATATATATATACAATCATATAATATATATGTATATCATCATCATCATCAGGTGCCCTGCCGCATGGCGTTGGCGATCATGGACTTCCATCTGTCTCTATCTCTTGTTGCCCCAAGCATCTCTTCCACCCTCCTTGTCCCCAGCCACTCTGCAAGTCCGTCTAGTATCTTCTCCCTGGGTCTACTTGGTGCTCTCTTTCTCTCCAGCTTTCCCGTTGTGACCAGGTCCTCCAAATCCCCCTTCCTCATAAAATGGCCTATAAATGTTGCCTGTCTTTTCCTAATCTTCCTTATCAATGATCTACTTGTGTCTGCCTCCATCAAGACTGTCTCGTTTGTTTTCTTTGCTGTCCATGGAACTCGCAACATTCTTCTTAGAAACCACATCTCAGCTGCCTCAATCTTGTTCTGGCTTTGCTTGTTGACTGTCCACGCCTCACAACCATACAGCAGTATTGGTTCTATATAACATTCAAGGACTCTCTTCCTGATGTTAATTGATAGGCATTTGTTAGTAAGAATGCTTGTCATCTTCTTGAATGCTGTTTTGGCTTGGCCTATTCTGCTGGCTACCTCTGATGTGCATCTGCCGTCTGGTGAAATGATCGTTCCCAGGTATTTAAATTTATCAACCTGTCTCAAGATTGTGCCGTTTGCTGTTATTTTGCATGAAGGGATTTCATGTTTTTTACTGATCACCATGACTTCAGTCTTCCTGCTGTTTAGTTCCAAGCCCTTACCTGTGCTTTCTATTTCTAGTATATTCACAAGGTTTTGTAGGTCCCTTTCATTTTCTGCAATTAGCACGGTGTCATCCGCGTATCGAATGTTCTTTATCATTTTTCCTCCAACTTTTAATCCAGGGTGTTCTTCTAGGTTTCTCATGATGTTTTCGCTGTAAAGTGAAAACAGATCTGGTAACAAAACACATCCCTGTCTGACTCCTCTTTTGATGTTTTGGAAAGAGCTTGTATCGTTTTCTATTCTCATTGCAGCTGTTTGTTCCCAGTACATATTTCTGATTATTCGTAGATCTTTTCCATCAATATTGAGTCTTTTTAGTTGGTTGATCAATTCTTCATATCTCACCCGATCGAAAGCCTTGGTATAATCAACAAAACATAATTACAAGTCCTTATTCATCTCGATTGACCTCTCTATGATAGTTCTTAGGATGTATATGGCATTAATAGTTCTGTTCCCTTCCACAAATCCACACTGTTCTTCTGCTGTTTCTCTTTTGATTCTATTCCTTGTCCTCATCATGATTATTCTTAACAGTACTTTGTTATATGACTCATCAAATTGATTGTGCGATGGAGTTCGGATTCTATAGCCCCTGTCTTCTTTGGAAGTGCAATGAAAATTGATTTTGACATATCTTTGGGGATTTTTCCAGTGTCATAAATTTCATTTAGGAGATCTGTTATTTTTCCTACACCAAATTCCTCCAGGGCTTCAATCATCTCTGTAGTAATGTTGTCTGGTCCTGGGGCTTTTCCTGGTTTCATCTTTTTCAGTGCTGCTCTAACTTCATCTTTCATTATGGGTGGTCCTTCAAAGTTCTTTTTAATAATGTGTTCTTCTTTTCTGTCATCTTCAAAAAGGTCTTTAATGTACTCTCCCCATCTGTCTGATACTTTGTTTTTTCCATGATAAGCGTGCCATCTTTCGATTTTAAGCAACCAGTTGATGTGCATGTATTTTTCCTGTGGACAATTTCTTCAGTTCGTCTGTACATACTCTGAGGATCCGTTTTGTGTTGGTCTTCTATTTGTTTGCATTTTGTTTTCAGCCAAGCTTCCTTAGCTTTATTGCACCTATTCCTGATTTCTTTGTTGATCTTCTTGTATATCTCCTCGTTTCTCATTGGCTTCCTCCGTTCCTCCATCAAGCGCAAAATTTCTTTTGTAATCAATTTCCTTTTTTTGGTTTTCTATCTACCACAGGGATTTCTTCAGAAGCTTCATTTATCGAATTTTTCAACTTTGTCCATTGTTCCTCACTGTCACCAACGTCTTCCAGACCACTGAATTTGTTTTGAACATGTAGATTAATTTTTTTACGTATCACTTCATCTGTCTTTAAGAGTCCAAGATTTAGTTTGATATTGCTTTTGGTCTGTTTCCTTTTCCGTAATTTCAGCCTAAATCTTCCCACTACAGGATTGTGGTCACTGTTGCAGTCTCCGCCTGGTAGTGTTTTTGCTGACAGTGAAGAATTTCTAAATCTTTTATTAATCAGGATGTAGTCAATCTGATTTTTGGTATTATCTCCTGGACTCATCCAAGTCCATTTTCTTCTATTAGGCTGCTCAAACCTGGTGTTTCCTACTATGAACTCATTCAACTGTGCCCATTCTACAAGTTTCTCTCCCATTTCATTTTGCGTACCAAGGCCATGAGGTCCATCTATATCCTCCACCTTATCCTGTCCCACTTTAGTATTAAAATCTCCCATTATTACAGTAATTTCTTGTGATTTACATTGGGTCTTGACCTTCTCTAATACTTCATAGAAGTTGTCGATGTCTTCCTGAGTACTTGCGGATGTTGGTGCATACACCTGAATGATGTTGATATCAGATGGTTTGCCTCCCAATTTGACCAGCAAACCTCTGTCGGACACAGCCCAGTATCCCTTAACTGCTTTTGATTTGTCCTTGTCCATTACGATGCCTATAGCTCTTTCATGTGAGATACCACCAGAGTATATCATTGTGTATTCTCCTGATGTTATCATGCCTGCCCCCTTCCATCTCACTTCCCCTAGTCCTAAAATACCAATGTTAAGCCTTTCCATCTCTGTTTTGTTATTTTATAATAATTTATTTACCCTTTTGCAATAGTGTTCTGATATTCCATGTTGTAACTTTGATGTTTTTGAGTCTGAGTTTGGGTTTGGAATTGGTCGCAGTAACTTGCTGACGGTCTCGTGTCACCTGCGCTGCATGACAGTCCCTACCTGACGAAGGTGCTCCACAGGAGCCCCTATTTACGTCGTTGTCTTCATTTTCCTTTTGTCTGTCCATCTATAAATAACCTGGGGAAAATATGATGGTGGTTTCCCGTTGCCTTCCATCGGTTTGTGTACGGTCTCTCCGCTAGCCTTATTCTCTCCCGACATGTCCACAAGGCAGTGGAGCTATTCACTCATAGCTTGGGGATCTGGTTCGTGGGCACCAGGGTATATCCACACGCAAGTGGGCATGCGTGCCACAAGTCTGGGAGCCAGACCTCCTCCGAGTCCCACGAGATTTAGCCTGAGTCCGTGAGGTGCTCAGTTACCGCCTGTCGCCACGAGGAGGCACAACGTAGGGCTTGCTGATGGAGAAGCTATGTACTGACAGGAAGAGACTTACGCATTCTGCTCTTCTTTCCGCATAGCTGCAAGCAGCAGTGCTAGCCAGCGGTGCAGGCTGAAAGTGAGAGGTGACAAGCACGCAGTCACCAGCCGACACAATGGACGCATCACATCTGCCGATGACATATATGTATATACATAAAGTACATAAATATTTAAAGGTCTGAATAACAAAACAACTAGCTATTCTGTATGAACACGTCTCACATGACAGAAAAAAAACCTGCCCCCCCCTCCCCCACTCCCCCACTCCCCAGTCAATTCACAAAGCCTCAGGTATCAACTAGGCGAAGACTATATTTTCTTAAAATCATAGCCCCAGCGGTCTGTCGTTCACTTCCGAGGAAAGAAAGGCAATAGATAAGTGTGTAAGTCAGTCAGTCAGTAAGAAGTAAGTAAGTAAATAAGTAAGTCAGTAAGTCAGTCAGTCAGTCAGTCAGTCAGTAAGTATATATGTAAATAGGTTAAAAAAATGAAGAAGTACGTAGATAAATAAACGAGTAAGGAATGAAAATACCAAATAAAAGAAAATACATACATGTACATATACCCACATGCCCGCACACAGACATACACCTGTAAATACATTCATACATACACATCCATATCCACACAGTATGATGGCCGACAACAACAGCAACGACAACAACAACAACAACAATAGCAACAACCACAACAACAACGACAACAAAAACAACAACAGCAAGGAGGAAACACACATATATACATATCATGACAGACATATCTGGACAACAGTCAATAAACAGCCCACAAACACACAAACAGACAATCTGGCAAACTTGCTTATTCTCCAGTTGTCTTTTCCTTTTCTTCACTTTTCCTTTATTTGTTTCAGGAAAAGCCCAAGCACTGTCCATTCCACTCTGTAAGAGTTTGTGCAGTGTTACTTTTGAGATGATACCAGTGTTGGTCTGATTAATGACAACTCTTGTTTTTCCTTTCATAGTGAATTTTCCGGCCACTTCCTCTGTCTATTCCTTTTTGGGTAAGACGTTCAATGGTATGATGACTCACATTTTGTTCGCGAAGGTACGATTTAAAGCATCTAAGAACCTCAGACTTTCCCAGATGGAGAATTTTTGTAGTGGCATCGCCTGCAAGTTTATCGGCACATTCATTTCCCTTAATACCAGCGTGTCCAGGGAAGTAGATCCACGTGAGATTTTGTAGGTCGATATTGTTCATTTGCTTTGTGCCATTCTGGGGTCCCTACTCCATTTTGCACTTTTTGAAGTTGATTCATTGAGTCAGTCAGGATGAAAGCTTAGTTTTCTTTCATGTCGTCATTCAGTGATGTTAGCCATTGTAGTGCATGTGTGACTGCCTCAGTTTCCATTGTTAGACTGGAGGTTGTGATATCATATGTAGCGTTTTCTTCATGTTTGGTGTTTCCACTCTGTTAAACAGTGAAGCACCATCCAGATTTGTCATTGGTGACTGAGCCATCAGTGTATATGATTACATCTTT
Source organism: Monoplex corrugatus (assembly GCA_030674185.1). Classification (NCBI taxonomy): domain Eukaryota; kingdom Metazoa; phylum Mollusca; class Gastropoda; order Littorinimorpha; family Ranellidae; genus Monoplex; species Monoplex corrugatus. The sequence continues at coordinate 86,157,654 of JAPXFY010000015.1, forward strand.
GGGGTTGCAACTTACTTGTTCCATGAGTAGCCAGATTTCTGCATCTGTTTTCCCTTCTGGTCATTCGCGACTGTGTCTCCCTAGATTTTTGGGTATGATAGTTTTGTACAAAGTTTTTAAATGGTTTGGATGTTTTTCCCATTCCTTTGTCCCTTTGAGGTCTGTCAGTAGACAGCAGAGAGTGATCGTCGGAACCACAAAAGACACCCACGGAGACTATGCGATACCTGCTCGACCTTCCTTCAATACAGTCGAGACACAAAATAAAACAGGTAAAGGCATATTTCAGGGCAATGGAGAACCCAGAAAACTCACTCCACTGGATGGTCGGAACAGGAATAAAGGATGGAACAGGCAGAAGACACCATTCAGCATGTGTGTCAACTGACTCCATCAACGATTGCCCAGTACAGACACAAACCTATGGTTACACAAGGTCGACAAGGGACCAAGAGACGTGGACATAACCAGTACAGACACAAACCTATGGTTACACAAGGTCGACAAGGGACCAAGAGACGTGGGCATAACCAGTACAGACACAAACCTATGGTTACACAAGGTCGACAAGGGACCAAGAGACGTGGGCATAACCAGTGGCTGTTGTGGACGTAAACCCTGTCAGTCCTGTCAAAATCAGTGTGGATGTAAACCCTGTCAGTCCTGTCAAAATCATTGTGGATGTAAATCCTGTCAGTCCTGTCAAAATCATTGTGGATGTAAACCCTGTCAGTCCTGTCAAAATCATTGTGTGTGTAAACCCTGTCAGTCCTGTCAAAATCATTGTGGATGTAAACCCTGTCAGTCCTGTCAAAATCATTTTGGATGTAAACCCTGTCAGTCCTGTCAAAATCAGTGTGGATGTAAACCCTGTCAGTCCTGTCAAAATTATTGTGTGTGTAAACCCTGTCAGTCCTGTCAAAATCATTGTGGATGTAAACCCTGTCAGTCCTGTCAAACTCAGTGTGTGTGTAAACCCTGTTAGTCCTGTCAAAATCATTGTGGATGTAAACCCTGTCAGTCCTGTCAAAATCATTGTGTGTGTAAACCCTGTCAGTCCTGTCAAAATCAGTGTGGATGTAAACCCTGTCAGTCCTGTCAAAATCAGTGTGGATGTAAACCCTGTCAGTCCTGTCAAAATCATTGTGTGTGTAAACCCTGTCAGTCCTGTCAAAATCATTGTGGATGTAAACCCTGTCAGTCCTGTCAAAATCATTTTGGATGTAAACCCTGTCAGTCCTGTCAAAAACATTGTGGATGTAAACCCTGTCAGTCCTGTCAAAATCAGTGTGGATGTAAACCCTGTCAGTCCTGTCAAAATCATTGTGTGTGTAAACCCTGTCAGTCCTGTCAAAATCATTGTGGATGTAAACCCTGTCAGTCCTGTCAAAATCATTGTGGATGTAAACCCTGTCAGTCCTGTCAAAATCATTGTGGATGTAAACCCTGTCAGTCCTGTCAAAATCATTGTGGATGTAAACCCTGTCAGTCCTGTCAAAATCATTATGGATGTAAACCCTGTCAGTCCTGTCAAAATCATTGTGTGTGTAAACCCTGTCAGTCCTGTCAAAATCATTGTGGATGTAAACCCTGTCAGTCCTGTCAAAATCATTGTGGATGTAAGCCCTGTCAGTCCTGTCAAAATCATTTTGGATGTAAACCCTGTCAGTCCTGTCAAAATCATTTTATAATTTTTTTCGAACCCAGCTATCTCCTATCCAGTGTTGAGCCTCCTATGAGCTCTTCAGGAAGACTGGGACCACACAGTTGAGCCTCCTATGAGCTCTTTAGGAAGACTGGGACCACACAGTTGAGCCTCCTATGGGCTCTTTAGGAAGACTGGGACCACCCAGTTGAGCCTCCTATGAGCTCTTTAGGAAGACTGGGACCACACAGTTGAGCCTCCTATGAGCTCTTTAGGAAGACTGGGACCACACAGTTGTGTCTCCTATGAGCTCTTTAGGAAGACTTGGACCACACAGTTGTGTCTCCTATGGACTCTTTAGGAAGACTGGGACCACACAGTTGAGCCTCCTATGAGCTCTTTAGGAAGACTGGGACCACACAGTTGAGCCTCCTATGGGCTCTTTAGGAAGACTGGGACCACCCAGTTGAGCCTCCTATGAGCTCTTTAGGAAGACTGGGACCACACAGTTGAGCCTCCTATGAGCTCTTTAGGAAGACTGGGACCACACAGTTGTGTCTCCTATGAGCTCTTTAGGAAGACTGAGACCACACAGTTGTGTCTCCTATGGACTCAGGAAGACTGGGACCACACAGTTGAGCCTCCTGTGGGCTCTTTAGGAAGACTGGGACCACACAGTTGTGTCTCCTATGAGCTCTTTAGGAAGACTTGGACCACACAGTTGTGTCTCCTATGGACTCAGGAAGACTGGGACCACACAGTTGAGCCTGCTATGGGCTCTTTAGGAAGACTCAGCTGAGCCTCCTATGGGACTGGGACCACACAGTTGAGCCTCCTATGAGCTCTTTAGGAAGACAGGGACCACACAGTTGAGCCTCCTACGGGCTCTTTAGGAAGACTGGGACCACACAGTTGAGCCTCCTATGGGCTCTTTAGGAAGACTGGGACCACACAGTTGAACCTCCTATGGGCTCTTTAGGAAGACTGGGACCACACAGTTGAGTCTCCTATGGGTTCTTTAGGAAGACTGGGACCACATAGTTGAGCCTCCTATGGGCTCTTTAGGAAGACTGGGACCACACAGTTGAGCCTCCTATGGGCTCTTTAGGAAGACTTGGACCACACAGTTGAGCCTCCTATAAGCTCTTTAGGAAGACTGGGACCACACAGTTGAGCCTCCTATGGGCTCTTTAGGAAGACTGGGACCACACAGTTGAGCCTCCTATAAGCTCTTTAGGAAGACTGGGACCACACAGTTGAGCCTCCTATGAGCTCTTTAGGAAGACTGGGACCACACAGTTGAGCCTCCTGTGGGCTCTTTAGGAAGACTGGGACCACACAGTTGAGCCTCCTGTGGGCTCTTTAGGAAGACTGGGACCACACAGTTGAGCCTCCTATGAGCTCTTTAGGAAGACTGGGACCACACAGTTGAGCCTCCTATGGGCTCTTTAGGAAGACTGGGACCACACAGTTGAGCCTCCTATGGTTCTTTAGGAAGACTGGGACCACATAGTTGAGCCTCCTATGGGCTCTTTAGGAAGACTGGGACCACACAGTTGAGCCTCCTATGGGCTCTTTAGGAAGACTGGGACCACACAGTTGAGCCTTCTATAAGCTCTTTAGGAAGACTGGGACCACACAGTTGAGCCTCCTATGGGCTCTGTAGGAAGACTGGGACCACACAGTTGAGCCTCCTATGAGCTCTTTAGGAAGACTGGGACCACACAGTTGAGCCTCCTGTGGGCTCTTTAGGAAGACTGGGACCACACAGTTGAGCCTCCTGTGGGCTCTTTAGGAAGACTGGGACCACACAGTTGAGCCTCCTGTGGGCTCTTTAGGAAGACTGGGACCACATAGTTGAGCCTCCTATGGGCTCTTTAGGAAGACTGGGACCACACAGTTGAGCCTCCTATGAGCTCTTTAAGAAGACTGGGACCACACAGTTGAGCCTCCTATGAGCTCTTTAGGAAGACTGGGACCACACAGTTGTGTCTCCTATGGGCTCTTTAGGAAGACTGTGACCACACAGTTGAGCCTCCTATGGACTCTTTAGGAAGACTGGGACCACACAGTTGAGCCTCCTATGAGCTCTTTAGGAAGACTGGGACCACACAGTTGAGCCTCCTATGGACTCTTTAAGAAGACTGGGACCACACAGTTGAGCCTCCTATGAGCTCTTTAGGAAGACTGGGACCACACAGTTGTGTCTCCTATGAGCTCTTTAGGAAGACTGGAACCACACAGTTGAGCCTCCTATGGGCTCTTTAGGAAGACTGGGACCACACAGTTGAGTCTAATCCACTTCAGAGATGCGTTATTGAAGGTGCTGCTAAACATTCATGATCAGCACCGCAGGTGTCGGTATCTCTCGAGACTGGTTGATGCCAGGACATCAAATAAAAGTAACCGTAGAGTAAAGCTGTCACGCTGTCTCAGTCCATAATGGAACACCATAGCGTCATGGTTATCGTCGTCATCATCGTCATTATCATGACATTGTGAAAAAATTGTTCCACATTCCCAGCACGCAACACTGAAAACTTGTCTGTTCACTGTCCATCTTGACGTGTCCATCATTCTGGTGATGTCAGCCTTGTGTATTACAGGCCCCTCTCCCTCCCTCCCCAATTCAAGACCTCGCCAACGCTTGGAGTTTTACACAGGCTGGGGAAATCTGCCAGGTAATGGACAAGGAATTCTGTGTGACTTGGAGAAAGAATGAGACCCATCAAAAGAAAAGAAGAAGGAAATAGTAGAGAAAGAAAGAACAAAAGACAGACAAAGAATATTAAAAGACCCGCAACAAGAAAGGAAATTGGAGCTCGTAGAAAAGGGAAAGTAAGATCTGGCTGCACGAAGACGGGCCAAAGGCTGCACGACCAATGTCTTTCATAATACAATACGACACAATATAATACCTATCATATAATACAACAATACAATATCTATCTTGGACACATTGACTTCAAAAGTAGACTGCAGAAAGAAGCGGAAGGTTGGGTATTTCCACTGTGTACACCGGCTGCTTGCTTCTTTTGACACAACCGTGGACACAGGATCTGATATTTCCCGCTCACTCCCAGCCAGCAACAAGAAACACTGGCCTGCCTTAGTGCTGCAATTATTCTGGTGGCGTCAGCTGTTTCATAGGTCCCATTCTTCTCCTCACCCCTCCCTCCCTCTCTGTTCCAAAACCTTACCAGCACACAGGGTATGTGGAGCTCAAGGAGTCTGCCAGATAATTGCTGGCAGATCTGGGTTGAGCACTTATGGACTTGTCCGATGTGCGATGAATCCTTGTAAACAACCTCCATACTTCAAAATCCACGCGCAAGAACGCGTATCTGATATAACTAGACAAGACAGGCGCAAATTTTCGGCCGACTGGCCTTTGTCAAGCGTAAATGTAAGATCACAAACGAACAAACACCAAATACAAAAATCAGGAGAAAAAGACTGAAATCGTTTTTGCTTTCTATTTCTATTATATTCACAAGGTTTAGTAGGTCTTTCTTCGTTTTCTGCAAACAGCACGGTGTCGTCTGCGTCTATGTCTTTGTCTCTCTGAACATATCACAAGCAACATGTTTTAATTTCCTTTTTTTTAATTCAGATTAGATGTTTCAGTGCTCCATGAAGCAAGGGCTGGATGGAAAAAAGAAGTTTAGTGCTTATCTATTTCCTTTGGGTAAACCGACAAATCTTATCCGTATCTGTCGGTCTGCTGCCTGCCTGCCTGCCTGCCTGCCTGCCTGCCTGTCTGTCAGCCTGTCTGTCTGTCTATCTGTCTGTTATGTGTTATCGATTGCTTTTCCTGTTCGCTCGCTCACTGTGTCTGTCAGTCTGTATGTCTGTCTGTCTGTTTCTCTGTTTTTCTGTCTGTCTGCCTGTTATTTATTATTGATATCCTTGTCTTGTTCGCTTTCAGTTTGTCTGTCTGTCTGCTGATATCTATTTGTCTATCTGCATATCTCTCTATCTTTCTGCTGATTTCTATTTGTCTGCCTGTAGATCTCTCTGTCTGTCTGCCTGTTATTTGTCTGTCTGTGTATCTCTCTGTCTGTCCGTCTGTTATATATTGATTTTTCCGATTCGTTTACTCTTAGTCTGCCTCTATGTTTCTGTCTACATCAGTCTGTGTGTCTGTCTACCTGTTATTCATTACTGATTCTTTTTTCCCATTTCGCTTACCTTCTGTCTACATGTCTGTCTCTGCCTATCTATATTCTATGTCTATCTCCCTTTCTCTGTGCCTCTCCCTGTGTCTGTCTGTCTGTCTGTCTGTTATGAATTAGTTTTTTACGTTACGTTACTTATCTCTGTCACTGTCTGTATCTTTATCTGTCTGTCTGTTAACCATGTGCTCTGTGCTCTGTGCTCAGCTTTCCTTTAACTACAAAGAACGATACGATGATTCGTAATTCATTGCATTATATGTTCAAGTCTTTCAAAGGACGAACCATCGTGATACACCATGCTGTATGTGTTTGACATGGCCACAATGACACGTGATACACCATGCTGTATGTGTTGATATGGCCACAATGACACGTGATACACCATGCTCTATGTGTTGATATGGCCACAATGACACGTGATACACCATGCTGTATGTGTTGATATGACCACAATGACACGTGATACACCATGCTTTATGTGTTGACATGGCCACAGTGACACGTGATACACCATGCTGTATGTGTTGATATGGCCACAATGACACGTGATACACCATGCTCTATGTGTTGACATGGCCACAATGACACGTGATACACCATGCTGTATGTGTTGATATGGCCACAATGACACGTGATACACCATGCTGTATGTGTTGATATGGCCACAATGACACGTGATACACCATGCTGTATGTGTTGATATGGCCACAATGACACGTGAGACACCATGCTGTACGTGTTGATATGGCCACAATGACACGTGATACACCATGCTCTATCTGTTGATATGACCACAATGACACGTGATACACCATGCTTTATGTGTTGACATGGCCACAATGACACGTGATACACCATGCTGTATGTGTTGATATGGCCACAATGACACGTGATGCACCATGCTTTATGTGTTGATACGGCCACAATGACACGTGATACACCATGCTCTATGTGTTGATATGGCCACAGTGACACGTGATACAACAGGCTCTATGTGTTGATATGGCCACAATGACACGTGATACATCATGCTCTATGTGTTGAAATGGCCACAATGACACGTGATACACCATGCTCTATGTGTTGATATGGCCACAATGACACGTGATACACCATGCTCTATGTGTTGATATGGCCACAATGACACGTGATGCACCATGCTTTATGTGTTGACACGGCCACAATGACACGTGATAGACTTCAGCTTAATGACGACAAAACAGAAGCTATCCTCATTGGCACCCGTCAGAAACTTTCTCAGCTGCCTCCTCTTTCTCTCCCATTATGTAACACATCAGTCCCAATTTCTGATTCAGCTAAAAACCTTGGTGTCTGCATTGACTCTACCCTCTCCATGAACAACTTTGTTTCTCAAACTGCCAGATCCTGCTACTATCATCTCCATCGTATAAAGCTGATCAGGAAGTATCTCTCTGTCGAAACAACTGCAAAACTCGTTCTCTCCTTCATAATGTCTCGCATTGACTATTGCAATTCACTCCTGTCTGGTCTTCCTGCCTCCACCATTCACATCCTACAGCGCATTCAAAACAATGCTGCACGCCTTGTACTCAAAAAGAAAAAAGCTGACCACATATCTCCTCTCCTGGCACAACTTCACTGGCTCCCTGTATCAAAGCGCATACAGTACAAACTAGACACCATGTGCTACAAAAGCCTCAATAACGCAGCCCCCGATTACCTGTCAAGCCTACTTGAGATCTATGTTCCCTCACGTACCCTCCGCTCTGCCTCTGATCCTCTGACTCTTCGCTTTCCACGCACTAAGCTCAATACCTATGGTCCACGAGCCTTCTCTGTTTCTGGTCCACTCTCCTGGAACAAACTTCCTCTCTCAGTCCGTCAGCAACCTACTTTTGTCTCCTTCAAGTCCGCTCTCAAAACTCACCTTTTCTCTCCTGCATAAAATCCTAACCTCACTCAACCCCCCCCCCCCCCCCTCTGCAGCCTGTCTCCGCTCGGAGGGAATCACATGGTTATAATATATAATTGTATGCTATGCTCTCTATAATTTTCCATTGCTTTTATTCTTGCTTTTATTGCTTTTATTCTTTCTCCCCATTTATAGCCATGCGTGTGTGTGGGTGTGTGTGTGTGTGTGTGTGTGTGTGTCTGTATGTGTGCGTGCGTGTGTGTGCGAGCGTGCGTGCCTGCGTGTGTGTCTGCTTCAGCGCTTAGATTTGATTTTATCAAGATTTTGCGCTATATAAATGTTGTAATTATTATTACACGTGATACACCATGCTCTATGTGTTGATATGGCCACAATGACACGTGATACACAATGCTGTATGTGTTGACATGGCCACAATGACACGTGATACACCATGCTGTATGTCTTTGACATGGCCACAATGACACGTGATACACCATGCTCTATGTGTTGATATGGCCACAATGACACGTGATACACCATGCTCTATGTGTTGACATGGCCACAATGACACGTGATACACCATGCTGTATGTGTTGACATGGCCACAATGACACGTGATACACCATGCTGTATGTGTTGATATGGCCACAATGACACGTGATACACCATGCTGTATGTGTTGATATGGCCACAATGACACGTGATACACCATGCTTTATGTGTTGATATGGCCACAATGACACGTGATACACCATGCTCTATGTGTTGATATGGCCACAATGACACGTGATACACCATGCTGTATGTGTTGATATGGCCACAATGACACGTGATACACCATGCTGTATGTGTTGATATGGCCACAATGACACGTGATACACCATGCTCTATATGTTGATATGGCCACAATGACACGTGATACACCATGCTGTATGTGTTGATATGGCCACAATGACACGTGATACACCATGCTGTATGTGTTGACATGGCCACAATGACACGTGATACACCATGCTCTATGTGTTGATATGGCCACAATGACACGTGATACACCATGCTCTATGTGTTGATATGGACACAATAACACGTGATACACCATGCTGTATGTGTTGATATGGCCACAACGACACGTGATACACAATGCTGTATGTGTTGATATGGACACAATAACACGTGATACACCATGCTGTATGTGTTGGTATGGCCACAACGACACGTGATACACCATGCTGTATGTCTTTGACATGGCCACAATGACACGTGATACACCACGCTCTATGTGTTGACATGGCCACAATGACACGTGATACACCATGCTGTATGTGTTGACATGGCCACAATGACACGTGATACACCATGCTGTATGTGTTGACATGGCCACAATGACACGTGATACACCATGCTGTATGTGTTGATATGGCCACAATGACACGTGATACACCATGCTGTATGTGTTGATATGGCCACAATGACACGTGATACACCATGCTTTATGTGTTGATATGGCCACAGTGACACGTGATACACCATGCTGTATGTCTTTGACATAGCCACAATGACACGTGATACACCATGCTCTATGTGTTGATATGGCCACAATGACACGTGATACAACATACTGTATGTGTTGACATGGCCACAATGACACGTGATACACCATGCTGTATGTGTTGACATGGCCACAATGACACGTGATACACCATGCTCTATGTGTTGACATGGCCACAATGACACGTGATACACCATGCTTTATGTGTTGACATGGCCACAATGACACGTGATACACCATGCTGTATGTGTTGATATGGCCACAATGACATGTGATACACCATGCTCTATGTGTTGACATGGCCACAATGACATGTGATACACAATGCTCTATGTGTTGATATGGCCACAATGACACGTGATACACCATGCTGTATGTGTTGATATGGCCACAATGACACGTGATACACCATGCTCTATGTGTTGACATGGCCACAATGACACGTGATACACCATGTTCTATGTGTTGATATGGCTACAATGACACGTGATACACCATGCTGTATGTGTTGACATGGCCACAATGACACGTGATACACCATGCTGTATGTGTTGATATGGCCACAATGACACGTGATACACCATGCTTTATGTGTTGATATGGCCACAATGACACGTGATACACAATGCTTTATGTGTTGACATGGCCACAATGACACGTGATACACCATGCTGTATGTGTTGATATGGCCACAATGACACGTGATACACCATGCTGTATGTGTTGACATGGCCACAATGACACGTGATACACCATGCTCTATGTGTTGATATGGCCACAATGACACGTGATACACCATGCTCTATGTGTTGATATGGCCACAATGACACGTGATACACCATGCTGTATGTGTTGACATGGCCACAATGACACGTGATACACCATGCTTTATGTGTTAATATGGCCACAATGACACGTGATACACCATGCTCTATGTGTTGATATGGCCACAATGACACGTGATACACCATGCTGTATGTGTTGACATGGCCACAATGACACGTGATACACCATGCTCTATGTGTTGACATGGCCACAATGACACGTGATACACCATGCTGTATGTGTTGATATGGCCACAATGACACGTGATACACCATGCTCTATGTGTTGACATGGCCACAATGACACGTGATACACTATGCTGTATGTGTTGATATGGCCACAATGACACGTGATACACCATGCTCTATGTGTTGATATGGCCACAATGACACGTGATACACCATGCTGTATGTGTTGACATGGCCACAATGACACGTGATACACCATGCTGTATGTGTTGATATGGCCACAATGACACGTGATACACCATGCTCTATGTGTTGACATGGCCACAATGACACGTGATACACCATGCTGTATGTGTTGATATGGCCACAATGACACGTGATACACTATGCTGTATGTGTTGATATGGCCACAATGACACGTGATACACCATGCTCTATGTGTTGATATGGCCACAATGACACGTGATACACCATGCTGTATGTGTTGACATGGCCACAATGACACGTGATACACCATGCTGTATGTGTTGACATGGCCACAATGACACGTGATACACCATGCTGTATGTGTTGACATGGCCACAATGACACGTGATACACCATGCTGTATGTGCTGACATGGCCACAATGACACGTGATACACCATGCTGTATGTGTTGACATGGCCACAATGACAATGACTATTTCTTTGTTGTCTATCTGGCTTTGGTTCACATTCCTTTCTAAGGGGCAGTGGCCTTCTGCAAGAAACATTTCGCATGCACATTTTCTCTGTCTGTCTTTCTATCTGTCTCAGCTCTGTGTCTGTCTCTGTATGTTTCTCTCTCTTTGTATCTATCTTTCTGTTATGTATTTTTGATTCCATTCTCCAGTTTGGTTGTTCTGTGTGTGTGTGTTGTGTGTGTGTGTGTGTGTGTGTGTGTGTGTGTGTGTGTGTGTGTGTGTGTGTGTGTGTGTGTGTGTGTGTGTGTGCGTGGTGTGTGTGTGTGTGTGTAGTGTGTGTCTCTGTCTGTCTGTCTGTCTGTCTGTGTCTTTCCATTTGTCAGTCAGCCTCTCTGTGACTGTTTCTCTATTAATCATTCTGTCTGTCTCTCTCAATTATCCCATCATTATGAAAGCAGTATTCCATATTCAGAGGACTTTTGCAATGAGTCCAGCAGTTGATCATTGTTGTCAGGAGTTTATTATGAACGAAGATAATCGCCGCAGCCCTAAAACCGAACACAGACACCATGTACATTCCAGTCCATCCATGACCAGTAGTCAGAAACACTAGGCAGAGCTAGACAGCAAAAGGTCCTCGACGACAAGCGCCCCCTCCAGAAGACGACAAGCCCCCCTCCAGCAGACAGAAGCCCCTCTCCAGCAGACAGAAGCCCCCTCCAGCAGACAGAAGCCCCCTCCAGCAGACAGAAGCCGCCCTCCAGCAGACGACAAGCCCCCTCCAGCAGAACACAAGCCCCCCTCCAGCAGACAGAAGCCCCCTTCCAGCAGACAGAAGCCCCCCTCCAGCAGACGACAAGCCCCCCTCCAGCAGAACACAAGCCCCCCTCCAGCAGATGACAAGCCCCCTCCAGCAGAACACAAGCCCCCCTCCAGCAGACAGAAGCCCCCCTCCAGCAGAACACAAGCCCCCCCCCCTCCAGCAGACGACAAGCCCCCTCCAGCAGACGACAAGCCCCCCTCCAGCAGACAGAAGCCCCCCTCCAGCAGACAGAAGCCCCCCTCCAGCAGACGACAAGCCCATCTCCAGCAGACAGAAGCCCCCCTCCAGCAGACAGAAGCCCCCCTCCAGCAGACAGAAGCCCCCCTCCAGTAGACGACAAGCCCCCCTCCAGCAGAACACAAGCCCCCCTCCAGCAGACGACAAGCCCCCCTCCAGCGAACACAAGCCCCCCTCCAGCAGACGACAGCCCCCTCCAGCAGACAGACAAGCCCCCCTCCAGCAGACGACAAGCCCCCCTCCAGCAGAACACAAGCCCCCCTCCAGCAGATGACAAGCCCCCCTCCAGCAGACAGAAGCCCCCTCCAGCAGAACACAAGCCCCCTCCAGAGACACAAGCCCCCCTCCAGCAGACACAAGCCCCCCTCCAGCAGAACACAAGCCCCCCTCCAGCAGAACACAAGCCCCCTCCAGCAGAACACAAGCCCCCCTCCAGCAGAACAAGCCCCTCCAGCAGAACACAAGCCCCCCTCCAGCAGAACACAAGCCCCCTCCAGCAGACACACAAGCCCCCCTCCAAGCAGACGACAAGCCCCCCTCCAGCAGAGACAAGCCCCCCTCCAGCAGACGACAAGCCCCCCTCCAGCAGAACACAAGCCCCCCTCCAGCAGACACAAGCCCCCCTCCAGCAGATGACAAGCCCCTCCAGCAGATGACAAGCCCCCTCCAGCAGAACACAAGCCCCCCTCCAGCAGAACAAGCCCCCCTCCAGCAGATGACAAGCCCCCCTCCAGCAGAACACAAGCCCCCTCCAGCAGAACACAAGCCCCCCTCCAGCAGAACAAAGCCCCCCTCCAGCAGAACACAAGCCCCCCTCCAGCAGAACACAAGCCCCCCTCCAGCAGACGACAAGCCCCCCTCCAGCAGAACACAAGCCCCCTCCAGCAGAACACAAGCCCCCCTCCAGCAGACACAAGCCCCCTCCAGCAGACGACAAGCCCCCTCCAGCAGACACAAGCCCCCCTCCAGCAGTCAGAGCCCCTCTCCGCAACGAAGCCCGCCTCCGAGCACTGACAAGCCCCCCTACGAGGTCGACAGCCCCACCCCAGCAGTACGATGATAAGCCTACAGCTCCAGCAGAACACAAGCCCCCCTCCAGCAGAACACAAGCCCCCCTCCAGCAGACAGAAGCCCCCTCCAGCAGATGACAAGCCCCTCCAGCAGATGACAAGCCCCCCTCCAGCAGAACACAAGCCCCCTTCCAGCAGAACACAAGCCCCCTCCAGCAGAACACAAGCCCCCCTCCAGCAGACAGAAGCCCCTCTCCAGCAGACGACAAGCCCCCCTCCAGCAGACGACAAGCCCCCCTCCAGCAAGTTTTTGGCCCTAAATTCCTGACACTGTGAGAGGGCCAGACTGCACTCCTGGATGTCCTTCTGCTGTCGCCATTTTTGCTTCCACTACCTGGGTTCGAACTTGAGCCTCCAAGGTGGTCGGGCGCCTCAAGGCCAAGTCACGATTGTGATATATGTCTTCATACATAGCTATCAGATAGCGGGAACACATAAAGGAATTGTAAACCTGATGAAGTTCAATTGTATTCTTCCTCAACCAGATGCAACTGGAACTTTTTTCAGTTTTGCGTTGTCATTGCCTTTAGGACTCTGGTCCTCTCATTCCCAAACATTGAAAGCTGCTTCAACAAGTCATAGGCAGATGTGTTTATCAACCCCCTTGCTTAAAACTATGGCGAAGACTTTGCTTCGGAAACAGGATTCTCTCAAGTTGCTGACTAGACTGGCATACTGTTCAGTCTTGTAGATGAGGGCTTCCTCCATTCTACTTTCATATGGCACAGTAAGTTCGATCAGAATAACTTGTTCTGATGAATGGAAGTGGAGGACTCTATACGGTCTCATGCCACTCTTGGTGGTAATTTCAGTATCAGAATTAGAAAAAACACAAAAAATAGAAAGCATATAGAATGGGAATGCATCTACAGAACGCGTTGTTCTTTTATATTCCTGTGTTTCTGGTTTCCATTTTCTTCAATGCTGGCTGTCACTTTGATGTAGATTGCAAAAGTAGGACAAAAACGTCACCAGCCAGGCACCAACATTCAGCCTTACTGGTCATCATTATTGAGCACAAAACGGCACTAAAGACAGGTCACCAGGGCCAGGCACAAACATTCAGCCTTTCTGGTCATCATTATTGAGCACAAAACGGCACTAAAGACAGGTCACCAGGGCCAGGCACAAATATTCAGCCTTACTGGTCATCATTATTGAGCACAAAACGGCACTAAAGACAGGTCACCAGGGCCAGGCACAAACATTCAGCCTTACTGGTCATCATTATTGAGCACAAAACGGCACTAAAGACAGGTCACCAGGGCCAGGCACAAACATTCAGCCTTACCGGTCATCATTATTGAGCACAAAACGGCACTAAAGACAGGTCACCAGGGCCAGGCACAAACATTCAACCTTACCGGTCATCATTATTGAGCACAAAACGGCACTAAAGATAGGTCACCAGGGCCAGGACCTACAGACTTACAACGAATAACATCATGCGATCTTCGCTTCATACAGGTCACAGTTTGCATTACACACATGCAAGGGATGGAGTGGCCATCTGGTGAATCAAATAACTGCCCAAGGGATGGAGTGGCCATCTGGTGAATCAAACAACTGCCCATGGGATGGAGTGGCCATCTGGTGAATCAAATAACTGCCCATGTGATGCAGTGGCCATCTGGTGAATCAAACAACTGCCCATGTGATGCAGTGGCCATCTGGTGAATCAAATAACTGCCCATGGGATGGAGTGGCCATCTGGTGAATCAAATAACTGCCCATGGGATGGAGTGGCCACCTTGTGAATCAAACAACTGCCCAAGGGATGGAGTGGCCATCTGGTGAATCAAATAACTGCCTGTTGCTACATAATCACTTCTTCCTTGGAGTTCGAAAGAAAACCCAAACACAGAACGGATACTCGATCACAATTCTACACGAAACATCAAACAACTGCCCATGGGATGGAGTGGCCATCTGGTGAATCAAATAACTGCCCAAGGGATGGAGTGGCCATCTGGTGAATCAAATAACTGCCCATGGGATGCAGTGGCCATCTGGTGAATCAAATAACTGCCCAAGGGATGCAGTGGCCATCTGGTGAATCAAATAACTGCCCATGGGATGGAGTGGTCACCTGGAGAATCAAACAACTGCCCATGGGATGGAGTGGCCACCTTGTGAATCAAATAACTGCCCATGGGATGGAGTGGCCATCTGGTGAATCAAATAACTGCCCATGGGATGGAGTGGCCATCTGGTGAATCAAACAACTGCCCATGGGATGGAGTGGCCACCTTGTGAATCAAATAACTGCCCAAGGGATGGAGTGGCCATCTGGTGAATCAAACAACTGCCCATGGGATGGAGTGGCCACCTTGTGAATCAATAACTGCCCAAGGGATGGAGTGGCCATCTGGTGAATCAAACAACTGCCCATGGGATGGAGTGGCCACCTTGTGAATCAAATAACTGCCCATGGGATGGAGTGGCCATCTGGTGAATCAAACAACTGCCCATGGGATGGAGTGGCCACCTTGTGAATCAAACAACTGCCCATGGGATGGAGTGGCCATCTGGTGAATCAAATAACTGCCCATGGGATGGAGTGGCCATCTGGTGAATCAAACAACTGCCCATGGGATGGAGTGGCCACCTTGTGAATCAAATAACTGCCCAAGGGATGGAGTGGCCATCTGGTGAATCAAACAACTGCCCATGGGATGGAGTGGCCATCTGGTGAATCAAACAACTGCCCATGGGATGGAGTGGCCACCTTGTGAATCAAACAACTGCCCAAGGGATGGAGTGGCCTCCTGGTGAATCAAACAACTGCCTGTTGCTACATAATCACTTCTTCCTTGGAGTTCGAAAGAAAACCCAAACACAGAACGGATACTCGATCACAATTCTACACGAAACATTCTTCATCATAATCATGATCAGGTGCCCTGCCGCATGGCGTTGGCGACCATGGACTTCCAACCATCTCTATCTCTCGTTGCCCCCAGCATCTCCCCCACCCTCCTCATCCCCAGTCACTCTGCAAGTCCGTCCAGCATTCTCTCCCTGGGTCTACCTGGTGCTTTCTTTCCCTCCAGCTTTCCCGTTGTGACAAGGTGATCCAGATCCCCCTTTCTCATAAAATGGCCTATAAATGTTACTTGTCTTTTCCTAATCTTCCGTATCAGTGATCTACTTGTGTCTGCCTCCATCAAGACTGTCTCGTTTGTTTTCTTTGCTGTCCATGGAACTCTCAACATTCTTCTTAAAAACCACATCTCGGCTGCCTCGATCCTGCTCTGGCTTTGCTTGCTGACTGTCCACGCCTCGCATCAGTACAACAGTATTGGTTCTATATAACATTCAAGGACTCTCTTCCTAATGTTAATTGATAGGCATTTGTTGGTAAGAATGCTTGTCATCTTCCTGAATGCTGTTTTGGCTTGGCTGGCTATTTTCCGATGTGCATCTGCCGTCTGATGAAATGAGTGGCCACCTTGTGAATCAAACAACTGCCCATGGGATGGAGTGGCCACCTTGTGAATCAAACAACTGCCCATGGGATGGAGTGGCCACCTTGTGAATCAAACAACTGCCCATGGGATGGAGTGGCCATCTGGTGAATCAAATAACTGCCCAAGGGATGGAGTGGCCATCTGGTGAATCAAATAACTGCCCATGGGATGGAGTGGCCATCTGGTGAATCAAACAACTGCCCATGGGATGGAGTGGCCATCTGGTGAATCAAATAACTGCCCAAGGGATGGAGTGGCCATCTGGTGAATCAAATAACTGCCCATGGGATGGAGTGGCCATCTGGTGAATCAAATAACTGCCCATGGGATGGAGTGGCCATCTGGTGAATCAAACAACTGCCCATGGGATGGAGTGGCCACCTTGTGAATCAAACAACTGCCCAAGGGATGGAGTGGCCTCCTGGTGAATCAAACAACTGCCTGTTGCTACATAATCACTTCTTCCTTGGAGCTCGAAAGAAAACCCAAACACAGAACGGATACTCGATCACAATTCTACACGAAACATTCTTCATCATAATCATGATCAGGTGCCCTGCCGCATGACGTTGGCGACCATGGACTTCCAACCATCTCTATCTCTCGTTGCCCCCAGCATCTCCCCACCCTCCTCATCCCCAGTCACTCTGCAAGTCCGTCCAGCATTCTCTCCCTGGGTCTACCTGGTGCTTTCTTTCCCTCCAGCTTTCCCGTTGTGACCAGGTGCTCCAGATCCCCCTTTCTCATAAAATGGTCTATAAATGTTGCTTGTCTTTTCCTAATCTTCCGTATCAGTGATCTATTTGTGTCTGCCTCCATCAAGACTGTCTCGTTTGTTTTCTTTGCTGTCCATGGAACTCTCAACATTCTTCTTAGAAACCACATCTCGGCTGCCTCGATCCTGCTCTGGCTTTGCTTGCTGACTGTCCACGCCTCGCATCAGTACAACAGTATTGGTTCTATATAACATTCAAGGACTCTCTTCCTAATGTTAATTGATAGGCATTTGTTGGTAAGAATGCTTGTCATCTTCTTGAATGCTGTTTTGGCTTGGCTGGCTATTTTCCGATGTGCATCTGCCGTCTGATGAAATGACCGTTCCCAGGTATTTGAACTTATTAACCTGTGTCAAGGTTGTGCCATTTGCTGTTATTTTGTATAAGGGGATTTCATGTTTTTTACTGATCACCATGACTTCAGTCTTCCTGCTGTTTAGTTCCAACCCCTTACTTTTGCTTTCTATTTCTAGTATATTCACAAGGTTTTGTAGGTCCCTTTCATTTTCTGCAATTAGCACGGTGTCATCTGCGTACCGAATGTTGTTATCATTTTCCCTCCAACCTTTAATCCGGGGTCGTCTTCTAGGTTTCTCATGATGTTTTCGCTATATAATGAAACAAAACACAACCCTGTCTGACTCCTCTTTTGATGTTTTGAAAAGAGCTTATATTGTTTTCTATTCTCATTGCAGCTGTTTGTTCCCAGTACATATTTCTGATTATTCGTAGATCTTTTCCATCAACATTGAGTCTCTCCAGTTGGTTGATCAATTCATCATGTCGTACCCGATCGAAAGCCTTGGTATAGTCAACACAGCATAAATACAAATCCTTATTCATCTCAATTGACCTCTCTATGATAGTTCTTAGGATGTATATGGCAACATCAAACTAAATCTTGGACTCTTAAAGTCAGATGAAATGATACGTCAAAAATTTAATGTACATGTTCAAAACAAATTCAGTGCTCTGGAAGACGTTGGTGACAGTGAGGAACAATGGACAAAGTTGAGAAGTTCTATAAATGAAGCTTGTGAAGAAATCCCTAAGGCAAACAGAAAAGCAAAAAACAGTTGGATGACTAATGAAATTTTGGGCCTGATGGAGAAAAGGAGGAAGGCAAAGAGAAACGAGGAGATATACAGGAAGATAAACAAAGAAATCAGGTATAGGTGCAATGAAGCTAAGGAAGCTTGGCTGAACACAAAATGCAAAGAGATAGAAGAACGACACAAAATGGATCCTCAGGGTATGTACAGACGAATTGAAGAAATTGTCCACAGGAAAAATACATGCACATCAACTGGTTGCTTAAAATCGAAAGATGGCACGCTTATCATGGAAAAAGACAAAATACTGGACAGATGGGGAGAGTACATTAAAGACCTTTTTGAGGATGACAGAAACGAAGAACACATTATAAAAAAGAACTTTGAAGGACCACCCATAATGAAACCAGGAAAAGCCCCAGGACCAGACAACATTACTACAGAGATGATTGAAGCCCTGGAGGAATTTGGCATAGAAAAAATAACAGTCCTCCTAAATGAAATTTATGACACTGGAAAAATCCCCAAAGATATGTCAAAATCAATTTTCATTGCACTTCCAAAGAAGACAGGGGCTATAGAATGCGAACTCCATCGCACAATCAGTTTGATGAGTCATGTAACAAAAATCCTGTTAAGAATAATCATGATGAGGACAAGGAATACAATCAAAAGAGAAATAGCAGAAGAACAGTGTGGATTTGTGGAAGGGACAGGAACTATTAATGCCATATACATCCTAAGAACTATCATAGAGAGGTCAATTGAGATGAATAAGGATTTGTATTTATGCTTTGTTGACTATACCAAGGCTTTCGATCGGGTACGACATGATGAATTGATCAACCAACTGGAGAGACTCAATGTTGATGGAAAAGATCTACGAATAATCAGAAATATGTACTGGGAACAAACAGCTTCAATGAGAATAAAAAACAATATAAGCTCTTTTCAAAACATCAAAAGAGGAGTCAGACAGGGTTGTGTTTTGTCACCAGATCTGTTTTCACTATATAGCGAAAACATCATGAGAAACCTAGAAGAAGACCCTGGATTAAAGGTTGGAGGGAAAATGATAAACAACATTCGGTACGCAGATGACACCGTGCTAATTGCAGAAAATGAAAGGGACCTACAAAACCTTGTGAATATACTAGAAACAGAAAGCAAAGGTAAGGGGTTGGAACTAAACAGCAGGAAGACTGAAGTCATTGTGATCAGTAAAAAACATGAAATCCCCTCATGCAAAATAACAGCAAATGGCACAACCTTGACACAGGTTAATAAGTTCAAATACCTGGGAACGGTCATTTCATCAGACGGCAGAAACACATCGGAAATAGCCGGCAGAATCGGCCAAGCCAAAACAGCATTCAAGAAGATGACAAGCATTCTTACCAACAAATGCCTATCAATTAACATCAGAAAGAGAGTCCTTGAATGTTATATAGAACCAATACTGTTGTACGGATGCGAGGCGTGGACAGTCAGCAAGCAAAGCCAGAGCAGGATCGAGGCAGCCGAGATGCGGTTTGTAAGAAGAATGTTGAGAGTTCCATGGACAGCAAAGAAAACAAACGAGACAGTCTTTATGGAGGCAGACACAAATAGATCACTGATACGGAAGATTAGGAAAAGATAAGCAACATTTATAGGCCATTTTATGAGGAAGGGGGATTTGGAGCACCTGGTCACAACGGAAAGCTGGAGGGAAAGAGAGCACCAGGTAGACCCAGGGAGAGAATGCTGGACGGACTTGCAGAGTGGCTGGGGATGAGGAGGGTGGGGGAGATGCTGGGGGCAACGAGAGATAGAGATGGTTGGAAGTCCATGGTCGCCAACGCGATGCGGCAGGGCACCTGATGATGATGATGATGGCATTAATAGTGTCTTTCCCTTCCACAAATCCACACTATTCTTCTGTTCTTCATATGTTAAAGAAATGTAAAATAATCCAAACCAAACCTACAATACATACATTTTTTTAATTAAACAACAGATACAAAACTGAGAAACACATTTGTTATTTAAAAGAAGAACTATATTGATTTTCCAAACAAATGATTCCACTGTCAAAAAAATTGTTAGACCTTTGTAGCAGATTTGACCCTGTGGAAGAACATACGGATATGTAATCTTGATGTGTAGACGAGGTTTCTAAACGAAGGTGATGCAAAGACAAGACATTTTGTACGACTGGCAAACTCTGATCTACTACGTCTTGAACATTTTCGTTCTTGTTTTTTATTTTATCTTTTCAGGCCTGACTGGCGTAGAGGCTGATTACTCGTCTTCTATTCTGCCAGCGCCAGTTTGCGGCCACCGACAAAAGTGGAGGTCTCATTCCCCTGCCTACGACCTAAAGATTATGGGACAACCTCTACCGACGTTTTTATTTTTCTTACAACATTAACGTAAAACTATTAGCTCTTTTTTCATAACTGTCTGGAAAGGCGCTTATCACTAATTCCAACTTTCACTCTAATGGTATGTTAAAAGGGTGTGTCTTGGAATGGGTATTGGAAATGTGCATTTTACAGCTCAAATATGTCTTGGAATGGGTGTTGGAAATGTGCATTTTACGGCTTAAATATGTCTTGGAATGGGTATTGGAAATGTGCATTTAACAGCTCAAATATGTCTTGGAATGGGTATTGGAAATGTGCATTTTACGGCTTAAATAATGTCTTGGAATGGGTATTGGAAATGTGCATTTTACGGCTTAAATAATGTCTTGGAATGGGTATTGAAAATGTGCATTTTACTGCTTAAATAATGTCTTGGAATGGATATTGGAAATGTGCATTTTACGGCTCAGATATGTCTTGGAATGGGTATTGGAAATGTACATTTTACGCTTAAATATGCTTGAGTGGGTATTGGAAATGTGCATTTACGCTAATATGTCTTGGAGTGGGTATTGGAAATGTGCATTTTACGGCTTAAATATGTCTTGGAGTGGGTGTTGGAAATGTGCATTTTACGGCTTAAATATGTCTTGGAGTGGTATTGGAAATGTGCATTTTACGGCTTAAATATGTCTTGGAGGGGGTTGAAATGTGCATTTTACGGCTTAAATATGTCTTGGAGTGGGTATTGGAAATGTGCATTTTACGGCTTAAATATGTCTTGGAATGGGTATTGGAAATGTGCATTTTACGGCATAAATATGTCTTGGAGTGGGTATTGGAAATGTCCATTTTACGGCTTAAATAATGTCTTGGAATGGGTATTGGAAATGTGCATTTTACGGCTTAAATAAACAGAAAGAATCCCACCCTCTTGGAAATGCTTTTTGTTCTTTCAATTTCATTGGCTGCAAGCGATATATGTGTATACAAAGTATGATACGGTGCGGCATCTCGTTTAACATCTTCATCTTTGGATATATGTTTTAACATTTTATTGTCAGTTTAGGTATATCGTTACCAGCGTATATTTATCGTCGTCATCATCGTCACTGTCATCATTATCATCATCAGTTTCTATTAATGTTATTTTTATTACTATTAGTATCATCATCATCATCATCATCATCAGGATCATCATCATCATCAGTAGTAGTAGCCGTATCATCATAGTGATGATGATGATGATCAGGTTCAAGTTCATATCGCTTATAGCCCAGCCGACTACTAGGGCCATATCAGGGCTAATACCACGCAAAACACGACAACCATGACGATGATGAGGAGGATGAGAAGGGAGGAAGAGGATTATCATTGTCATTATTATTATTATTACTATCATACATTGACTTGTCTACCTGACCTCATCGGACTCAGTGTGCATTTCACGTGATCCGACATTTTGTGGAGCCCAGAGAACTCAAGCCGTTAGGCGTTTTGACCACACTTTAGTATGCTGTAAAGTCTGCATCTTCTGGGGGTTGTGCACGCTGTGTTTTCTTCTGTCCAAAACCCATAAGGCACTGACATGACGTGCAGGGTCTTTAACGTGCATACTTGAAACTCTGCGTAGGTATGTTTTTACACGAAGGGGATTTTGTCACTAACAGCTCTGAACATACACTGACCTAGAACATTGGGAAAAATGTCCACCCTTTACCTGTGTGGGAGAGGTATTAAGGTAGGTCTGAACCCAGTACCTTTACCTGTATGGGAGAGGTATTCAGGTAGGTCTGAACCCAGCACCTTTACTCGTGTGGCAGACAGAGGTATTCAGGTAGGTCTGAACCCAGCACCTTTATCTGTGTGGCAGACAGGGGTATTCAAGTAGGTCTGAACCCAGCACCTTTACCTGTGTGGCAGAGGTATTCAGGTAGGTCTGAACCCAGCACCTTTATCTGTGTGGCAGATGTATTCAGGTAGGTCTGAACCCAGCACCTTTATCTGTGTGACAGATGTATTCAGGTAGGTCTGAACCCAGCACCTTTATCTGTGTGGGAGAGGTATTCAGGTAGGTCTGTACCCAGCACCTTTACTTGTGTGGTTTGACTCGTAGTAGTCTCCGACAGATGTGATCCGTCTAGTGTGTACGCTTCAGCCTGCACCGCTGGTTAGCACTGCTGCTTGCAGCTATGCCAAAAGTAGAGCAGAAGGCATAAGTCTCTTCCTGTCAGTACATAGCCTCTCCAACAGCAAGCCCTACGCTGTGCCTCCTCGTGGCGACAGGCGGTAACTGAGCACCTCACGGACTCAGGCTAAATCTCGTAGGACTCGGAGGAGGTCTGGCCCCCAGACATGAGGCACGCAGGCCCACCGGCGTGTGGATATGCCCTGGTGCCCACGAACCAGATCCCCAAGCTATGAGTGAATAGCTCCACTGCCGTGTGGACATCTCGGAAAAGAGTAAGGCTAGCGGAGAGACCGTACACAAACCGATGGAAGGCAACGGGAAACCATCATCGTAATTTTCCCAGGTTACTCATGGACAGAAAGAGAAAACTGGAAAATGAAGACAACGACTTAAATAGGTGCTCCGGTGGAGCAGCTTTGTCTGGTAGGGACCGTCATGCAGCAAAGGTGACACCAGACCATCAGCAAGTTACTGCGACCAAACCCCCTAAACTCAGATTTAAAAACATCAAAGTTGCAACATGGACTATAAGAACACTGTTGCAGAAGGGTAAATTAGAAAATATCAAAACAGAGATGGAAAGGCTTAACATTGGTATTTTAGGACTAGGGAAAGTGAGATGGAAGGGGGCAGGCATGATAACATCAGGAGAATACACAATGATATACTCTGGTGGTAACTCACTTGAAAGAGGAGTAGGCATCATGATGGACAAAGACAAATCAAAAGCAGTTAAGGGATACTGGGCTGTGTCCGACAGAGTTTTACTGGTCAAATTGGGAGGCAAACCATTTGATATCAGCATCATTCAGGTGTATGCACCAACATCCGCAAGTACTCAGGAAGACATCGACAACTTCTACGAAGTATTAGAGATGGACAAAGTCCAATGTAAATCACAAGAAGTTACTGTAATAATGGGCGATTTCAATACTAAAGTGGGACAGGATAGGATGGAGGATATAGTTGGACCTCATGGCCTTGGTACACAAAATGAAAGGGGAAAGAAACTTGTAGAATGGGCACAGATGAATGAGTTCATATAGGAAACACCTGGTTTGAGCAGCCTAATAGAAGAAAATGGACTTGGATGAGTCCAGGAGATAATACCAAAAATCAGATTGACTACATCCTGATTAATAAATGTTTTAGAAATTCTTTACTGTCAGCAAAAACACTACCAGGCGCAGACTGCAACAGTGACCACAATCCTGTAGTGAGAAGATTTAGACTGAAATTACGGAAAAGGAAACAGACCAAAAGCAACATCAAACTAAACCTTAAAGACAGATGAAATGATACGTGAAAAAGTTAATGTACATGTTCAAAACAAATTCAGTGCTCTGGAAGACGTTGGTGACATTGAGGAACAATGGACAAAGTTGAGAAATTCGATAAATGAAGCTTGTGAAGAAATCCCTAAGGCAGATAGAAAAGCAAAAAAGAGCTGGGTGACTAATGAACATTTTGGGCTTGATGGAGGAAAGGAGGAAGGCAAAGAGAAACGAGGAGATATACAGGAAGATAAACAAGGAGATCAGGAATAGGTGCAATGAAGCTAAGGAAGCTTGGCTGAACACAAAGTGCAAAGAAATGGAAGACCGATACAAAACGGATCCTCAGGGTATGTACAGACGAATTGAAGAAATTGTCCACAGGAAAAATACATGCACATCAACTGGTTGCTTGAAATCGAAAGATGGCACGCTTATCATGGAAAAAGACAAAATATTAGACAGATGGGGAGAGTACATTAAAGACCCTTTTGAGGATGACAGAGACGAAGAACACATTATAAAGAAGAACTTTGAAGGACCATCCATAATGAAAGATGAAGTTAGAGCAGCACTGAAAAAGATGAAACCAGGAAAAGCCCCAGGACCAGACAACATTACTACAGAGATTATTGAAGCCCTGGAGGAATTTGGCATAAAAGAAATAACAGTCCTCCTAAATTAAATTTACGAGACTGGAAAAATCCCCAAAGATATGTCAAAATCAATTTTCATTGCACTTCCAAAGAAGACAGGGGCTATAGAATGCGAACTCCATCGCACAATCAGGAAAGGAACTATTAATGCCATATACATCCCCCTAAGAACTATCATAGAGAGGTCAATCGAGATGAAGAAGGATTTGTATTCATGCTTTGTTGACTACACCAAGGCTTTCGATCGGGTAAGACATGATGGATTGATCAACTAACTGGAGAGACTCAATGTTGATGGAAAAGATCTACGAATAATCAGAAATATGTACTGGAAACAAACAGCTGCAATGAGAATAGAAAACAATGTAAGCTCTTTCCAAAACATCAAAAGAGGAGTCAGACAGGGTTGTGTTTTGTCACCAGATCTGTTTTCACTTTACAGCGAAAACATCATGAGAAACCTAGAAGAAGACCATGGATTAAAGGTTGGAGAGAAAGGGTGATAAACAACATTCGATACGCAGATGACACCGTGCTAATTGCAGAAAATGAAAGGGACCTACAAAACCTTGTGAATATACTAGAAATAGAAAGCAAAAGTAAGGGATTGGAACTAAACAGCAGGAAGACTGAAGTCATGGTGATCAGTAAAAAACATGGAATCCCCTTATGCAAAATAACAGCAAATGGCACAACCTTGACACAGGTTAATAAATTTAAATACCTGGGAACGATCATTTCATCAGACAGCAGATGCACATCAGAAATAGCCAGCAGAATCGGCCAAGCCAAAACAGCATTCAAAAAGATGACAAGCATTCTTACCAACAAATGCCTATCAATTAACATTAGGAAGAGAGTTCTTGAATGTTATATAGAACCAACACTGTTGTACGGATGCGAGGCATGGACAGTCAACAAGCAAAGCCAGAACAAGATTGAGGCAGCTGAGATGTGGTTTCTCAGAAGAATGTTGAGAGTTCCATGGACAGCAAAGAAAACAAACGAGACAGTCTTGATGGATGCAGACACAAATAGATCACTCATAAGATTAGGAAAAGACAGACAAAATTTATAGGCCATTTTATGAGGAAGGGGGATTTGGAGCACCTGGTCACAACGGGAAAGCTGGAGGGAAAGAGAGCATCAGGTAGACCCAGGGAGAAAATGCTGGACGGACTTGCAGAGTGGCTGGGGATGAGGAGGGTGGGGGAGATGCAAGGGGCAACGAGAGATAGAGACAGATGGAAGTCCACGATCGCCAACGCCATGCGGCAGGGCACCTGATGATGAGGAAGAGGGGTATTCAGGTAGGTCTGAACCCAGCTGTCATGTGCGCAGAGTGGTGCGTGCACATGGTTTTTGTCGTGTGCATGGAATGATGTATGCATGAGATTTTTATGTTGCGTGCGGAAGGAAATTTTGTGTGCATGTGAATGTAGTTTTAGAAAACAGCTCACTTGGGAACTTGGTGTGGACTAGGTTACTTGGTCAGTCTCCAAAACACCGCCTTGAGCTCCAGGTGTTAAAAGAAGAAAAGAAAAGAAGGCGAAAATGAAAGAAGAAGAGAGAGATGGAGCAGAAGAAGCAGAAAGAAAAGAAGTAGAACAGAAGAAGACGGACAAGAAGGAGAGAAAGGAGAAGAAGGAGACGAAAAAGAACAAGAAGAAAGCGAAAAAGAAGTAGTAAAGAAAAAGAAGGCGAAAGAAAACAAAAAGAAGAAAGAAAGAAGGAGAAGAAGAAGAAGGAGAAGAGGAAGAGAAGAAGAAGGTGAAAAGGGAGAAGAAGAAGAGAAAGAAAATGAATTAGCAGGAGAAAAAGAAGAGGAAAAAAAGAAGAAAAATAAAAAAGAAGGCGAAAAAGAAGGATAAGGAGAAGAAGAGGAACGAGAAGAATAAGGAGAAGGTGAAGAAGGAGACGAGGAATAGGAGACGAAGAAGGAGGAGGAAACGAAGGAGACGAGGAATAAGGAGACGAAGAAGGAGACGAAGAAGGAGACGAAGAAGAAGGAGACGAAGAAGAAGGAGACGAAGAAGAAGGAGACGAAAAGGAAGGAGACGAGGAAGGAGAAGGAAAAAAAAGAGGAGCAGGGGACGAGGAAGGAGACGAAGAAGGAGGAGAAAACGAAGGAGGAGAGATAGAGTTAATATGAAGGTGCCTGGGTGTAAATGTTGTATGTTGTATGAGTGACGTGTGAAAGTTTGTAGTAATAAATACAAAAAAATCATATCGCAATTCTGTTTAGTGCCACTGGTTGGAAGGAGTGCGTGCGGGTTGCGTGACGGACGAATGCTTTTTGCATGTATTGATTGCGTGAACATGTGTACAAAAGCATGACACCAGCACCTTTACCCGTGTGGCAGACAGATGTATTCAGGTAGGTCTGAACCCAGCACCTTTACCCGTGTGGCAGACAGGGGTATTCAGGTAGGTCTGAACCCAGCACCTTTACCTGTGTGGCAGACAGAGGTATTCAGGTACGTCTGAACCCAGCACCTTTACCCGTGTGGCAGACAGAGTATTCAGGTAGGTCTGAACCCAGCACCTTTACCCGTGTGGCAGACAGATGTATTCAGGTAGGTCTGAACCCAGCACCTTTACCTGTGTGGCAGACAGAGGTATTCAGGTAGGTCTGAACCCAGCACCTTTACCCGTGTGGCAGACAGATGTATTCAGGTAGGTCTGAACCCAGCACCTTTACCCGTGTGGCAGACAGAGGTATTCAGGTAGGTCTGAACCCAGCACCTTTACCTGTGTGGCAGACAGAGGTATTCAGGTAGGTCTGAACCCAGCACCTTTACCCATGTGGCAGACAGATGTATTCAGGTAGGTCTGAACCCAGCACCTTTACCCGTGTGGCAGACAGATGTATTCAGGTAGGTCTGAACCCAGCACCTTTACCTGTGTGGCAGACAGATGTATTCAGGTAGGTCTGAACCCAGCACCTTTACCCATGTGGCAGACAGATGTATTCAGGTAGGTCTGAACCCAGCACCTTTACCTGTGTGGCAGACAGATGTATTCAGGTAGGTCTGAACCCAGCACCTTACTAGTGGAATCCAAAACAAGTGTGACTGCCCGCGTTCAAGCAAACAGGAACCAGAAAAAAAAACACGAAAGAAGAATATGAACGCGTATTTAATACAACAAAACAAGACAGGCGCAAATTTTCGGCCAACTGGCCTTTGTCAAGCGTAAGATTACAAACAAACAAACACTAGATACAAACAAATTTGAGATAAAGACTGAAACTTCCCTGCTGCTGTCTTCAATGAGAGAAAAGGAACAAAGTCAGTTTCAGTCTTTTTCTCAAATGTTTTGTATCTAGTGTTTGTTTGTTTGTAATCTTACGCTTGACAAAGGCCAGTTGGCCGAAAATTTGCGCATGTCTTGTTTTGTTGTATTAAATACGCGTTCATATTCTTCTTTCGTGGTTTTTTTTTCCCTTACTAGTGGAAGTCTGACGTCTCACCTACTTGACTACCCACACCCATCAGCGTGCACTTAACGCACGTAGAAGAGCCCACGGCAACAAAGAGATTGTCCTTGTTTAAATTTCAAGAGAATTCTACTCTGACAGGGAAAAAACACACGCACTCACAAAACACACACACACAACACACACACACACACACACACACACACACACACACACACACACACACACACACACACACACACACACACACACACACACACACACACACACACGAACAGACGTATCGAAAAATAATGCGCTCTGGAGACATAGCAGTTTTCTTTTTAGGGAAAGTACCCTCAACACCATGCTACCAAAACACAATGTTAACAAACCTACAAACAAATGAATTGTCAGAGAGAGAGAAACAGAGAGACAGTCAGGCAGACAGATGATCTTATTTGGCACTCAGTGGGTGGAGCTGTACTGTGGCGACATGTCTCCTCCAGGAAAAGGAACCCCAATATTACACAAACAAACAAACACGAAACAAATGCTATGAGGTGAGACAGGGTGAGAGGGAGGGAGAGAGAGGTAAAAGAGATAGTGGGGAAGAGAGAGAACAGAGAGAACAATTTACTGTTTAAGGGTAGTAGCATTAAGTCACTGTGGACCTGCCTTACATGTATATCTAATCCTTGCTACTCTACACACGGAGAGACAGGGAGAAGGGGGAGAAGGGGGAGAAGAAGACAGAGAGTAAGACAGTGAGGGAAGGAAAGAGGTAAAGAGAGAGATAACAGGGAGACGGAAAGAGAGAGGGCGAGAGAGGAAAAGAAGGAGAGACAGAGAGACAGAGAGAGAGGGGGGGAGGGGAAACTGATTTTTTTAAGGATCATCGCACTTAGGCAGTTTGTGCTCTCTCTCTCTCTCTTTCTCTCTCTCTCTCTCTCTCTCTCTCTCTCTCTCTCTCCTCTCTCCCCTCTCTTTCCTCTCGTTATTTAAGCCCCTCTAATGACTACAGAAGCTGAAAGAAATGTTCACCATGTTATGATGATCATGATGCTTGTGATGACATTCATAATGCTAGACAGTTCTATTCTGATTTCAGATTGCATGATTGCATGACAGGCCTGTGTTCTTATCATAATAAATCATGGCGTCACACAGGCGTGGGAGACACAGACACCTGCGTTGTTAGGATTTTCTTTAGCTAACACCCATAATGACGCATTCGTGACGTGGATGAGGCTGGGCTGTGTGGTCCTAGTCTTCCCAACGAGCCCATGGCACGCTCGACTCAGACAGAAGTGATTGTAATTCACCACAGTCCAATCCAATATCTGCACCTTATCTGACGATCACATGAGCTGGGCGA
The DNA here is from genome assembly GCA_030674185.1 of Monoplex corrugatus. Taxonomy (NCBI): domain Eukaryota; kingdom Metazoa; phylum Mollusca; class Gastropoda; order Littorinimorpha; family Ranellidae; genus Monoplex; species Monoplex corrugatus. Next base: position 86,187,292 of record JAPXFY010000015.1, read on the forward strand.
GATTTTTTTTTCTTCCAAATATAAACACTGTTAACGGGTCAATCTGAACTGAGAGCCTCCTCCTCCGCAATTCGTCTCCCCCCTCCTTCCCGCTGCTGTCTATTTTGATAACAAAGGCAGGATGTCGTTGACAAACACCGTGGTCTCAGAGGGAATGGAGTGGGGGGTGAAGGGAGGTGAGCAAACAGAAAGGTCGAGAAGCAATCCACGTTGCACAACTGACAACGTGTAACCGCCACCCTTGTGTCAGAAATATCTTCTGCAGGTACTTTCTTGTTGTTGTTATTGTTGTTGTTGTTGTTGTTGTTGTTGTTGCTTTTGTTTCATTTTTTCTGTCTGTCTGTTGTTGTTTTTTCTTTGCTATCTTCTGTGCCACAACACTGACGTGATCTGCTCCACTCATTCAGATCCATACACACACACACATCCACTACACAAACACTACACAACCACACTACACCACACACAACACTACACACACACTACCACACCACACCACACAACACCACACTACACACACAACCCCACTTACACACACCACACCACACTACACTACACCACACCACACCACACTACACTACACCACACCACACTACACCACACTACACTACACCACATACACCAACACACACACACATACACCACACTACACCACACTATACAACACCACACTACACCACACCACACTGCACAACACTACACTCACCACACTACACCACACAACAACTACAACTCACACCACATCACACATACAACACCACACTACACCATACCACACTACACCACACTACACCACACAACAACCATTACACCACACCACACTACACCACCAACAAACGCACTACACCACAGACACCACACCACACTACACTACACCACACCACACACAGTACACTATACCACACCAACACTACACCACCCCACCACACCACACTTCACCAAACAACGCACTATGCCACACCACACCACACTACATCACACTACACACACACTACACCACACCACACTACACCACACAACAACGCACTACACACACCACCCACCCCACACTACACCAAACCGCACTACACCACATCACACACCACACCCACTAACTACCCACACAACACACACACCACCCTAACACCACAACTGCGTACACACAGCACAACCACCACACTACACACCACACATCACACCACACCACACCACCATCCCTAACACCACACAACACATGACATACAACACCACCAACACACTACACCACACACACCTAACACCATCGACACATCCACCATCCCAACACAACACCAACACACCAACCACACTTACACCAACAACCACCCAACAACACCACTACACCACCATACTACCACACCACAACCACACACACCCTACACACACACACCACACTACACCACACCACACCACACCACAACCACACATACACACCCACACACCACACACACCACCACCCAAACACACAACACACACACCATCCTACACACCACAACACACTACACCACAAACACACACACACACCACCTACACCATACAACAACCATACACCACACCACCCACACCACACAACCACACCACACTACACCACACACCCACCACACCATACCACACTACACTACACACACACCTACACACACCACACACAACGCACTACACAACACCACCCACCCCACACACACCAAACGCACTACACCACATCACACACCACACCACACTAAACTACACCACACAACACAACACCACCATCCCTAACACCACACCCACTACAGTACAACACAGCACAACACACCACACTACACCACACCACATCACACACACCACACCACATCCCTAACACCACACACAACACATGACACTACAACCACACAACACACACACTACACCACACACAATCCCTAACACCAGCCAGACCACATCCCACCATCCCTAACACCAACAACCACACCACACACAACACACTAACACAACACACCATCCTAACACCACCACCACATCAACACCATCCATACCACCACCTACACCACACACACATCCCTAACACACAACACACACAACCACCATCCTAACACCACACCACAACACCATCCCTTAACACAACCACCAACACCACACAACACACACCACAACACACACACACCACCAACACACACAACAACACCATCCTAACACCACAACACACAACACCCCTAAACCACACAACACACCCATCCTAACACCACAAACAACCACCATCCCTAACACCACCACACACCACACCACCACACACACCACCAACACACAACCACCACCATCCTAACACCACAACACATCACAACAACCACCATCCCTAACACACACAACACACAACACCACCATCCAACTAACACCATCCCAACACCAACAACACACCATCCCTAAACACCACAACACAACACACACCTCCAACACACACAACACACACCACACCACCTAACACAACAACACACAACACACCATCCCTAACACCACAACACACAACACACCATCCTAACACACAACCACACAACACCACCAACACAAACCACCACCATCCCTAACACCACAAACACAACAACACCACACACAACCACAACACACCATCCAAACAACACACCAACACACACTAACACCTACACACACACACACCACCTACACACCACACACCAACAACACCACCACACACCACCACACCACCATACACACCACCCTAACACAACCACCACAACACCCCAACACCACACACACACACCATCCCACACCACCACCAACACACACACAACACACACACACACACCAACACACCACCACACCTAACACACACACACCATCCTACACACACAACACACCACAACCATCCATCACCTAACACACACACCACTCACCTACACACAACAAACCACCACAACACCACATCCACAACCTACACAACCACATAACACCAACCACCAACAATCCAACACACACAAACACCACACACCTAACACCACACACACAACACCCACATCCTAACACACACACACCACAATCACACACCACCATCCCAACCACACACACACACCATCCCTAACACACACACACCACACACATCCACCACACACCACACACCACTCACCTAACACCACCAATACCACCACACACCACACACACACACCATCACCAAACACACCAACACCACCACCAAACCAACAACACCACACACCACACACACACAACACCACCTAACACATACACCACACATCCCTACACAACCACACACACACCCCATCACCAACACCACAACACACCAACCACTCCTAACACCACACCACACCACCACACACAACACACACACTCACCCACACCACACCACACACACCACTAACCACAACCACACACCACACACTCCACCACCCTCAAAACCACACCACACCAACACACCTAACACCACAACACACCATCCCTAACACCACAAACACACCATCCCTAACACCACAACACACCATCCTAAACACACAACACACCACAACACACCACCATTCCT
>JAPXFY010000015.1:86195808-86230808 GCA_030674185.1 Monoplex corrugatus
AAGTAAGGGAGATAAAAACAAAGACAAAAACGAGAGAGAGAGAGAAAGAGAGAGAGAAAAAGAGAGAGAGCCATAACAACAAAATATGAAATATGGGGGAAACTCTCTGCCACTCAAAGTCCTTATATAACGATTAATGGAAAAACACCCATTTGTTCTATCCCGTCTCGATTACTGTAATGCTCTTTTTTCTGGTTCCCCCTCTCATCTCATTAACAAACTTCAGAAAGTTCAAAATCATGCTGCCCGTCTCATCTTCCGCTCTTCAAAATTTAACCATGTTACGCCATTGCTCTGTTCTCTCCACTGGCTCCCTGTTCAGCAAAGAATATCCTACAAGATTGCCTGCCTCTGCTTCAAATCTATTGAGTCTTCCTGTCCTGAGTATCTCACCCATCTGTTACATCTCTACACGCCATCTCGAGCTTTGCGGTCCTCATCTGATACCCGTCTCTATAGTATCCCCATAGTCCGCACTAAAAGGTTTGGGCAGCGTTCTTTTTCCTATCAAGCTTCAACCATCTGGAATCAGTTACCTCGCTCTCTTAGATACTCACCCTCTCTGTCCACATTCAAACGCTCCCTCAAAACTTACCTGTTTCCCAAAACTGGTAATCTCTGCCCCCTTCCCCCATGTAATGTAATGGTGACATTATAGTGTCTTAGTGTCAATGTGTCATTGTATTTGCATGTCATGCTGTGTGTGTGTTTGTGTGTGTGTGTGTGTGTTTGTGTGTGTGTGGGTGCTTCTGTGGGTGTGTGTGCTTGTGATTCTGGTTATATGTTTTGCCATTGTAAACGCCTAGGGCATTAATTTGATTAGGCGTACTAAATGTTCATAATAATAATAATAATAATAATCATCAGCAAGAGTGGCATGAGACTGGACACAGTTCTCCACTTTCATTCATCAGAACATCGAGCTCACTGTACCATATGAAAGTAGAATTGAGGAACCCCATATCTACATGTACATGTACGAGACTGAAAAGTATGCCAGTCTAGCCAGCAACATGAGGAAATCTGGCTTTCAAGCTAAAGTCATCGTCATGGAGGTTGGAGCAACGAGGTTGACAGGTACATCAGCCTATGATCTCATGAAGCAGCTCTCGATTTCTGGGAAAGAGACCAGATCCCTGAAGGCAATGGCAGAAGAGCGGAAAAGAGATCCAGCTGGATCTTGCCTAGGAAGACCAAGCGTGTATTTCATAAGACTTAAAATTCCCCTGTATGTTGCTGGTGACCGATAGCCAAGTAGTTAAGACATCCGTCCCACGAGTGACTGCCTTGAGACGCCTGAACACCTTGGATGGATGCGCAGTTTCAATTTCAGGTGGAGGACAAATTTCAACTTAAAAAAAATGGCGACAGCAGAGGAGCATCCAGGAGTCGTGACCTGTGTATTCTCATTGCTGCTGTTTGTTCCCAATACATATTTCTGATTATTCTTAGATCTTTTCAATCAACATTAAGTCTATCCAGTCGATTGATCAATTCTTCGTGTCTTACCCGATCAAAAGCCTTGGTGCTATCAACAAAACATAAATGTAAACACTTAGTCAACTTCATTGATCTTTCTATGAGAGTTCTTAGGATGAATATGGCGTTAACAGTTTCTTTCCCTTCAACAAATCCACTTTGTTCTTCTGCTGTTTCTCTTTTGATTATGTTCCTTGTCCTCATCATGGTTATTCTTAATAGAACCTTTGTTACAGGACTCATCAAACTGATTGTACGATGGAGTTCGTGTTCTATAGTCCCCGCTTTCTTTGAAGTGCAATGAAAATTGATTTTGACATATCTTTAGAGATTTTTCCGGTGTCATACATTTCATTTAGAAGGACTGTTGTTTTTTTCAATACCAAATTCATCTAGAGCCTCAACCATTTCTGTAGTAATATTATCTGGTCTTGGGGCTTTTCACTGTTTCATCTTTTTCATCGCAGCTCTAACTTCATCTTTTATAAAGGGTGGTCCCCTCAATATTTTTTCTTATGATGTGTTCCTCCTTTTGTCATCTTCAGAAAAGGTTTTTAATGTACTCTCCCCATTTATCTAATATTTTGTCCGTTGCCATACTTATCGTACCATCTTTAGATTTTAAGCAATCCGTTGATGTGCGCGTCTTTATATACTATATATTCTTTGTGGACTACTTGTATTATATTTCGTTTATTTCATGTTGCAATATGTCATTATTTTTGATGAACTGACAAAATTCATAACACATTGATGTGTGGACTTCGTAACCCATCCTTGTCCTTTTCGTGTTTGTTTATTTATGATCTGTTATCATGCAAAGTGCAAGAAACACTCTTTGACGTGAACTGTTTGCGATATCATCATCATCATCACTATTATTATTACCATTACCATTACTATTGTTATTATTGGTGGTGATAGTGATGGTTTTGGTATTGTTGTCGTTGTCGTTGTTGTTGTTGTTCTTGTTGTTGTTATCACTAACAAATACTGTAAAGGACAACACACAGCCAGTTAGACCAGAATTTCTCGGCCAAGTGATTCAACGTTGTGGTGGAATGAGAAAGCTAACACAGGGGACAAGAAGATATCTTAACTCGTTTGGTCCACATTACAACGTTGATAACAGCAGCCAGAAACTGTGTGGAGAGCTGGAGAGCAGGTCTTTAGAGGAGAAATCACCAGTCAACAAGTACTGTATAGGTCACAGACCGTACGTCGTTAGTGATTCTGGAAGCAGCAGCGTTGATTTTTCTTTTTTTTTTTTTTTTTTAATTTGGTCAACTGATCTTTCTTTTGTGTATGACAGCTGTCGTTGGACAGTCTAGAACGGATCGTTATTGTCCGTTTGCCGGTGTTATTGTCCGTTTGCCGGTGTCATTGTCCGTTTGCCGGTGTTATTGTCCGTTTGCCGGTGTTATTGTCCGTTTGCCGGTGTCATTGTCCGTTTGCCGGTGTCATTGTCCGTTTGCCGGTGTTATTGTTCGTTTGCCGGTGTCATTGTCCGTTTGCCGGTGTTATTGTCCTTTTGCCGGTGTCATTGTCCGTTTGCCGGTGTTATTGTCCGTTTGCCGGTGTCATTGTCCGTTTGCCGGTTTGTCCGTTTGCCGGTGTCATTGTCCGTTTGCCGGTGTTATTGTCCGTTTGCCGGTGTTATTGTCCTGAGGAAAATCTGCTTGATTTCAACTATTGCGACATCAGTAATTTTTGTTGACAAAGTTATTTGGAATCTTGATCAGATTCAGAAAAAGAATTTGAAGATGCTATGAATTCAGATGAAGCATGTATTAAATTAAATCTAGCTGAGCAGATGGTTGATGCTGACATTTATACAGCCTTCAATGTGTTAAATAATTGTTTGTATGAAAAAGGTTATATCTGTAAACAGGTTAAAAGAAGGAAAAACAGATGAAAATTGGTTTGACAGTGAATGTAAAGTGAAGACAGGCGCGTGCAGCGTTGAGGAAATACTATCGAACCAAAATGACCGATATCCATACTGTTAACTGAGAACTGACATAATCACTTGTTGCAAAAAGTATATCTATATACTATATGATGATTGATGAATCGATTATATGTGTTACAAGTCGGAAAACGTTAAGGGAAACTGTACACAACACTATGTCTAAAAGGAAATACATTAGATATAAGATAACTGCAGATCAATGATTTGAACATTTTAGAAAGGTAATGTTGAGGAAGATGCTGAAGGTCAGAATGATGAAATCGATGAAGGCAATCATGTTTTCAATCGACCTTTTTCAGAGGAAGACATTTTGCTGGCTATACGTCAGCTTGTCAAGATGGCAGATGTGATGCGTCTAGTGTGTCGGCTTCAGCCTGCACCGCTGGCTAGCACTGCTGCTTGCAGCTATGCGAAAAGAAGAGCAGAAGGCGTAAGTTTCTTCCTGTCAGTACATAGCCTCTCCATCAGCAAGCCCTATGCTGTGCCTCCTCGTGGCGACAGGTGGTAACTGAGCACCTCACGGACTCAGGCTGAATCTCGTAGGACTCGGAGGAGGTCTGGCCCCCAGACGCGAGGCACGCAGGCCCACCTGCGTGTGGATATGCCCTGGTGCCCACGAACCAGATCCCCAAGCTATGGGTGAATAGCTCCACTGCCTTGCGGACATCTCGGGAGAGAGTAAGTCTAGCGGAAAGACCGTACACAAACCGATGGAAGGCAACGGGAAACCACCATCGTAATTTTCCCAGGTTACCCATGGACAGAAACAGAAAAATGGAAAAAGACAACGACGTGAATAGGTGATCCTGTGGAGCAGCTTCGTCCGGTAGGGACCGTCATGCGGCGCAGGTGACACCAGACCGTCAGCAAGTTACTGCGACCAAACCCCTAAACTCAGATTTAAAAACATCAAAGTTGCAACATGGACTATAAGAACACTGTTGCAGAAGGGTAAATTAGAAAATATCAAAACAGAGATGGAGAGACTTAACATTGGTATTTTAGGACTAGGGAAAGTGAGATGGAAGGGGGCAGGCATGATAACATCAGGAGAATACACAATGATATACTCTGGTGGTAACTCACATGAAAGAGGAGTAGGCATCATGATGGACAAGGACAAATCAAAAACAGTTAAAGGATACTGGGCTGTGTCCGACAGAGTTTTGCTGGTCAAATTGGGAGGCAAACCATTTGATATCAACATCATTCAGGTGTATGCACCAACATCCGCAAGTACTCAGGAAGACATCGACAACTTCTACGAAGTATTAGAGATGGACAAAGTCCAATGTAAATCACAAGAAATTATTGTAATAATGGGATTAATGCTAAAGTGGGACAGGATAGGGTGGAGGAGATAGTTGGACCTCATGGCCTCGGTACGCAAAATGAAAGGGGAGGGAAACTTGTAGAATGGGCACAGATGAATGAGTTCATAGTAGGAAACACCTGGTTTGAGCAGCCTAATAGAAGAAAATGGACTTGGATGAGTCCAGGAGATAATACCAAAAATCAGATTGACTACATCCTGATCAACAAAAGATTTAGAAATTCTTTACTGTCAGCAAAAACACTACCAGGCGCAGACTGCAACAGTGACCACAATCCTGTAGTGGGAAGATTTAAACTGAAATTGAGGAAAAGGAAACATACCAAAAACAACATCAAATTAAACCTTGGACTCTTAAAGACAGATGAAGTGATACGCAAAAATATTCATGTACATGTTCAAAACAAATTCAGTGCTCTGGAAGACGTTCGTGACAGTGAGGAACAATAAACAAAGTTGAAAAATTCGATAAATGAAGCTTGTGAAGAAATCCCTAAGGCAGATAGAACAGCAAAAAAGAGCTGGATGACTATAATGAAATTTTGGGCTTGATGGAGGAAAGGAAGAAGGCAAAGAGAAACGAGAAGATCTACAGGAAGATAAACAAGGAGATCAGGAATAGGTGCAATGAAGCTAAGGAAGCTTGGCTGAAAACAAAGTGCAAAGAAATGAAAGATCGATACAAAACGGATCCTCAGGGTATGTACAGACGAATTGAAGAAATTGTCCACAGGAAAAATACATGCACATTAACTGGTTGCTTGAAATCGAAAGATGGCACGCTTATCATGGTAAAAAAACCAAAATATTAGACAAATGGGGAGAGTACATTAAAGACCTTTTTGAGGATGACAGAAACGAAGAACACATTATAAAAAAGAACTTTGAAGGACCACCCATAATAAAAGATGAAGTTAGAGGGGCACTGAAAAAGATGAAACCAGGAAAAGCCCCAGGACCAGATAACATTACTACAGAGATGATTGAAGCCCTGGAGGAATTTGGCATAGAAAAAATAACAGTCCTCCTAAATGAAATTTCTGACACTGAAAAAATCCCCAAAGATATGTCAAAATCAATTTTCATTGCACTTCCAAAGAAGACAGGGGCTATAGAATGCGAACTCCATCGCACAATCAGTTTGACGAGTCATGTAACAAAAATCCTGTTAAGAATAATCGATCAGGACAAGGAATAGAATCAAAAGAGAAATAGCAGAAGAACAGTGTGGATTTTTGGAAGGGAAAGGAACTATTAATGCCATATACAACCTAAGAACTGTCATGGAGAGGTCAATTGAGATGAGTAAGGATTTGTATTCATGCTTTGTTGACTATACCAAGGCCTTCGATCGGGTACGACATGAAGAACTGATCAACCAACTGGAGAGACTCAATGTTGATGGAAAAGATTTACGAATAATCAGAATATGTACTGGGAACAAACAGCTGCAATGAGAATAGAAAACAATATAAGCTCTTTCCAAAACATCAAAAGGGGAGTCAGACAGGGTTGGTAGAAGGTAGAAAGAAACTCTAGGGAGAGCTAGACAACAGAAGGTCTTCAGAGAAGTAACCCCCTTTAGACAAGTGTTTCGGCCCTGAATTCCTTACACTCTCGGGGGGCCGGGCCACATCCAGGTCATGACTCCTGGATGCCCTTCTGCTGTTGTCTATTTTTTTTTTTTTTTTTTTCCCACGCCGGGGATCGAACCTGGGCGATTCTGCGCTTCAGAACTGCGGTACGCGGTTTTACCAATGTGCTAACGGGGCACACATCATCTGTAGGGAATTTAATCCTTATGAAGTTCACTTTTTTGGTTCCTCCTTGCCCAGATCCAGCTTGAGCTCCTTTCTGCTGCCTCTGCCATCGCTTTAAGGGCTCTAGTCCTCTTCTTCCCAGAAATGGCGAGTTGTTTCATGAGATCATAAGCGGAGGTGCCCACAAACCCTCTTGCCCCGACCTCTATGGCGAAGATTTTGACCCGCAGACCTGCTTTCTTCAGGGTGCTGGCAAGACCGGCGTATTTTTCGGTCTTGTAGATATGTGCTTCTTCCATTCTGCTTTCGTATGGCACAGTGAGTTCTATCAGAATCACTTGTTTCGAGGAGTCAGAGTGGAGAGCGATGTCTGGTCTCATGCCTGTCTTGCTGATGACATCTGGGTAATTTCTCCACTCTGGGAGGTCTGCTGTACACTCCCAGTCGACTGCTCCATCCAGAAGACCCTTTGGCAATGTGCTGGTTGTCATAGCCCTTTCGGGCCAGACCTGTTTCCCTCCTGCTTTGTAGAACGTTGTCATAGCAATTGGTGCGTTTGGGGTCATGGTTTTTTCGCTAACCACATCTGTGATCACTTTCAGAACTTGGTTGTGCCTCCATGTATACCTTCCTTGGGCTAGCGCTACTTTGCAAGAGCTTAGGACATGTTCCACTGTTTGTTTCTTCTGACAGAGCGGACATGCTGGGTCGTCTGCTTTCCCCCATTTCACTAAGTTTGCATTCGAGGGGAGCAGGTCATATACAGATCTGAGGAGGAAGCTTATCCTTAGAGGAGCCATGTGCCACATATCGTTCCAGCTGAGACTTCTTTGGAGTGCACTGTCCCATGTTGTCCATTGCCCCTGTTGACCTTGCTGGACTGCCTTCTGCACTCTTTTGACATCTTCTTCTTCCTTCAACTCCTGTATGATCATGTCTCTTTTTTCCTTCCCTTTGGCTTTGGACCACCACTGCATTTTTGTTGCTCCCAGTCCCTGTCTGTTGGTTTGCGTGTGTCCAATTATTTCTTTGATGCTGAGGTTTCTCTTGGCATTGTTTACAGCCTCTTGGACTTTCCACTTTCTGCCCGTTCTCAGCTTTGGATGAACTGCTCTGACGATATTGTCCTCCGATTCCTCCAGCATGCTCAACAGTCTTGCTTTTCCAACTTTGTATTCCTCCACTATGGATTTCAGAGGTAGCTTCAGCATTGCTTGACGACAGTAGAATGCAACATCAGTGAGACCAGGTGGGACACCGAGCCATTTTCTTGTGTATTTGTTGATTTTGGCTTCCATTGCTTCGACTGTGCTGGTGCAAATGTCATAGATTAGCAGTGGCCACAGCAGCTTTGGTATCAGCATGAACTGTAGACACCAGACTTTGTATTTGCCTGGCAGTCCGCAGTCATCTATTTTCTTCAGGCCTTCTTCTGCTGTTTGCTTGGTTTCACATCCCCTTTGTGTGTCTTTCAGGGAGTCATCATACCATCTTCCGAGACTTTTTACTGGCTCTTCTGTGACAGTGGGGATGGCTTGGTTGGCTACCATGAATTTGACTGAATCTGCCACTTTTCCTTTTCGCAGTGAGAGACTTCGGGATTTCTTAGGTTTGAACCTCATTCTTGAAGAGGCCACCAGCTCATCCAGCTGCTTTAAGATTTGGTGTGTCTCTTCCTCATCCGTGGACAAGACTGTTGTGTCATCCATGCGAAAAGAAGAGCAGAAGGCGTAAGTCTCTTCCTCTTCCTTCAGAACTTAGCCCTCTCCAACGCAAAGCACAACGCTGTGCCTCCCTCCTGGCGACAGGCGGTAACTGAGCAACTCTCACGACTCAGTCTAAATCTCGTGGACTCGGAGGAGACGGGGGCCTGGCCCCCAGACATGAGGCACGCAGGCCCACTGGCGTGTGGATACGCCCTGGTGCCCACGAACCAGATCCCCAAGCTATGGTGGAATACCACCACTGCCTTGGATGACATCTCGGGAGAAAAAAGGCTAGTGGGAGAGACCGTACACAAAACCGATGGAAGGCAACGGAAAAACCACCATCGTAATTTTCCCAGTTACCCATGGACAGAAACAGAAAAATGAAAAAAGACCAACGGACGAAAATAGGTGCACCTGTGGAGCAGCTTCGTCCGGTAGGCACCGTCAGCAAGTTACTAGCGACCCCAAACCTCCCTAAACTCAGATTAAAAACATCAAGTTGCAGAAGTTAAATCAGAAAATATCAATACAGAGATGAGAAAGGCTTAACATAATTGTATTTAGGACTAGGGGGGAAGTGAGAATGAAGGGGCAGGCATCGATAACATCAGGAGAATACCACATTGATATACTCTGGTGTAGCTCACATGAAAGAGGAGTAAGGCATCAGATGGACAAGAGGACAAATCAAAAAGCAGTTAAGGATAATGGGCTGGACGTCCGACAGAGTTTTTTGCTGTCATAATTGGGAGCCAAACCATTTGATATCAACATCATTCAGGTGTAGCACCAACATCCGCAAGTCACTTCAGGAAGACATCGACATCTTCTACGAAGTATTAGAGAAGGCCAAATCCATGTACATCACAAGAAGTTTACTGTAAAAATGGAGATTTTAATGCTAAAGTGTGACAAGATAGAGAGGAGGATATAGTTGGACTGATGTCCTAAGTACGCAAAATGAAGGGGAAGGAAAACTTGTAGAAATGGGCACAGGAAAAATACATGCACATTAACTGGTTGCTTGAAATCGAAAGATGGCACGCTTATCATGGTAAAAAAACCAAAATATTAGACAAATGGGGAGAGTACATTAAAGACCTTTTTGAGGATGACAGAAACGAAGAACACATTATAAAAAAGAACTTTGAAGGACCACCCATAATAAAAGATGAAGTTAGAGGGGCACTGAAAAAGATGAAACCAGGAAAAGCCCCAGGACCAGATAACATTACTACAGAGATGATTGAAGCCCTGGAGGAATTTGGCATAGAAAAAATAACAGTCCTCCTAAATGAAATTTCTGACACTGAAAAAACCCCCAAAGATATGTCAAAATCAATTTTCATTGCACTTCCAAAGAAGACAGGGGCTATAGAATGCGAACTCCATCGCACAATCAGTTTGACGAGTCATGTAACAAAAATCCTGTTAAGAATAATCGATCAGGACAAGGAATAGAATCAAAAGAGAAATAGCAGAAGAACAGTGTGGATTTTTGGAAGGGAAAGGAACTATTAATGCCATATACAACCTAAGAACTGTCATGGAGAGGTCAATTGAGATGAGTAAGGATTTGTATTCATGCTTTGTTGACTATACCAAGGCCTTCGATCGGGTACGACATGAAGAACTGATCAACCAACTGGAGAGACTCAATGTTGATGGAAAAGATTTACGAATAATCAGAATATGTACTGGGAACAAACAGCTGCAATGAGAATAGAAAACAATATAAGCTCTTTCCAAAACATCAAAAGGGGAGTCAGACAGGGTTGGTAGAAGGTAGAAAGAAACTCTAGGGAGAGCTAGACAACAGAAGGTCTTCAGAGAAGTAACCCCCTTTAGACAAGTGTTTCGGCCCTGAATTCCTTACACTCTCGGGGGGCCGGGCCACATCCAGGTCATGACTCCTGGATGCCCTTCTGCTGTTGTCTATTTTTTTTTTTTTTTTTTTTCCCACGCCGGGGATCGAACCTGGGCGATTCTGCGCTTCAGAACTGCGGTACGCGGTTTTACCAATGTGCTAACGGGGCACACATCATCTGTAGGGAATTTAATCCTTATGAAGTTCACTTTTTTGGTTCCTCCTTGCCCAGATCCAGCTTGAGCTCCTTTCTGCTGCCTCTGCCATCGCTTTAAGGGCTCTAGTCCTCTTCTTCCCAGAAATGGCGAGTTGTTTCATGAGATCATAAGCGGAGGTGCCCACAAACCCTCTTGCCCCGACCTCTATGGCGAAGATTTTGACCCGCAGACCTGCTTTCTTCAGGGTGCTGGCAAGACCGGCGTATTTTTCGGTCTTGTAGATATGTGCTTCTTCCATTCTGCTTTCGTATGGCACAGTGAGTTCTATCAGAATCACTTGTTTCGAGGAGTCAGAGTGGAGAGCGATGTCTGGTCTCATGCCTGTCTTGCTGATGACATCTGGGTAATTTCTCCACTCTGGGAGGTCTGCTGTACACTCCCAGTCGACTGCTCCATCCAGAAGACCCTTTGGCAATGTGCTGGTTGTCATAGCCCTTTCGGGCCAGACCTGTTTCCCTCCTGCTTTGTAGAACGTTGTCATAGCAATTGGTGCGTTTGGGGTCATGGTTTTTTCGCTAACCACATCTGTGATCACTTTCAGAACTTGGTTGTGCCTCCATGTATACCTTCCTTGGCTAGCGCTACTTTGCAAGAGCTTAGGACATGTTCCACTGTTTGTTTCTTCTGACAGAGCGGACATGCTGGGTCGTCTGCTTTCCCCCATTTCACTAAGTTTGCATTCGAGGGGAGCAGGTCATATACAGATCTGAGGAGGAAGCTTATCCTTAGAGGAGCCATGTGCCACATATCGTTCCAGCTGAGACTTCTTTGGAGTGCACTGTCCCATGTTGTCCATTGCCCCTGTTGACCTTGCTGGACTGCCTTCTGCACTCTTTTGACATCTTCTTCTTCCTTCAACTCCTGTATGATCATGTCTCTTTTTTCCTTCCCTTTGGCTTTGGACCACCACTGCATTTTTGTTGCTCCCAGTCCCTGTCTGTTGGTTTGCGTGTGTCCAATTATTTCTTTGATGCTGAGGTTTCTCTTGGCATTGTTTACAGCCTCTTGGACTTTCCACTTTCTGCCCGTTCTCAGCTTTGGATGAACTGCTCTGACGATATTGTCCTCCGATTCCTCCAGCATGCTCAACAGTCTTGCTTTTCCAACTTTGTATTCCTCCACTATGGATTTCAGAGGTAGCTTCAGCATTGCTTGACGACAGTAGAATGCAACATCAGTGAGACCAGGTGGGACACCGAGCCATTTTCTTGTGTATTTGTTGATTTTGGCTTCCATTGCTTCGACTGTGCTGGTGCAAATGTCATAGATTAGCAGTGGCCACAGCAGCTTTGGTATCAGCATGAACTGTAGACACCAGACTTTGTATTTGCCTGGCAGTCCGCAGTCATCTATTTTCTTCAGGCCTTCTTCTGCTGTTTGCTTGGTTTCACATCCCCTTTGTGTGTCTTTCAGGGAGTCATCATACCATCTTCCGAGACTTTTTACTGGCTCTTCTGTGACAGTGGGGATGGCTTGGTTGGCTACCATGAATTTGACTGAATCTGCCACTTTTCCTTTTCGCAGTGAGAGACTTCGGGATTTCTTAGGTTTGAACCTCATTCTTGAAGAGGCCACCAGCTCATCCAGCTGCTTTAAGATTTGGTGTGTCTCTTCCTCATCCGTGGACAAGACTGTTGTGTCATCCATGAAAGCTTTCAGAGGAGGCATCTGGTATCCATCTCCCAGATTCACTGGACCTGAACTCTTCATTGCAGCTTTCAAGATGACTTCCATTGCCAACACGAACAGTATGGGAGAGATTGCACAGCCCATTGCAATGCCCACCTCTAGGTCTATCCAGTCCGTGGTGTATTCTTTGGTAGAGAACCGCATTGAGAACCCTTGGAAATACTTCCTCAGCATTGTTCGGATGTTTTCTGGGATGTGATACATTTCAAGAGCCAGCTGGATCATATCGTGTGGAACTGATCCATATGCATTCGCCAGATCAAGCCAAACTACGTCAATGTCTCTCTTCTCTGTTCTTGCTTTTTGGATGGCATCCCAAATCAACGTGGCATGTTCCAAGCATCCAGGCATTCCTGGTATGCCTCCCTTTTGGACTGACATATCCAGATACTTGTTTTCAGTCAGGTATTTTGTCAATCTTGCTGCCATAACAGAGAAGAAGATTTTCCCCTCGACGTTCAGAAGTGATATTGGCCTGAACTGATTGATGCTGCTGGAGTTCTGCTCCTTCGGAATGTACACTCCTTCAGCTCTCATCCATTGGTCGCTGATCTTCTGGTTCCTCCATGCTGATCGAATCATCTTGTGGAGCCACTCGAGCACTTTTGGGCATTTCTTGTAGAGCAGGTATGGTATTCCGTTTGGTCCAGGTGCTGACTTGGCTCTGGCTTTCTTTACTACGTTCTTCACTTCATCCAGTGTTGGTGGTTTGTTATTGAATTTTCCTTCTGGCGCTGCAGGCCAAACCAGATTTTGGATTTCAAGTGGTGCCTCGCGCTGAGAATCGGAATATGTTTCCCTGAGATGCTGCTCTAGGGTTTCCTTGCCCACTGTGAGAGTCCCTGATTTGGGTTGTTCAAACAGCTTTCTTGCAAAGTCAAAGGGATCTTTGAAGAAACGATCTTGAGTCTTCTTCTTTTTGCTCTTTCTTCGCCTTGCTGATTCCACTTTGCTGAGAGCATTGTGTTTGGCCTTCAGATCTTTCCAGAGTTCCAGGAGCCCTTGCTTCTCGAATTCTGAGGCAGTTTTCATTCGCTTTTTAAGCTTCCTTTTCTCCCTCCGGATGCTCTCCATCTGTTGCTGTCTTCTGGATTTCTGGGGAGGGGTTTTTGTCTTTGGCTGCTTCACTCCATAAGTGTCCCTGCAGATAGAGTATATGATGTCTCCGTATGTGTCAAGTTTGTGTTCCAGCGTACTGTTCCCTATTAACGCATTCAGCTTAAGGACAAGTTCCTCATCTAATTTCTCCCATTGTTCTTTTGCACCGGCAGGCGGCAAATTGAGTTTTCCACGTTTGGCGTTAAGAGCTTGTGCAAAATCCGCATCAGAACCGTCAGCGTGGATGTCCTTGGCACTATGGTTTAATTCCTGGCCTTGGTCATCCAACGTCTCACCTGCTATCGCAGTGCGCTGCTGCTGGTTCGTATGTGTCTTCAAACAGCCCATTTTTGTCCTGTGGATCTTCATGCCGCGTTTGGTGGTGAATCTCCTTCCACACGCACACGGAAATTCCAACTGGTCATTAATCATGGTCCGTTGTGCGTTTCCAGTCGTGATGGAGTCAGTGCCGATGGATTCATCATTCTCTCCCCCTTTCGGTGAATCCTGGGAGCATCTTTCATTTGGAAAACTCGTGGCATGTTATCAAAGGCAAGGTGGGAAGCCAACCCACAAAGCCCGCAGATCTAGTCTTTCCCAGTGTCCTTCGGTCTTTCCCGAATGTCCTCCGAACTATTCCCGGAAGTCAATGGACTGACCATGTGCAGGTAGAAAGAAACTCTAGGGAGAGCTAGACAACAGAAGGTCTTCAGAGAAGTAACCCCCTTTAGACAAGTGTTTCGGCCCTGAATTCCTTACACTCTCGGGGGGCCGGGCCACATCCAGGTCATGACTCCTGGATGCCCTTCTGCTGTTGTGTTTTGTCACCAGATCTGTTTTCACTATATAGCGAAAACATCATGAGAAACCTAGAAGAAGACCCTGGATTAAAGGTTGGAGGGAAAATGATAAACAACATTCGGTACGCAGATGACACCGTGCTAATTGCAGAAAATGAAAGGGACCTACAAAACCTCGTGAATATACTAGAAAAAGAAAGCAAAGGTAAGTGGTTGGAACGAAACAGCAGGAAGACTGAAGTCATGGTGATCAGTAAAAAACATGAAATCCCCTCATGCAAAATAACAGCAAATGGCACAACCTTGACACAGGTTAATAAGTTCAAATACCTGGAAACGGTCATTTCATCAGTCGGCAGATGCACATGGGAAATAGCCGGCAGAATCGGCCAAGCCAAAACAGCATTCAAGAAGATGACATGCATTCTTACCAACAAATGCCTATCAATTAACATCAGGAAGAGAGTCCTTGAATGTTATATAGAACCAATACTGTTATACGGATGTGAGGCGTGGACAGTCAGCAAGCAAAGCCAGAACAAGATTGAGGCAGCCGAGATGTGGTTTGTAAGAAGAATGTTGAGAGTTCCATGGACAGCAAAGAAAACAAACGAGACAGTCTTGATGGAGGCAAACACAAATAGATCATTCATAAGGAAGATTAGGAAAAGACAGGCAACATATATAGGCCATTTCATGAGGAAGGGGGATTTGGAGCACCTGGTCACAACGGGAAAGCTGGGGGGAAGAGAGCACCAGGTAGACCCAGGGAGAAAATGCTGGACGGCCTTGCAGAGTGGCTGGGGACGAGGAGGGTGAGGGAGATGCTAGGGGCAACGAGAGATAGAGACAGATGGAAGTCCATGATCGCCAACGCCATGCGGCAGGGCACCTGATAATGATGATGACTCACCTGATGTTATCATGCCTGCCCCCTTCCATCTCACTTCCCCTAGTCCTAATATACTAACGTTAAGCCTTTTCATCTCCATTTTGATATTGTCTAATTTGCCTTTTTGCAACATTGTTCTGATGTTCCATGTTGCTATTTTGGTATTTTTGAGTTTGAGTTTGGTCGCAGTAACTTGCTGACGGTCTGGTGTCACCTGCGCCGCATGACGGTCCCTACCGGACGAAGGTGCTCCACATTTACGTCGTTATCTTCATTTTTCTTCTTTTTTCTGTCCATAATGTTCTAGGGAGAATACGATGGTGGTTTCCCGTTGCCTTCCATCCGGGTTTTTTCTTCTTTTTTTTTTTTTTTTTTTTTTCGGTCTCTTCGCTAGCCTTTGTCGTTCCCACGACAACCTACAAGGCAGTAGGGTGATTTTTTCCTTTCAGGGCTACCTCCCTTAGCCTTATTCTCTCCCAAGATGTCCACAAGGCAGTGAAGCTATTTACCCATAGCTTGGGGATCTGGTTTGTGGACACCAGGGCATATCCACAGGCCGGTGGGCCTGCGTGCCGCACGTCTGGAGGCCAGACCTCCTCCGAGTCCTACGAGATTCAGCCTGAGTCCGTGAGGTGCTCAGTTACCACCTGTCGCCACGAGGAGGCACAACGTAGGGCTTGCTGATGGAGAGGCTATGTACATGTACTGACAGGAAGAGACTTACGCATTCTGCTCTTCTTTTCGCATAGCTGCAAGCAGCAGTGCAAGCCAGTGGTGCAGGCTGAAAGTGAGAGGTGACAAGCACGCAGTCACAAGCCGACACACTAGACGCATCACATCTGCCGTTGACACACAGTATTCCATTACTTTTCAAAATTTCTATACTCTTTATGATAAAGAAGTTTTCACAGAATACTGTGATTTTTTTCTTGATGAAATGTTATTCAAAACCACATACCGGTACCCAGCTGTTTACAGACTTGTTTAAGAGGCGAAAACCGTCGAAACCCCCTTTTTTTCAAAAAACAATAACTCTTTCATTTTCTGCAATAGACTCATCAAACCGCACATATGTGATTGACACAGACAATTTCATCAATATTGAATTTACACTGAATCTTGTTGCTATGGAAAACTTTTAACTCAGAAACTAAACGTCTAATTTTAAAACAGGTTTCACCTTAGAGAGAACATGAAAATTGCATACAGATTCTGCCTGAAGCTGACAAAGGTCATCTAATGGACATGGGACTCATTGTGAAGAGGAAGGTCATATCTGATTTGGCTTTCGGTCATAGACATCATTCTTGCTACCAGTGTATCGTTTCACAACCGGCACATTCTCTGTAAACATAATTCATGGTTCGTGTGCAGGTGTTGGTGACATTAATACAAACGTTTTTTGAGGGGGTAGGGGGGGGGGGGGTTATCAGATATTTCTGACTGAAGTCTATAATGTGAGATAGTCCTATGGTGTTTCATTTCAACACCGGCACTTTCTGTGTGTTTCACGTGCAGGTGTTCCTGATGTCAATAACATTTGTAAAGGTGTGTGAAGATCAGTTAATGTCCTCCATAGTCTACAGTGGAAGAGTATCTTTGCGCTTGTTTTAAACTTTATGATAAAACTTCATGCTTGAAAACACTTTATTGCTCAAGGACAGTACTACTGTTAGTTGTTGTTGTTGTTGTTGTTGTTGTTGTTGTTGTTGTTGTTGTTGTTTAGCCCCGCCTTACAGCTAGTCCTTGCAATTCTACACGTATAACGTATAACGTATAACGTATAAAGTATAAACACACAGAAGTGAAATTCATTATTTGAAAATAAAGATGATGTATGCATTGTTCTCTCTCTCTCTCTCTCTCTCTCTCTCTCTCTCTCTCTCTCTCTCTCTCTCTCTCTCTCTCTCTCTCTCTCTTTCTTTATTTCTTTCTCCCTCCCCCCTCTCTCTCTTGATAGATATGAAACTGATCAAACTGTTAGGTGATTTGGTTGACCAGTTGATTTATGGGTGAGCAGTTTCATTGGGTGACTGACTGGTGGTGAAAAGGTTGATTATTTAACTGATGTGGTTGATTGAATGATTGACTGATGAATGATCGATCGATTGATCGATCGTTTTCCTCAGTACAATGAATGTACTAAGTATTCCCTTCATTCGATTTACACAATGAAATGATTATTTCGCAATTCAGTTGATTAATTGATCAATTGTTGATCTATTGATGACAGTGTAAACTGACTGACCACTGCCTACACTGAGAGACTGACAGCTTGACCAGGGGATCCATGAATGGAATAATATATTTCATTTATTGATTGAGGTTTTAAAACACTGATTAAGCTTATCAAAGACTCTTTCAGTCCGTTCTTACAATTCAAACTAACCATAATCAAAGACTATTTTCGCTTTGTTCACACAATTCAAATGACCCCTAATCACAATTTTCGCTCTGTTCACACAATTCAAATGACCCCTAATCACAGAATATTTTCGCTCTGTTCACACAATTCAAATGACCCCTAATCACAGAATATTTTTGCTCTCTTCACACAATTCAATTGACCCCTAATCACAGAATATTTTCGCTCTGTTCACGCAATTCAAATGATCCCCTAATCACAATTTTCGCTCTGTTCACACAATTCAAATGACCCGTAATCACAGAATATTTTTGCTCTCTTCACACAATTTTGCTCTGTTCACACAAGTCACATGACCCCTAATCACAGAATATTTTTGCTCTCTTCACACAAGTCACATGACCCCTAATCACAGAATAGTTTTGCTCTCTTCACACAAGTCACATGACCCCTAATCACAGAATAGTTTTGCTCTGTTCACACAATTCAATTGACCCCTAATCACAGAATATTTTCGCTCTGTTCACTCAATTTAAATGACCCCTAATCACAGAATATTTTCGCTCTGTTCACACAATTTAAATGACCCCTAATCACAGAATATTTTCGCTCTGTTCACTCAATTTAAATGATCCCTAATCACAGAATATTTTCGCTCTGTTCACACAATTTAAATGACCCCTAATCACAGAATATTTTCGCTCTGTTCACTCAATTTAAATGATCCCTAATCACAGAATATTTTCGCTCTGTTCACTCAATTTAAATGACCCCTAATCAAACACTGTTTTCGCTCTGTTCTAACAGATTCAAATGACCCTTAATCAAACACTATTTCCGCTGACTGATTTGTTTGTTTCTCCATTTAAACGACCTCATTTCATCAATATTTATAACTTCCTCCGTGTTCTGCTTTCGCGTGTGCGCGCGTGCGGGGTGTGTGTGTGTGTGTATGTGTGTGTGTGTGTGTGTGTGTTTGTGTGTGTGTGTGTGTGTGTGGTGTGTGTGTGTGTGTGTGTGTGTGTGTGTGTGTGTGTGTGTGTGTTTAGTGGTGGTGGTGGTGGTGGTCTTTGATTTAATGTCTAGACCCCCCCCAAAAAAAAAGCAAACGCAAACAAAAAAGTGGGAATCGAGGATGAGCGCAGAGGATACACGAAATAGTCAATCTTCAGAAAAAAAATGAACCAGAAAACAAGTGTGTCGAGGAGGGGAAGGAAAAACTAATAAATGAAGTTACCATAATTACGTACTGTTTACTTACTTGCTTGCTTGCTCGCTTGCTTGCTTGCTTGCTCGCTTGCTTGCTCGCTCGCTCGCTTGCTTGCTTGCTTGCTTGCTTGCTTACTTCCTTACCTATCTATTCCATCTCTTCTTTCCACGGAAGTGAACGACAGACTATCGGCCTAATAAGGAAATATTGTCTTCACCTAGTTGATAGACAGCTGAGGCTTTGTGCACTGACTGGGGGTGAGGCTTTGTGCACTGACTGGGGGGGTGGGGGGGGGGCGGTCTTTCTGTCTGTTATGTGCGACGAGTTCATACAGAACAGCTAGTTGTGTTGTGATTCAGACCATTCAAACCTTTCTTTATTCACTTTACATATACGTTCTTTTTTCTGAAGATAAGATACACAGATACACGTCATCTACATGTAACCAAGATTATTCCAGTGATAGGCTGATAAAATATCAATATGAAATATGGACTAGGTAAAACATAGCCTAGGTAGGGCCTCAGGACCTGGTCAGCTCATGGATTTATGTGCAGGCTTAAGGCTTGCGCCATGATCACCATACACAAGGCACTTGTGACGTTTGTGTATATGGAATTCGTTCTGATCGCGAAGACGTCGTCTTCAGAAACTGAAACTGAAACTGGTGTGTGTTAGTGTGTGTATGTTAGTGTGTGTGTGTGTGTGTGTGTGTGTGTGTGTGTGTGTGTGTGTGTGTGTGTGTGTTTGTGTGTTAGTGTGTGTATGTTATGTGTGTGTGTGTGTGTGTGTGTTAGTGTGTGTATGTTAGTGTGTGTGTGTGTTAGTGTGTGTGTGTTAGTGTGTGTGTGTTAGTGTGTGTGTGTTATTGTGTGCTAGTGTGTGTGTGTGTTAGTGTATGTTAGTGTGTGTGTGTGTGTTTAGTGTGTGTATGTTAGTATGTGTGTGTGTGTGTGTGTATGTTAGTGTGTGTGTGTGTGTTAGTGTATATGTGTTAGTGTATGTGTGTGTGTGTTAGTGTGTGTGATAGTGTGTGTGTGTGTTAGTGTGTGTGTGTGTTAGAGTGTATGTGTGTATTAGTGTGTGTGTTAGTGTGTGTGTGTGTTAGAGTGTATGTGTGTATTAGTGTGTGTGTGTTAGAGTGTGTGTGTGTGTATTAGTGTGTGTGTGTGTTAGTGTGTGTGTGTGTTAGTGTGTGTGTGTGTTAGTGTGTACATGTATGTGTTAGTGTGTGTGTGTGTGTGTGTGTGTGTGTGTGTGTGTGTGTGTGTGTGTGTGTGTGTGTGTGTGTGTGTGGTGTGTGAACGTCTGAGTGTGTGTGCGCGTGTGCCGTATGTGTGTGTCTGTGTGTCTGTGTGTATGTCTGTCTTTGTGTGTGTGATGATAATATGCTCTCTATAATTTTCCATTGCTTTTATTCTTTCTCTCCATTTATAGCCGTGTGCGTGCGTGCGTGCGTGTGTGTGTGTGTGTGTGTGTGTGTATGTGTGTGTGTGTGTGTGCGTGCGTGCGTGCGTGTGTTTTACGTGCGTGCGTGTGTGTCTGTTTTAGCGCTTAGATTTGATTTTATCAAGATTTTGCGCTATATAAATAAAATATTGTTGTTGTTGTTGTTGATGATGGCGACGACAACGACAATGATGATAGTGATGATGATGAGGAGGAGGAGGAGAAGGAGGAGGAGGAAGAGGATTATCATCATCATTATCACAACGCTTCACTATTATTATGAATTTCCGTCGGATGGACATGTACAGCAGTAAGGTTGTTGAAAACAAGAACTGCCCCTCTCTGACTTGTGATATGTCATGTTTTTTTGTTGTTGTTTTTTTTATTAAAATGCGTGTGTGTGTATGTGCATGTGTGTGTGTGTGTGTGTGTGTGTGTGTGTGTGTGTGTGTGTGTGTGTGTGTGTGTGTGCATGTGTTATATATGTGTGTATGTGTGTGCGTGTATACAAGTGTGCGTACGTGCATGCGCGTGTGTGCGCGCACGCGAATGTGTGCGTGTGTGTGTGTGTCTGTGTGTGGGTGCGTGCGTGCATTGTGTGTACAACTGTGTGATTATGACACAGGCTCAGACTCAAAACTTATGTCACTGTCATAAAAACCATCAACGGAATTAATGACACGACAGAGATGAGATACAGGAGAGAGAGAGAGACAGAGAGAGACAGAGAGAGAGAGAAACAACAAAAGGACAACAACAACAAAGAAGAAGAAGAAAAAAGCATACTGTATATTTGCAGACAGACTGAGGGTGTAGGAGATATAGATTTGAGTGCGTAGTTTAAAACATTCATTTATGTCCCTGACTGATTCCACCTGAACAAGTCTGATGGTATGAGACAACGTGGTTTACAAACACTGGAAACGTTCCTTACGACAACTGATCAATGAATTAATGACCGAACGAAACTGTTTCTAAACAAAATATTAAAAGATATCTTGTTTGTAAAAGATCCTTGGAAGTATAAGACACGACGTTTCGAGCCCAGGCCCTTTGTCAAGTGAAAAATAAAATGACAGAGGAGTATTGAAAACAGTTCAAGGAAAGAGGGGACAGAGTGAGTGAGTGTTACTCAGAATAGACAATAGAGTAGGGATTAGCTGGACAAGGAAAGGACCCGGGCATCGCTACGCGTCGGCAGTTCTGGTGTTCTGGCCCGCCAGCTGGACTGTTCAAAGTCGGTTGATGATGCAGTTCTCCGTATATTTTCTGTATTGTTGGTCTCTGGTGTTTTGCCATACTGCTGAAATCTGTGCATGGATGTAGCTGTGTTGAGGGCTATTGAAATGTTGGCCTATGGGGTTGTTGTAGTTCAGTTTCATGGATCTTAAATGTTCCACGAAACGGTCATTCAGTGAGCGGTATGTCTCACCCACATACAGTTTGGAGCACACTGAGCATGACAGGATGTAGACAATGTTGGAAGATTTACAGTTAAAGCTTGATTTGATGTTGAAGTTGCCTGAAGGTTCAGTGACTGAAGTGGAAGTGTTGATGAAAGGACAGGTTTTACATTTCTTGTCTTCACAGGGTTTGCATCCTGGATGTTTAGGGTAATTTGGCCTTTGATTTGCTTTTAACATGGACCTCACAAGCAGATCTTTGAGGTTTTTGTCCCTTTTGAAGACGATCAGTGGTGCTTTGGGAAATATGTCTTTTAAATCCCTGTCCTGCTGGATAATGTTGAAGTTCTTCTTCAGGATGTGGCACACAGGAATGTTGTGGGGATGGAATGGGATGACTGCGACTACATGGTCCTCTTTCTTGGTTTGTGTATGTGATGGACTCGTGGTTAAGGGGGGGGGGGTAAGGTGATGATGGTTTGATGATATCGCAGCGCCAGGTGAGATGGATGAGTGGGTTAAGGGGTTTGGTGATGATTGCTGTGGTGGTCCTTTGAATCCAGAGCAGAAAGGGAAGTCTCTCAATCAAAAGACAAGTCCTCGTTTCGCTACTTGACTCTTTATTATTGAGAAAAGAAGACGAGGAAGGAGACAGGTAAGAAGGAGTCAAAGAAGACAGGAAGGAAGACAGTGCCTGTAAGACACAAAATAGGTTTCATAAATACAATGACAAAGTACACATTTTGTGAAATAACAATGTCAATGTACAAGAGTGAACTACTACATTCTAACAGAAGATGTCTACATTTACAAACAAAAGCACTAGCATTTGTAAACATGCAACAAATAATTGATAACAAAATGTTGTGTAAAGAACTGCTACATTATACCGAAATAATTATGTGGTGTCGATATTTACACTCTAAAGCACTAGCACTTGTAAACATGGAACAAATAATTGGTGACAAAACATTGAGTAACCCTTTGATAAGCTGAGGGTAAACTACCATACTGCTTGTTCGATAGCCTTAGCATAGAGTAGACTTTCAATAATGTACTGGCAAAATAATGCACAGTCATATTAAGCTGTTCGGCTGCCATGGGCTGAGTAAGTTGTAACATAACATCTGAGTGGGCAGCTATTGGACAGTTAATATTCTGTAGTGATGACGGACATAGTATTTGACTATGTGAACTGTCATCACAAACATTGGGTCTACCTTATCGAATAGCAGTCAACACACTTGAGTCATCCATTAAATATTTGCTCCATGTAGTTATGTGTAATTCTATGTCTAGTGCTAGAGATAGTGATGACAAAATAGCATAGCATATTACTAGTTAAGCTATGTCATCAAAGCAACATTCTATATTAATAATGATTAGTGGTGGTGCTGAGCAGACAAGGGATACAACAATTGGATCAGTTCGCTGAGCACATGTTTCATCAACTACCATTATGTACACACATACAACATTATCAAGTATAAAATAGTGTACAATAATGCATTGCATCCTGGTAGCTTTCAGACAGTTAATATTCAGTGGTGATGACATAGTAGGCCTATTTGACAATGAGAACTATGTCATCACAAACAGCACCTAATCAGGTAGCAGTCAGCAGTGTTGAGAGAACACACTTGAGTAATCTATTACCCATTATCTCTGTGTGATTAAGTATAATTCTAGATCAAGTGCTAGAGACAATGATAACAAAATAGTATAGCATATTACTATTAAACCATATCATCAAAACAACACTCTATAGGCCTACATGATTATCAGTGGTGCTGATCAGATAAGGGATACACCAAACAGATCAATTAGCTGAGCACGTGTTTCATCAGTCATCATGTCAGTATGTAAAAATACAACCTTGTCAAGTATAAAATACTCTTCCTCTGCACAATGCCTTGTATCTTGGCTTTTGGCAGAATATGGTTGTCCATAGTCCTACAATAGCCACATGAAAATAGGGGCTAAATCTATAGTGGTTATTACATTTAAATCTCAGTCCCATCTTTACAATGGTGGCCGCCACGCTAAGTGCTACAGATCTTGTGAGATAGCATATCGTTTAGATCAAAACGTACTTTCTCGCTGTGTGAATTCTGCAAATCTAACGCGGTACTCAATAGACTCGAGCTAGAATCTAAAGAAATAAGAGACATTAAAGTCCCTAAGCTTACTGCAAATGACAATGAATAATAAAGTGATAAAAATCCAGAACTTACTACAGTAACGCCGTGAAGATGATCACCTGTTGTGAGATCAAGAGTGGTGGCAGGAAAGGGCACCTCTGGTAATACTGAGAGTGGCGGTGGAAAAGCACACGCTATGATGCGCCTTGTTAATTTGTACTCTGGGAACAGAGCATGATGGTCATATTTTCAAATCTCAAACCTTTCAGATGGCAAGGTCTGATTGGTTGTTCTCACCAAATTAATCAATCAATCAGATGCCAAGGTCTGATTGGTTGTTCTCACCTAATTAATAAGTCAACACTTAGTGTGTAGTTTTAACGCAGCGCGTCAGTACACACAAGTGAAACGCTGGTCATTGTCCGGCAGTTTCGCGAGTGGGTATGTCCTCGCTATCGAGCCACAAATACCTAAGGCGGTTGAGACAGACGCGCCCTGCGGGCATTGTCTGAGTGTTCCAGCCGGCAATTACACGGCGATTGTTCTACAATGCTGAAGGCAGCATGCATACATTAGTGACGGCCCCCCCCTCTACGTTCTGTAAAACTACAACGTAATACTGACTGGAGATGACGACAAAATCTTGTCGTAGGCCCGCTTTAGAGTACATGTACACATTGTAGATCTGCTAATTGTTTAGCAGTGTGTTATCTACAATCGTCATAACCGTGTACCGTGCTTGCCTAGATCAAAAACGCCTTGCGTTCTCTTGGTCAAATTGTACTATTATCTCACAGCCTCTGCCTACCCATAGCTATGCATTGAACATTCCAAGGATCTAGCCAGTACATGACGATTGTAGATAACACACTGCTAAACAATTAGCAGATCTACAATGTGTACATGTACTCTAAAGCGGGCCTACGACAAGATTTTGTCGTCATCTCCAGTCAGTATTACGTGGTAATTTTACAGAACGTAGAGGGGGGGGCCGTCACTAATGTATGCATGCTGCCTTCAGCATTGTAGAACAATCGCCGTGTAATTGCCGGCGGGAACACTCAGACAATGACCGCAGGGCGCGTCTGTCTCAACCGCCTTAGGTATTTGTGGCTCGATAGCGAGGACATACCCACTCGCGAAACTGCCGGACAATGACCAGCGTTTCACTTGTGTGTACTGACGCGCTGCGTTAAAACTACACACTAAGTGTTGACTTATTAATTAGGTGAGAACAACCAATCAGACCTTGGCATCTGATTGATTGATTAATTTGGTGAGAACAACCAATCAGACCTTGCCATCTGAAAGGTTTGAGATTTGAAAATATGACCATCATGCTCTGTTCCCAGAGTACAAATTAACAAGGCGCATCATAGCGTGTGCTTTTCCACCGCCACTCTCAGTATTACCAGAGGTGCCCTTTCCTGCCACCACTCTTGATCTCACAACAGGTGATCATCTTCACGGCGTTACTGTAGTAAGTTCTGGATTTTTATCACTTTATTATTCATTGTCATTTGCAGTAAGCTTAGGGACTTTAATGTCTCTTATTTCTTTAGATTCTAGCTCGAGTCTATTGAGTACCGCGTTAGATTTGCAGAATTCACACAGCGAGAAAGTACGTTTTGATCTAAACGATATGCTATCTCACAAGATCTGTAGCACTTAGCGTGGCGGCCACCATTGTAAAGATGGGACTGAGATTTAAATGTAATAACCACTATAGATTTAGCCCCTATTTTCATGTGGCTATTGTAGGACTATGGACAACCATATTCTGCCAAAAGCCAAGATACAAGGCATTGTGCAGAGGAAGAGTATTTTATACTTGACAAGGTTGTATTTTTACATACTGACATGATGACTGATGAAACACGTGCTCAGCTAATTGATCTGTTTAGTGTATCCCTTAGCTGATCAGCACCACTGATAATCATGTATAGAGTGTTGTTTTGATGACATAGTTTAATAGTAATATGCTATACTATTTTGTTATCATTGTCTCTAGCACTTGATCTAGAATTATACTTAATCACATAGAGATAATGGGTAATAGATTACTCAAGTGTGTTGTTCTCTCAACACTGCTGACTGCTATTTGATTAGGTGCTGTTTGTGATGACATAGTTCTCATTGTCAAATAGGCCTACTATGTCATCACCACTGAATATTAACTGTCTGAAAGCTACCAAGATGCAATGCATTATTGTGCACTATTTTATACTTGATAATGCTGTATGTGTGTACATAATGGTAGTTGATGAAACATGTGCTCAGTGAATTGATCCAATTGTTGTATCCCTTGTCTGCTCAGCACCACTGCTAATCATTATTAATATAGAATATTGCTTTGATGACATAGCTTAACTAGTAATATGCTATGCTATTTTGTCATCACTATCTCTAGCACTAGACATAGAATTACACATAACTACATGGAGCAAATATTTAATGGATGACTCAAGTGTGTTGACTGCTATTCGATAAGGTAGACCCAATGTTTGTGATGACAGTTCACATAGTCAAATACTATGTCCGTCATCACTACAGAATATTAACTGTCCAATAGCTGCCCACTCAGATGTTATGTTACAACTTACTCAGCCCATGGCAGCCGAACAGCTTAATATGACTGTGCATTATTTTGCCAGTACATTATTGAAAGTCTACTCTATGCTAAGGCTATCGAACAAGCAGTATGGTAGTTTACCCTCAGCTTATCAAAGGGTTACTCAATGTTTTGTCACCAATTATTTGTTCCATGTTTACAAGTGCTAGTGCTTTAGAGTGTAAATATCGACACCACATAATTATTTCGGTATAATGTAGCAGTTCTTTACACAACATTTTGTTATCAATTATTTGTTGCATGTTTACAAATGCTAGTGCTTTTGTTTGTAAATGTAGACATCTTCTGTTAGAATGTAGTAGTTCACTCTTGTACATTGACATTGTTATTTCACAAAATGTGTACTTTGTCATTGTATTTATGAAACCTATTTTGTGTCTTACAGGCACTGTCTTCCTTCCTGTCTTCTTTGACTCCTTCTTACCTGTCTCCTTCCTCGTCTTCTTTCTCAATAATAAAGAGTCAAGTAGCGAAACGAGGACTTGTCTTTTGATTGAGAGACTTCCCTTTCTGCTCTGGATTCAAAGGACCACCACAGCAATCATCACCAAACCCCTTAACCCACTCATCCATCTCACCTGGCGCTGCGATATCATCAAACCATCATCACCTTACCCCCCCCCCCCCCTTAACCACGAGTCCATCACACCTGGCGCTATCGAGCAGGATCCAGATTCGGAAAGGGAACAAGAAAACAAGAAGACAGTGCTACAGATTCATCAAGTTGCCAAACCATGTCGACACCACAACTGTACCGACTTCCAAAACTGTCCGGAGATGAAAGCAGTGCAGAAATCGACGACTTTATCCAGGAGGCCAAGCTTTTTCTTCAGCTCCAGCCCCTGGATGACAAAGCAGCTGCCCTCTGGCTTATGTCATCGTTAGAGGGTCCAGCTCGTCGGGAGGTGCTATGGCAACCAACGGCAAGAGTGGACACTCCAGACAAGATCCTGAAGATCATCCAGGACAACTGGGGTGACCAGAGGGACTCCACAACCCTTGCTGCCACCTTCTACAACAGGCAGCAGAGAAAGGGGGAGACTGTCACTGACTACGCGACCCACCTACGCGTACTTTGGATGAAGGCCAACCAAGCTGAAGAGGGGACATTGTCACCAACGCAGCTTCGGGACGCCTTCATCTGTGGTCTCTCCCCAGGCGCTCTCAGGAGGGATGTCCGGCGATACATAAGAGATCATCCGGACACCACCTTCGAGGGAGCCAAGATGGAGGCCCTGCGGTGGATGCGAGAGGACAGCTGTGCTGAACACCACCTGGCACAGCTGATAGTGGCCAACTCTAGCCCAGTCATCGCCCGTATGGAGGCACAGCTGGCAGAAATCAGTGCCAATGTAGACCAGCAACTCCTGCAGTGCAACACTGCGGCTAAACCTCAACCACCACAGCAACCACCTCTCCACAGCAGACAGCAACCTTCACCACGGCAACGGCAGCCACCAGAACACTGTCTTTGGTGTGACCGGGCCGGCCACACTGAAGACAAATGCTGGAACCGGCGCCGGTACAAGAAGAGAGGCAAGCGGCGATGGCAGCCTGCACCACAGAGAGCTGTAAAGCAAAGTGCAGACCGTCCTGTCACCCACGGACAAGCTGCAGGGCACAAGAAGAAGGGACGCCCAAGCAGATCCAAATCTGCCACAACTCCTTCTCCTGGGCCCCATTCTCCTTCTTTTCCTCCCCAGCCCTCCAAACCTGCTGTCCCCAAAACACCCTGTGCCAGCCAGAACCTGAGTGCGGCCAGCACCTCTAGAGCTGCCGGTGCACGTCCTGTTCCAGTGCCCCGCAGACACCGTCGATCCAGAGGCCACCCGAGCCATGATGGTCAACAACAGGACCCAGCAGCACCGGAGCAGGTGACGTCTACACCAGCAGCTGACGACGGCCTGCAGGTAGGCATGTATGTTTACCTGCGGGACATGATTCCTGGTTCCAGCACAGCATGGACCAACACCTGGTTGCCGGACCTGTATTGTGTGATGGCACGCCATCCCCAGCACCGTCACATCTACACAGTTCAGTCACTGGCAGGTGGCCCCCACCAGGCCATTTCCAGAATCCACCTCCTGCCAGCACCTGGGTCCATGCTAGACATGAAGCCACCACCAGACCCGGAGTCATCTGACTCCGAAGATGAGCAGTGGCTAGTGTGCCCACAGCCACGGCACAGAACAACGCAGCCCACGGTGACAACAACACCTGAGCCCGCTGTACCAGAGCAGATGACAACTCCAATCCCTCTAAGACGGTCAACAAGACTGTTGAATAGGACACTGTGAGAAGTCCTACATACAAAGGGACAATGTGAAAATATTGTTTGTCTCTTTCAGGTTCTACAGACCATAACATGGACAGATAATGTAGCCTACAACCAAAATTAACATTTTTGTAGGCCTATGTGTTTAAATTGATAATCTGCCAAAGCTATGAACATTATATTTAGGTATTATTCTTTTCACTTAGCATGTAATAAGCATGCCATTGAAAACCTGGATTGTCACATTAATGTGATGCTTTTGATATTTACATGTAGTTTTATACATTTGTCATTTTGTTTCCTGCAATGAATGTTTTGATGCATAGGTATGGCAAAGAGGCTTTAGTGAACTTATCACATGCTACTTTCTTTAACTTATTATGTTAAGGCATTTGCCATTTCAGTGTTTCGTACTGTCAAGTACGATGACCAATTCAGAGTCCTAACTTATACAAGTGGATTCCATACTCCACCATATTCATAGCATTTCTCAATTTTATGAATTCTTGAGGTGGCCCTCAAATTTCAGCCTTCAAGAATTTACCCAATGTTCGCGCACCATCGCGGACGATGGTTTTCAAATTGGTGGGGGGAGGTGTAACAGAGTGCCTTGCTCTGTTACGATCTTTCCCCATTTACTTACAACGCTCAAAGGCAACACCGTGTACCGTGCTTGCCTAGATCAAAAACGCCTTGCGTTCTCTTGGTCAAATTGTACTATTATCTCACAGCCTCTGCCTACCCATAGCTATGCATTGAACATTCCAAGGATCTAGCCAGTACATGACGATTGTAGATAACACACTGCTAAACAATTAGCAGATCTACAATGTGTACATGTACTCTAAAGCGGGCCTACGACAAGATTTTGTCGTCATCTCCAGTCAGTATTACGTGGTAATTTTACAGAACGTAGAGGGGGGGCCGTCACTAATGTATGCATGCTGCCTTCAGCATTGTAGAACAATCGCCGTGTAATTGCCGGCGGGAACACTCAGACAATGACCGCAGGGCGCGTCTGTCTCAACCGCCTTAGGTATTTGTGGCTCGATAGCGAGGACATACCCACTCGCGAAACTGCCGGACAATGACCAGCGTTTCACTTGTGTGTACTGACGCGCTGCGTTAAAACTACACACTAAGTGTTGACTTATTAATTAGGTGAGAACAACCAATCAGACCTTGGCATCTGATTGATTGATTAATTTGGTGAGAACAACCAATCAGACCTTGCCATCTGAAAGGTTTGAGATTTGAAAATATGACCATCATGCTCTGTTCCCAGAGTACAAATTAACAAGGCGCATCATAGCGTGTGCTTTTCCACCGCCACTCTCAGTATTACCAGAGGTGCCCTTTCCTGCCACCACTCTTGATCTCACAACAGGTGATCATCTTCACGGCGTTACTGTAGTAAGTTCTGGATTTTTATCACTTTATTATTCATTGTCATTTGCAGTAAGCTTAGGGACTTTAATGTCTCTTATTTCTTTAGATTCTAGCTCGAGTCTATTGAGTACCGCGTTAGATTTGCAGAATTCACACAGCGAGAAAGTACGTTTTGATCTAAACGATGTGCTATCTCACAAGATCTGTAGCACTTAGCGTGGCGGCCACCATTGTAAAGATGGGACTGAGATTTAAATGTAATAACCACTATAGATTTAGCCCCTATTTTCATGTGGCTATTGTAGGACTATGGACAACCATATTCTGCCAAAAGCCAAGATACAAGGCATTGTGCAGAGGAAGAGTATTTTATACTTGACAAGGTTGTATTTTTACATACTGACATGATGACTGATGAAACACGTGCTCAGCTAATTGATCTGTTTAGTGTATCCCTTAGCTGATCAGCACCACTGATAATCATGTATAGAGTGTTGTTTTGATGACATAGTTTAATAGTAATATGCTATACTATTTTGTTATCATTGTCTCTAGCACTTGATCTAGAATTATACTTAATCACATAGAGATAATGGGTAATAGATTACTCAAGTGTGTTGTTCTCTCAACACTGCTGACTGCTATTTGATTAGGTGCTGTTTGTGATGACATAGTTCTCATTGTCAAATAGGCCTACTATGTCATCACCACTGAATATTAACTGTCTGAAAGCTACCAAGATGCAATGCATTATTGTGCACTATTTTATACTTGATAATGCTGTATGTGTGTACATAATGGTAGTTGATGAAACATGTGCTCAGTGAATTGATCCAATAGTTGTATCCCTTGTCTGCTCAGCACCACTGCTAATCATTATTAATATAGAATATTGCTTTGATGACATAGCTTAACTAGTAATATGCTATGCTATTTTGTCATCACTATCTCCAGCACTAGACATAGAATTACACATAACTACATGGAGCAAATATTTAATGGATGACTCAAGTGTGTTGACTGCTATTCGATAAGGTAGACCCAATGTTTGTGATGACAGTTCACATAGTCAAATACTATGTCTGTCATCACTACAGAATATTAACTGTCCAATAGCTGCCCACTCAGATGTTATGTAATAATGTTACAACTAACTCAGCCCATGGCGGCCGAACAGCTTAATATGACTGTGCATTATTTTGCCAGTACATTATTGAAAGTCTACTCTATGCTAAGGCTATCGAACAAGCAGTATGGTAGTTTACCCTCAACTTATCAAAGGGTTACTCAATGTTTTGTCATCAATTAATTGTTCCATGTTTACAAGTGCTAGTGCTTTAGAGTGTAAATATCGACACCACATATTTTGGTATAATGTAGTAGTTCTTTACACAACATTTTGTTATCAATTATTTGTTGCATGTTTACAAATGCTAGTGCTTTTGTTTGTAAATATAGACATCTTCTGTTAGAATGTAGTAGTTCACTCTTGTACATTGACATTGTTATTTCACAAAATGTGTACTTTGTCATTGTATTTATGAAACCTATTTTGTGTCTTACAGGCACTTCTTTTTTTTTAGCGTCTTCCTTCCTGTCTTCTTCTTCGTATTCTTTTGTCTCCTTCCATATCCCAGTACGGTCCTTTTCCCTTATTGTCATTTTCCCATTTTCCCTGTTTTCCTTCCCTACCTATCCTCATCAAGAGATAATAAAGAGTCAAGTAACACAACGAGGACTTGTGTTTTGATTGAGAGACTTCCCTTTCTGCTCTGGATTATAGGACCACCACAGCAATCATCACCAAACCCCTTAACCCACTCATCCATCTCACCTGGCGCTGCGATTCATCAAAAATATCATTAATATAATCACCTTACCCCCCCTTAACCACGCGACCTATCACATGTAGTTGGCACAAGGGCATCCTCTCGTGTCACAGACTGTGCACGTTCAAGTGCCTTCTGCACTATCTCTTGGGGGTACTGGCGTGCTGTAAAGAAGTTGGACATTTTCTGTGACTCGTTTTCAAAATCAGCTTCACTGCTGCAGATCCGTTTTAGTCTTTGAAACTGCGAATGCGATATGCTGTTTTTAGTGGGTTCAGGGTGGCTCGAGCTGTACAGTAGATAGGAGTGGGAGTCTGTGGGTTTATAGAATACAGTGGTAGACAGGGTGGAGGAATCAAGTTGGATGACGATGGACAGGTCAAGGAAGGGAAGGGATGTAGTAGATATCTCATACGTGTATTGAAGGGCAGGGTGAAAAGTGGAAACGTGTTGGATGAAGTCAAGTAATTCATGTTTTGGGCCAACTGTTGCACCCAGACAGTCATCAATGTAGCGTTTGAAGAAGGGAGGGACCTGTCCTTTGTACTCCCTGAGGGCTTGGTCTTCTACATATCCCACAAAGAGACAGGCAAAAATCGGGCTCATCTTGGTGCCCATGGCAACTCCCTGAGTCTGTAGGAAATGACTGTCTTGAAATCCAAATTGGTTCAGTGTCAACACTAACTCTGTCAGGCGGACAATGGTAGGGATGTGCAGCTGACGGTTGTCTCTCTCCAGGAAATATTTAAGTGCTTGTAGTCTGTCGCGGTGAGGAATGCTGGTGTACAGGGACTTTATGTCCATGGTGAAAATGTAGCGTTCTGTGTTGTTGTCAGTGAAGCTGAATCTCTCAACAGCCTGAGGGCATGGTTTGTGTCCTTCACATATGTTGGGAGACGAGCGACCAGAGGCTGAAAGATTTTATCCAGAGTGTCAGAAATGAGTACTGTTGGGCATGCACAGGCACAGACAATCGGTCTTCCTGGAGTATTGGCTTTATGGATTTTGGGGAGCAGATAAAAAGTAGGAAGCACTGTCTGCCAGTTGTTGGTTCGCTTCTTTTAAATACAGGTCCTTTCTCCATACTACAGTTACAATTACAATATTTATATAGCGCAAAATCTTGATAAAATCAAATCTAAGCGCTGAAACAGACACACACGCACGCACGCACGCACGCACACACACACACACACACACACACACACACACAAACACACACACACACACACACACACACACACACACACACACACACACACACACACACATGGCTATAAATGGGGAGAAAGAATAAAAGCAATGGAAAAATATAGAGAGCATATTATATACAATTATATATTACAATGTGATTCCCCTCCGAGTGGAGACAGGCTGCAGAGGGGGTTGAGTGAGGTCAGGATTTTATGCAGAGGAGAAAAGGTGAGTTTTGATAGCGGACTTGAAGGAGACAAAAGTAGGTTGCTGACAGACTGAGAGAGGAAGTTTGTTCCAGGAGAGTAGACCAGAAACAGAGAAGGCTCGTGGACCGTAGGTATTAAGCTTAGTGCGTGGAAAGCGAAAAGTCAGAGGATTGGAGGCAGAGCGGAGGGTACGTGGGGGAACATAGATCTCAAGTAGACTTGACAGGTAATCGGGGGCTGCGTTATCGAGGCTTTTGTAGCACATGGTGTCTAGTTTGTACTGTATGCGCTTTGATACAGGGAGCCAGTGAAGTTGTGCCAGGAGACGAGATATGTGGTCAGCTTTTTTCTTTTTGAGTACAAGGCGTACAGCATTGTTTTGAATGCGCTGTAGGATGTGGATGGTGGAGGCAGGAAGACCAGACAGGAGTGAATTGCAATAGTCAATGCGAGACATTATGAAGGACAGAACGAGTTTTGCAGTCGTTTCCACAGAGAGATACTTCCTGATCAGGCTTATACGATGGAGGTGATAGTAGCGAGATCTGGCAGTTTGAGAAACAAAGTTGTTCATGGAGAGGGTAGAGTCAATGCAGACACCAAGGTTTTTAGCTGAATCAGAAATTGGGACTGATGTGTTACATAATGGGAGAGAAAGAGGAGGCAGCTGAGAAAGTTTCTGACGGGTGCCAATGAGGATAGCTTCTGTCTTGTCGTCGTTAAGCTGGAGTTTATTGTATGTCATCCAGTTCTTAATGTCCGAGTAACACTCAGTGGTGCGAGTCAAGAGGCGCTGTATATTGTCAGGTGAGTCACTGTCTTGAAGTTGGGTGTCATCAGCATAGAAGTGATGTTTTATAGAGTGGAAGTTGATGATGGTGGACAGGGGGGAGGTGTAAAGAGTGAAAAGAACAGGGCCAAGGACAAATCCTTGTGGAACACCACAGGTCAGGTATGCAGGTTGAGAGTAAGTGCCATTGATGAGAAAGTTTGTTTTCTGTTTGATAGATATGAAGTGAACCAGGAGAGAGCAATGTCAGAGATGCCAAAAGTTGATGGAGTCTAGAAAGGAGAATACCATGATCAATGGTATCAAAGGCTGCAGACAGATCAAGGAGTGTGAGGAGAGAGACTTTGCCAGTATCAGTTGCAAGGAGGAGATTGTTGAGAATGTGTAGTAGGGCAGTTTCAGTGCTATGGCACAGGCGATAGGCTGACTGGAAAGGTTTGAGGAGATTGTTGGCAGACAGGTGAGAGTTCAGCTGGTTGAGGACAACTTTTTCAAGGAGTTTTGACAAGAAAGAGAAATTAGAGATAGGCCGATAATTTTTCAGTTCATTTGGGTCTAAATTGTATTTCTTGAGGAGAGGGTAAACAATAGCAGACTTGAAAGAATCTGGGACAGTTCCAGTTTGAAAAGAAGTGTTGATGATGTCAGTGATGAATGGGAGGAGAGTAGGGAGACACTCGGAGTAGAGAGAACCTGGAAGAGGATCCAGTTCGCAGGTTTTGAAAGACATGGATCTGATTGTGTTGAGAATTTCTTCTTGTGAGACTGGGGTAAAAGTAGTAAGAGGTGTGCCAGAGAAGGAAGGGTCAGGTGGGCATGGTTGACAGGGTGTCCTGTCAAGCCTGTCACGAAGAGTTTGTATTTTGGTGGTGAAATACTTGGAGAATACAGATGGGAGTTCTGTGATGGCCCCACCCTTGTCAGCTGGTTTGATGACAATGTCTGTTCTAAGAGCTACGCACAAAAAGTTAAGGATCACTATGAGAAAACAGGTGCGTAATAAACTCAGTTCGCTACTGTTATTTATTTCTCAGTCCAGCCAAATTGTTATGAATTCTTGTTCAGCTGTAAGTGGGCGATGTTGTGTTAGTGCGAAAATTGCACGGGATTCTCTACTACTGAGCTTGGCCGCAAACGGAAAAGCGGAAACTTGCGAAAAAGGACCTTGTTTTGGACCGTTCTGCCTGAACACATTGCACAAGCCAGATGGAAAAACCATTATGCACGTGCAAGCACTGCTGTTTATGTGTGAGATGCTGTCTCTTGCTTGGCTTTATAAGAAGACATTCCACCAGTA
>JAPXFY010000015.1:86235808-86248308 GCA_030674185.1 Monoplex corrugatus
CACACACATACACACAAACGCACACACACACACACACATACACGCACACACACATACACGCACACATACACGTACACACACACATGCACGCACACACAAACATGCATACACATACACAAATACACACACACACCACACACACACACACACAAACATACGCACGCACACGAACACATACACGTACACAAACACACTGACACACACACATACGTATACACACACACACACACACACACACACACACACACACACACACACACACACAAACACACGTACACTCACAGACACCCCGGTATACACATACACACACACGCGCGCGCGTACACACACATGTACACTCACACACAGACACACACACACATACATGTACACACACGTACACAGACACACACACACACACACACTTGTACACACACACACACACACAAATATAATATATATATATATATATGTATATACACACACACACACTATGTACACCGATGAAGCCTCCTTGTTCTACTGTTCCAACAGCTTTTCTATTTATTGTTTTCTTGTTTGATTTTATGCATATTATTCGAATAGGATGCACTGCCAGCACTTTTCACTTCAAAACATAATCTGCCCTTACATACACCTTTCCTTCCATCTGTAAGCAGACAGATGAACAGACGTTACAAGAAAGAACATACCAACGAACAATTCCTGCTGACCCAGTCAGGAAATTCGAGCAACACCCCTAAATGAAGGCCTACATATAGGGCATGACACTTGGCAATGTGCTTCCAGTCTTCTTAACACAGCACCTTTAATTCTGGGTCAGGGTGAAAAATCTCACAATGGTTTTTTTTTTATTCCATTCTCTACATCATAGGTATTGAGCTTACTGCGTGGAAAGCGAAAAGTCAGAGAATTGGAGGCAGAGCGGCGGGTACGTGAGGGAACATAGATCTCAAGTAGACTTGACAGGTAATCGGGGGCTGCGTTATTGAGGCTTTTGTAGCACATGGTGTCTAGTTTGTACTGTATGCGCTTTGATACAGGGAGCCAGTGAAGTTGTGCCAGGAGACGAGAAATATGGTTAGCTTTTTCTTTTTGAGTACAAGGCGTGCAGCATTGTTTTGAATGCGCTGTAGGATGTGGATGGTGGAGGCAGGAAGACCAGACAGGAGTGAATTGCAATAGTCAATGCGAGACATTATGAAGGACAGAACGAGTTTTGCAGTTGTTTCCACAGAGAGATACTTCCTGATCAGGCTTATACGATGGAGGTGATAGTAGCAAGATCTGGCAGTTTGAGAAACAAAGTTGTTCATGGAGAGGGTAGAGTCAAGGCAGACACCAAGGTTTTTAGCTGAGTCAGAAATTGGGACTGATGTGTTACATAATGGGAGAGAAAGAGGAGGCAGCTGAGAAAGTTTCTGATGAGTGCCAATGAGGATAGCTTCTGTCTTGTCATTAAGCTGGAGTTTATTGTATGTCATCCAGTTCTTAATGTCCAAGTAGCACTCAGTGGTGCGAGTCAAGAGGCGCTGTATATTGTCAGGTGAGTCACTGTCTTGAAGTTGGGCGTCATCAACATAGAAGTGGTGTTTTATAGAGTGGGAGTTGATGATAGTGGACAGGGGGGAGGTGTAAAGAGTGAAAAGAACAGGGCCAAGGACAAATCCTTGTGGAACACCACAGGTCAGGTATGCAGGTTGAGAGTAAGTGCCATTG
Organism: Monoplex corrugatus; assembly: GCA_030674185.1. Taxonomy (NCBI): domain Eukaryota; kingdom Metazoa; phylum Mollusca; class Gastropoda; order Littorinimorpha; family Ranellidae; genus Monoplex; species Monoplex corrugatus. The sequence goes on from JAPXFY010000015.1 coordinate 86,237,507, forward strand.
ATGAGAACAGTTTGTTTTCTGTTTGATAGATATGAAGTGAACCAGGAGAGAGCAGTGTCAGAGATACCAAAAGTATGATGGAGTCTAGAAAGAGAATACCATAATCAATGGTATCAAAGACTGCAGACAGATCGAGGAGTGTGAGGAGAGAGACTTTGCCAGTACCAGTTGCAAGGAGGAGATTGTTGAGAATGTGTAGTAGGACAGTTTCAGTGCTATGGCACTGGCGGCAGGCTGATTGGAAAGGATTGAGGAGATTGTTGGCAGACAGGTGAGAGTTCAGCTGGTTGAGGACAACTTTTTCAAGGAGTTTTGACAAGAAAGAGAGATTAGAGATAGGCCGATAATTATTCAGTTCATTTGGGTCTAAATTGTATTTCTTGAGGAAAGGGTGAACGATAGCAGACTTGAAAGAATCCGGGACAGTTCCAGTTTGAAGAGAAGTGTTGATGATGTCAGTGATGAATGGGAGGAGAGTAAGGAGACAGTCGGAGTAGAGAGAACCTGGAAGAGGATCCAGTTCGCAGGTTTTGAACGACATGGATCTGATTGTGTTGAGAATTTCTTCTTGTGAGACCGGGGTAAAAGTAGTAAAAGGTGTGCCAGAGAAGGAAGGGTCAGGTGGGCATGGTTGACAGGGTGTCCTATCAAGCTTGTCACGAAGAGTTTGTATTTTGGTGGTAAAATACTTGGAGAATACAGATGGGAGTTCTTCATTATTGTGTTTTGTTAGGAGAAGTAAATCTTTTCGTGTGCCAAGGAGATGATTCATGGTGGTAAAGAGTTCTTTTGAAGAAGAGGCATTCAGGATTTTGGTTTGGAAAAAGCTTGTTTTTGCAGATGCGATGAGGGTGGATACTTTTGTTCTTGAGGCTTGGAAAAGTTGCCTATGAACAGTGAGTTTGGATTTGCGCCAGCGGCGTCTCTGCTCTGCGGCAGGCACGTTTTGCAAAGGCAATCTCATGAGTGAGCCAGGGGGTAGGGGGGCGGTCAGGTAAAAGACGGGTTGTAGCTGGTGCATGAGTGTCAAGAAGATGGTGGAGAGTAGTATAGAATTCATCGGCAAGGTTATGTGACTTTTCGGAAAGGAGACGGGAAGCATCAGATGAAAAAGTGGAGAGGTCAATAGATTTGAGATTGCGTCGAGTCACTGTGCGCGTGGTACAGGTAGGAGGAGAAATGTCAAGAGAACAGAGAATTGCAGAGTGGTCAGATGGAAGGGCTGAAGTTAGACGGGTAGAAAGAACTAAGCAATTGTCAGTAGCTGAATTGTGGTGATCACGAGAAATGATCTAGTCAAGAGTGTGACCTTTTTGATGGGTTGGTTCAGAATTGTGTTGAGTCATATTGTGATTGGACAGCGAGTTGATGATATGTCTTGTGTCATAACGGTGAGTGTTGTCATAGTGGACATTGATGTCACCTAGAATGATGAGATTTCCAGGTAAGAGGCAGTAGTGGTCGAGTAGTTGGTCAAAGTCAGAGAGAAACGTGGATGTGGTGAGCTTGTTGGCAGAGCTAGGTGGAGGTCGATAGACACAGGAGAAGGTGATGGGGTGAGGGGTGGATTGGAAGGATACTTCAACGTGCTCAAAAGAAGGATGGGAGAAAGGCAGAGACTGCGAGAAAGATAGGCGGGAATGGAGTGAGTCGTTGTAGAGGATGGCGATACCACCACCTCGAGATGAGCGATGGAAAGAAGCAAGCCTATATAATAATAATAATAATTACAATATTTATATAGCGCAAAATCTTGATAAAATCAAATCTAAGCGCTGAAGCAGACACACACGCAGGCACGCACGCTCGCACACACACGCACGCACACATACAGACACACACACACACACACACACACACACACACACACACACGCATGGCTATAAATGGGGAGAAAGAATAAAAGCAATAAAAGCAAGAATAAAAGCAATGGAAAATTATAGAGAGCATAGCATACAATTATATATTATAACCATGTGATTCCCTCCGAGCGGAGACAGGCTGCAGAGGGGAGGGTTGAGTGAGGTTAGGATTTTATGCAGGAGAGAAAAGGTGAGTTTTGAGAGCGGACTTGAAGGAGACAAAAGTAGGTTGCTGACGGACTGAGAGAGGAAGTTTGTTCCAGGAGAGTGGACCAGAAACAGAGAAGGCTCGTGGACCATAGGTATTGAGCTTAGTGCGTGGAAAGCGAAGAGTCAGAGGATCAGAGGCAGAGCGGAGGGTACGTGAGGGAACATAGATCTCAAGTAGGCTTGACAGGTAATCGGGGGCTGCGTTATTGAGGCTTTTGTAGCACATGGTGTCTAGTTTGTACTGTATGCGCTTTGATACAGGGAGCCAGTGAAGTTGTGCCAGGAGAGGAGATATGTGGTCAGCTTTTTTCTTTTTGAGTACAAGGCATGCAGCATTGTTTTGAATGCGCTGTAGGATGTGAATGGTGGAGGCAGGAAGACCAGACAGGAGTGAATTGCAATAGTCAATGCGAGACATTATGAAGGAGAGAACGAGTTTTGCAGTTGTTTCGACAGAGAGATACTTCCTGATCAGCTTTATACGATGGAGATGATAGTAGCAGGATCTGGCAGTTTGAGAAACAAAGTTGTTCATGGAGAGGGTAGAGTCAATGCAGACACCAAGGTTTTTAGCTGAATCAGAAATTGGGACTGATGTGTTACATAATGGGAGAGAAAGAGGAGGCAGCTGAGAAAGTTTCTGACGGGTGCCAATGAGGATAGCTTCTGTTTTGTCGTCATTAAGCTGAAGTCTATTGTGTGTCATCCAGTTCTTAATGTCCGAGTAACACTCAGTGGTGCGAGTCAACAGGCGCTGTATATTATCAGGTGAGTCACTGTCTTGAAGTTGGGTGTCATCAGCATAGAAGTGGTGTTTTATAGAATGGGAGTTGGTGATGGTGGACAGGGGGGAGGTGTAAAGAGTGAAAAGAACAGGGCCAAGGACAGATCCTTGTGGATCCACTCGGAGTGAGACTCGCATGTATGGGTTCGTGACCAAGGGGGTTAAGCCAAGTTTCGGTGATAAATACAATGTCAATATGCTCGTCTGTAATGAAGTCAGCAATGACATCGGCTTTGCCGTCCTTGCAAACTGACTGAGCATTAAACAGACATAATTTCAATTTATCAGTCACATGGCGGCGGCAGAGGCGGAGACGAAAGCGGCACCGACGAGACAGAAGATGAAGGCAGAACCAGTGGGACAGAAGATGAAGGCAGCACCAGCGGGACAGAAGACGAAGGCGGCATCGACGAGACAGAAGACGAAGGCGGTACCAGCAGGACAGAAGATGAAGGCGACACCAGCGGGACAGAAGATGAAGGCGACACCAGCGGGACAGAAGACGAGGGCGGGACCAGCGGGACAGAAAGTGAAGGCGGCAGTCCGCGAAGTCCGCAGCAGCAAGGTCGAGGGCAGGGGCAGTGGAGGGGAGACTGGTTCAGCTGGAGGCAGGCTGTGCCAGAGACGGTGGAGACGTCCAGCACGACAGGATCGCGCAGTGCGGGGCTTACAACACAGCCCCAACTCGCGTATGCGCAGGTAACCGTTTCCACCGAGATAGCACTTGCTGTGTTTAAGAAGTGACAGTCCAATTTTTCTAATGCGGGACGCGTCCATTGTTGCAAGCCAGTCGGAAAAGGAATATATTTGTAGGTTGGTGTGTGGGTTGGTCAGTTCACGATACACTTGATTCAGAGAGACAAGAAGAAAATTCAGTGCAGTCTATGCATACGGCAAACTTACAAGCAACAGGAGACTTGTTCATGCACAAACGACAGTCGACTAAGGTTTAGGAGCTGTAGTGTTGGGGCCAACACAATAGGCCAAATATGTAAACACAGTTCACAGATAAAATGTCAGACTTGTGCGGCTGAATTAAAATGATGAAAAGTAGGTATCTAAAACTCCAAAGTCAGAGTATCTGGTAAAACACTCAAAATTCCGAAAAAGCATCCACATCACCACACCTTGAGATTCAAAAGGAACAAACATAAAATTCAATGCATAAAATCAAATAGAACCTCGATAAAATCACTATAAAAACACCACACACATTTTTGCTGCCTGCTGGCGCGATATCAACTCACAACTCAGCATGATGCAATGATGATGATGACGGTGATGAGGATGATAATCATAGTGCTATGGAGTTCCACCTAAAATTAAGACTGTGTGGCAGGGCTACATTCTATGCATGGTAAAATATCCTGGAGTCAACCAGACACCTGCTGTGTTGGGTAGAAGCTTTGAGCAACACCCTCAGTGACGCATCCATTAAGTGGATGAGATTTGATTGCGTGGTCCCGGTCTTCTTAGTGAGACCATAGCAGCCCAACTCTGGGTGGGAGCCGACTGGAGTCGAAAAATCAAACAATGCTTTTGGAAGGTATGATAACGATTCGAACCCATGAACCTCCCAGCCAGCAGTCCGTAGCGATAACCACTTGGCCACTTTAACTGAAACAAACTAACGTCATTTTGGTTCCTTGCGTCATTTGGGGTTTGTAGTGCTTTAGGGTGTAGGGCATTCATAACATTAGCAATACTTTCGTTTTGGTTTTGAATAGCGTTCTAAGTTTTCTCGCGAGTGTGTATGCACGTTGTGAAGCCCGCACTGCGCAGGCGGTGTGTTGTTGTACAGTCTGCATAGTCCTGTCTTCAGTGGGTATGCACGCTGGAGTTCTCACCGTTTCCATTAGCCACCACGTACACGACATGAATTAACCCTTTGACTCCCGCAACCTGTCTACCAGCATCCTGCATTGTCAATCATGCCAACAAAGCAAAAACTCACTCTCTGATTCCCTCACCCTATCCACCAGCTTAGGTGAGGAAATCAAAAGATTTAAGTTTTTGCAGTTGGCGCACATGGTGCGGAAGTGAAACGGTTAAAAGATCTTTCATCAGCGTGCCTATTTGACCTCCAACGTTCGTAACCACACAGGAAGGTGGTTTAGGCTTTAACAGGCCTGCACCACACACACACACACACACACACACACACACACACACACACACACACACACACACACACACACACACACACACACACACACACACACACAACAGGAAAGGGGTTTAGGCATTAACAGGCCTGCAAACACACAGGAAGCGGGTTTAGGTACTAACAGGTCTGCACATACACAAACACACACACACACACACGAAGAGGGCTTAGGCACTAACAGGCCTGCGCGCACACACACACACACACAGGAAGGGGTTTAGGCACTAACAGGCCTGCACACACACACACAGGAAGGGGGTTAGGCACTAACAGGCCTGCACACACACACACAGGAAGGGGGTTTAGGCACTAACAGGTCTGCACACACACACACACAGGAAGAGGTTAAGCACTAACAGGCCTGCACACACACACACACACACACAGGAAGGGGGTTTAGGCACTAACTGGCCTGCACACACACATACACAGGAAGAGGTTTAGGCACTAACAGGCCTGCACACATACACACACACACACAGAGGAAGGGGTTTAGGCACTAACAGGCCTGCACACACACACACACACACACACACACACACACACACACAGAGGAAGGGGGTTTAGGCACTAACAGGACTGCACACACACAGGGAAGGGGTTTAGGCACTAACAGGCCTGCACACACACACACACACAGAGGAAGGGGGTATAGGCACTAACAGGCCTGCACACGCACACAGGAAGGGGGTTTAGGCACTAACAAGCCTGCACACACACACACACACACACACACACACACACACACACACACACACACACACACACACACACACACACACACAGAGGAAAGGGGTTTAGGCACAAACAGGCTTGCACACACACACACACACAGAGGAAAGGGTTTAGGCACTAACAGGCCTACAGACACATACACAGGAAGGGGGTTTAGGCACTAACGGGCCTGCAGACACACACACAGGAAGAGGTTAGGCACTGACACGCCTGTAAATACACATACACAAGAAGAGGTTAGGCACTAACAGGCCTGTACAGACACAGGAAGGGGTTCAAGCACTAACAGGCCTGCACACACACACACACACACACACACACACACACACACACACACACAAAGAGAGAGAGAGAGAGAGAGGAAGAGGGCTAGGCACTAACAGGCCTGCACACACACACACGCAGGGGTTTAGGCACTAACTGGCCTGCACACACACATACACAGGAAAATGTTGCGCACTAACAGGCCTGCACACACACACACACACACACACACACACACACACACACACACACACACACACACACACACAGGAAGGGGGTTTAGGCACTAACAGGCCTGCACACACACACACGCAGGAAGGGGTTTAGGCACTAACAGGCCTCCACACACACACACGCAGGAAGGGGTTTAGGCACTAACAGGCCTGCAGACACACAGGAAGGGGTTCAAGCACTAACAGGCCTGCACACACACACAGGAAGAGGGTTTAGGCATTAACAGGCCTGCACACACACACAAAGGAATGGGGTTTAGGCACCAACAGGCCTGCACACACACACAGGAAGCAGGTTTAGGCACTAACAGGCCTGCACACACACACACAAACACACACACACAGGAAGGGGGTGTAGGCACTAACAGGCGTGCACACACACACACACGCACACACAGAGGAAGTGGGGTTAGGCACTAACAGGCCTGCACACACACATAGGAAGGAGTTTATGCACTAACAGGCCTGCACACACACACACACACAGGAAGGGGGTTTAGGCACTAACATGCCTACACACACATATACACAGGAAGAGGTCAGGCACTAACAGGCCTGCACACACACACACAGAGGAAGGGGTTTAGGCACTAACAGGCCTGCACACACACACACAGGAAGGAGGTTTAGGCACTATCAGGCCTGCACACACACACACACACACACACACAGAGGAAGTGGGTTAAGACACAAACAGGCCTGCACACACACACACAACACACACACACACACACACACACACACACACACACACACACACACACACACACAGAGGAAGGGGGTTTAGGCACTAACAGGCCTGCACACACACACACACACACACACACACACACACAGAGGAAGGGGGTTTAGGCACTAACAGGCCTGCACACACACATACACACACACACAGAGGAAGGGAGTTTAGGCACTAACACGCCTGCACATACACATACACAGGAAGAGGTTAGGCACTAACAGCCCTGCACACACACACAGGAATGGGGTTTAGGCATTAACAGGCCTGCACACACACACACACACATAGGAAGGGGGTTTAGGCACTAACAGGCGTGCACACACAGGAAGGGAGTTTAGGCACTAACAGGCCTGTACACACACACACACAGGAATGGGGTTTAGGCACTAACAGGCCTCCACACACACAGGAAGGGGGTTTAGGCACTAACAGGCCTGCACACACATGCACACACACACACACAGGAAGGGGGTTTAGGCACTAACAGGCCTGCACACACACACAGGAAGGGGGTTTAGGCACTAACAGGCCTCATCATCATCATCAGTCCCGTAGTCTGGTTGACCGTTGGGGCACCATTGAAGATTTTGCAACCAACTTCCTCCACTCCTCACGGTCCTCAGCTTTCCGCAGAATGATATTCCATTCAAGGCCAGTCCACTCTCTGATATTGTCTTCCCATCTTTTTCTCTGTCTGCCTCTTCGTCTCCCTCCCTGAACTGTTCCCTGCAAGACGGTCTTGGCCAGTCCAGATGATCGTGTGACGTGCCCGTACCACCTCAGTTTGCGTCTTTTCACTGAGGTCAGGAGGTCTTCATACGGCCCGATGGCGTTTTCGATTCGGGTTTTCACTTCGTTATTGGTTATATGATCTATGTACGAGATACCAAGGAGTTTGCGGAAGCATCTCATCTCCATTGCCTGTATCCTTCTTTCAATGTCTGCTGTTATGGTCCATGTTTCGCAGGCATACAAAAATATTGACATGACCAGGGAACGCATCAGTCTGATCTTGGAACCGATTGCGATATTCTTATCGTTCCAGATGACTTTTAGCTTGGTCATTGCAGCTGTGGTCTGTGCAATCCTGGAAAGTACCTCGGGCTTTGATCCTTCATCTGATACTATAGCTCCCAGATACTTAAATCTATGGACGGTCTCAAGTTTCTTGTTGTCTATGGTAATGTCAGTGCTGATGCCATTGGTATTATTTGTCATCAACTGGGTTTTCTCTGCACTGATCTGCATGCCATATGATGTGGAGGCCTCATCAAGATGTTTTATCAAGCTGACTAGCTCTTGCTCTTGCCCAGCTAGTCCGTCAATGTCGTCGGCAAAACGCAAGTTTGTGATTGTTCTACCTCCGATGCTGACTGTTCCCTCGTGGTCTTCAAGTGCGTCAGCCATTATTCTCTCTAAGAAGATGTTGAAGAGAGTGGGGGAGAGCAGGCATCCTTGGCGTACTCCAACTGTGGTTCGGAACCATTCGCCTATGTTGTTGTCATGGTAGACTGCACTGGTCGCCTTTTCGTAGAGGCATTCTATGGTTCTGATCAGGTTGGCATTGATGTTGTACAGCCTCATGGTTGCCCACAAGGCTTCGTGCCAAACTCTGTCGAATGCCTTCTTGAAGTCCACGAAGACGTGGTAAAGGCCTTGCTGGTGTTGAAGGTATTTCTCACAGAGCAATCTGAGGTTGAAAATTTGCTCTGTGGTACTTCTTCCTGGTCTGAAACCTGCCTGCTCTTCTTTTATTATCTCCTCAGCTTGTGGCTTCAGTCTACTCAGAAGGATTTTTAGCATGACCTTACTTGGATGGCTGATCAGGCTGATGGTACGGTAGTTTTGGCATAGTTGTAGGTTGCCTTTCTTCGGGAGAGTGATGATCAGGGACTGGGTCCAAGGTGTTGGCCACTCACCTGTCCGCCAGATCTTATTGCAGATGATGAGTAACATATCTATCATGGCCTCTCCTCCTGCCTGGACCAGTTCTGAGGGAATGTTGTCCATTCCTGCCGACTTGCCTTTCTTCAATGATTTTACTGCAGCTTCAACTTCTTCTCGCACGATGGGGTAGCTGTCGTTGTTGGTTGGTGGAGGAACGTCTAGCACCTTGGGATCTCCTGTTGTTGTGTGTGTGTATAATTCGGAGCAGTACTCTGTCCACCTCTGCAGAATCTCTTGATCTTCTGTGAGACATTTCCCTGCTTTGTTCTGTATGGTAGTGGTTCTGCCTTGTTTTGAGCTTGCTAGTTCTTTCACAAGCTGGTAGGCTTTTTTGCTGTTATTTTTCTGCAGGTTTGCTTCGATATCTTGGCATTGTACTTCAATCCATGTTTCCTTTGCTTTCCTCATGCCTTCTTTAACTTGTTGGTTGGCTTTTCTGTATAGTTTAGCACCTTCATCCGTACTCTTCTTTTGCTTTAGTTCTCTGCGTTTGTCGCTCAGCTTTAGTACTTCTTCCGTGACCCAGGGCATCTTTGTTGGTCGGTGTTTTCCAAGGATGTCGTTGGCTGCTTCGGTCACGGCAGTGTTGAAGTTGTTGATCAGAGTGTCTACTTCGGTGTCCATGTTGTCAAGGACGAGGAGAGGAGCAAACTTCCCTCCTATCGTTGCTTGGAAGTTTTCAACTATGTTGGGGTCTTTGAGCTTCTCAAGATTGAACTTAATTCTTATGTTGCCCTGTTTCTTCATCCTCTGGAGGCGGAGTTTGAAGGTCATCATTACAAGCTCATGATCGCTTCCAATGTCGGCTCCTGGAAAGCTCCTGGTCTTTGCGATGTTAACACTTGACTGGAAGCGTCTTTGAACCATGATGTAGTCGATCTGACTGTGGTATTTTTCTCCTGGGCTGTGCCATGTCCAGCGTCTAGATGGTTTGTGTGGACCGAACGTGTTCACCACCCTCAGGTCGTTGTAACTGGCGAATTCTAGGAGCCTTAAACCTCTTTCGTTGGTCTCAGGGTTGCAGTATTGGCCACATATCCCTTTCCATTTATTGTGTTCATCCTCTCCAATCTTCGCATTCCAGTCGCCCTGCACTATAATGATGTCTTTCTTTGGCGTCTGATCTACGATTTCCTGCAGTTGATCATAGAAATCTTCGACAGCCTCGTCATCATAGTCAGTTGTTGGGGCATAAGCTTGGATGACGGTGATGTTAAAAGGTGAAGCCTTAAGCCGAATAGTAATGAGTCTGCTAGAGACTGGTCGGCATCCCATGATGGCATTCACAGTGTCTTTGTGAATGAGGAATCCAACTCCATGTTCATGTTTGTCTTCACTGCCACTGAAGTAGAGTTTGTGGCCTTCTGGGGTAGACGTTTCTCCGAGGTTTTTCCATCGTACTTCACAGAGCCCAAGGACGTTCCATCGGTATCTCTTCATTTCATACGTTAGTTCTGCAACTTTTCCTGCTGCTCTCAGCGATCTCACATTCCAGGTGCCGATAGTAACATTTTTTCTTGTACGTAGGGATTTTGGTCCATCAGTCACATACTTTTCACCTCCGCCCTGATGGCCAGCGACGGAAGGCGCGGTCCTTGTTCCGGGCGACGACCGGGCCGGTATGGATTGAGTTGCGGTTGTAATCTTCATTTAGTGTGTCTTGGGCAATGTCGCATGGCGGAGCCCATCCCTCTCCATGCCAGACCACAGCCGACGTCCTCCATCTAGGTGGTTCGCCTTGGTCTTGAACACATAGCCGTTGAGTTCCTTGCGGAACTTCGTCCGCCTTGGCCGGTAACCTGCATCGTGGAGGTTATTCGCCCAGTGATGCAGTGTTAACATCACCCCCTCACATGGTTTG
>JAPXFY010000015.1:86253308-86285808 GCA_030674185.1 Monoplex corrugatus
TTTACCAAAAGGATATCTGTCCATATTTACCTAAAACATAATTACATTTCTGTAAAACCCATGTTTTCATTGTGTAATCTTCTCAGAGCTAAGATGTCTGTTTCATTAGCATTTTGCAAAGTAAACTACCGGTACATAGGAAAATTGTTTAATCTCTTTCTTTCTTTATGTTTTTCTTTCTTTTACAATATTTCACCCGTATTGCTGACTGACTCGTGGTTACTATAAGGTTTTCATCTTCCATACCTCAACACTGGGCCAAAGGATTAATACTATGACCTTTAAACTTTGATAGCTAATGCTCATTAGGCCACTGACAACGAAGATCTTTCACTCCTGTCTGTTCTAGGTCAGTCTCTGGGCGCTACAATGGGTATGTGTCGGGGCCTTGACTTCTGTTGTTCTTCGCTAGGGGTTCCTGTGTCTTCCTGTTTGACGTCTTCTTGTGTCTTCCTGTGTCTTCCTGTTTGACGTCTTCCTGTGTCTTCCTGTCTGACGTCTTCCTTCTGGTGTTCAGTGACGGGCAGTCTTGGTGACGTTATCTGCTGTCTCTGGATGATGTGTCTAATTCATCACAATCGTCTTTTCATGAGAGTGTCCATACACGCTTCACTGCATTGGAGAAGTAGTTGTTGGTTGGAGATGGTGCTGGGCCAAAAAATCGTATATAACGTAAACATGAAAGTGAAATTCATTCATTAAAACTAAATGATGAAATAAAAGTGAATAGTATTAGAAAACGTAAAGTACAGACGTACAAACAGAAAAGAAATCAAAATATTAAAGGAAGCGATAAAAAAAAAAACAAGCAACGGAGGAGGGAGTCATGTCAACTCTAGCGGTACGACAAAAACTGATGTCAATGAAGATGCAGAAGGTAATAATATATAAACATAAATCATAATGAAATATCTATAGAAGACATCAAGATAAATTATGATAAAATATCTATAAAAGATATCAAGATAAATTACAATAATATATCGACCTCCATAGTCAATCGGCAAAGAAGACATATACAGCAAATAGAAGAGTATCATCGAATCACTCCTTAAGCCACGGGCAGAGATGAAATAACTCTCACCTCTGTTCAGAGAACAGCAAGTGGTCCTGATGAGACACCTCGCCGTCCACACTAGGACTATGGGTCCTCACAGGCCACATACTGACTATGGCTCCTCACAGGCCACATACTGACTATGGCTCTTCACATGCCATATACTGACTATGGCTCCTAACCAGCCACATACTGACTAGGGCTCCTCACAGGCCACATACTGACTATGGCTCTTCACTGGCCAAACAATGACTATGGCTCTTCACCGGCCACATACTATGGCTCCTCACTCGCCACATACTGACTATGGCTCCTAACCAGCCACATACTGACTATGGCTCCTCCAACCATTCCATAATACTGACTAAGGTTCCTCACCAGCCACATACTGACTTTGGCTCCTCACTGGCCACATAAGGACTATGGCTCCTCACAGGCCACATACTGACTATGGCTCCTCACCGGCCACATACTGACTATGGCTCTACACTGGCCACATACTGACTATGGCTCCTCACGGCCACACAGCCACATACTGACTATGGTTCCTCACCGGCCACATACGATTATGGCTCCTCACCGCGACATACTGACTATGGCCCTCACAGGCCACATACTGACTATGTCTCCCCACCGACACACACTGAATATGGCTCCTCAAAGGCCACATACTGACTATGGCTCCTCACTGGCCACATACTGACTATGGCTCCTCACTGGCCACATACTGACCATGGCTCCTCACAGGCCAAATACTGACTATGGCTCCTCATTGGCCACATACTGACTATGGCTCCTCACTGGCCACATACTGACTATGGCTCCTCACAAGCCACATACTGACTATGGCTCCTCACAGGCCAAATACTGACCATGGCTCCTCACAGGCCAAATACTGACTATGGCTCCTCATTGGCCACATACTGACTATGGCTCCTCACAGGCCACATAAGGACTATGGCTCCTTACCAGCTACATACTGACTATGGCTCCTCACAGGCCACATACTGACTATGGCTCCTCACCGTGGCTCCTAACCGGCCACATACTGACTATGGCTCCTCACAGGCCACATACTGACTATGGCTCCTCACTGTGGCTCCTCACCAGCCACATACTGACTATGGCTCCTCACAGGCCACATACTGACTATGGCTCCTCACAGGCCACATAGTGACTGGCTCCTCACTGGACACATACTGACTATTGCTCCTCACCGGTCACATACTGACTATGGCTCCTCACAGGCCACACACTGACTATGGCTCCGCACAGGCCACATACTGACTATGGCTCCTCACTGGCCAAACAATGACTATGGCTCTTCACCGGCCACATACTATGGCTCCTCACTGGCCACATACTGACTATGGCTCCTCACTGGCCACATACTGACTATGGCTCCTCACATGCCACACACTGACTATGGCTCCTTACTGGCCACACACTGACTATGGCTCCTCACTGGCCACATACTATGTCTCCTCACAGTCCACACACTGACTATGGCTCCTCACAGGCCACATACTGACTATGGCTCTTCACCGGCCATATACTGACTATGGCTCCTCACAGGCCACATACTGACTATGGCTCCTCACAGGCCACATACTATTGCTCCTCACCAGCCACATACTGACTATGGCTCCACACACCACCACATACTGACTAGACTCCTCACTGGCCACACACTGACTATGGCTCTTCACTGGCCACACACTGACTATGGCTCCTCACCGGCCACAAACTCACTATGGCTCCTCACCGGCCACATACTGACTGTCTCCTCACTGGCCACATACTGACTATAATTACAATATTTAATTACAATATTTATATATAGCGCAAAATCTTGATAAAATCAAATCTAAGCGCTGAAACAGACACACACGCACGCACGCACGCACGCACGCCACGCACGCACGCACGCACACACCACACCACCACACACACACACACACACACACACACACACACACACACACACACACGCATGGCTATAAATGGGGAGAAAGAATAAAAGCAAGAATAAAAGCAATGGAAAATTATAGAGAGCATATCATATACAATTATACTGACTATGGCTCCTCACCGGCCACATACTCTCTGACGTTCTTTCTCTCTCTCGCTCTCTCTCGCTCTCTCTCGTTCTCTCTCGCTCTCTCTCTCGCTCGCTCTCACTCTCTCTCTCTCGCTTTCTCCCTTTCTGTCTCTCTCCCTTTCTCTCTCTCTCTCTCCCTTTCTCCCTCTCTCTTTCTCTGTCTCTCCCTCTCTCTTTCTCTCTCTCACCCTTTCTCTCTCTCTCCCTTTCTCTCTCTCTCCCTTTCTCTCTCTCTCTCTCTTTCCCCCATCTCTCCCTCTCTCCCTTTCTCTCTCTCTGTCTCCCTTTCCTCCTCCCCTTCTCTCCCCCTTTCTCTCCCCTTTCTCTCTCTCCCCTCTTTCTCCCTCTCTCTCCCTCTCCCTCTCTCTCAGATCCCCCCTCTCCCTCTCCGCCTCTCCCCTTCTCTCTCTCCCCTCTCCATCTCTCTCTCCCCCTCTCCCTCTCTCTCCCTTTGTCTCTCCCTTTCTGTCTACCCTCTCTCTCTCTCTCTCTCACACACACACACACACACACACACACACACACACACACACTCACTCACTAACTCACGCACACACACACACGTCACACACATACACATACACACACACGCACCCATGCACAAACAGACACACACACGCACGCAGGCCGCCCACACACATACACACACCACACACATACACACACGCACATACACACATACGCACGCACGCATGAACGGACACACAGACGCATGCATGCACGCGCGCATATGCTTATCAATTACTGTTTTCTTGCCTGCGTTTCTCCTTTCATCTCTGTCACACGATAGCAACAGCTGAAGTGTTATTCTTCGATTTCCTGACGTATTATGTTTTACATTATTGATTTTTTTCTTGCTATTGTTTGTTCTCGACATAGATCAGTGATGCCAAGTGTGAAATTTGACTTTTAGCCAACAATTCCTACGGTTTGAACAAAAAAACGTGTTCTGCTTTTTCTCAGATGCATGTGTGCACGTTATATTGCTCATCTGCACAGGCCGTATAATGCTGCACAGTCTGCATAGTCCGTATTGGATGAACGTGCATGCTGAATGTTTTCTTGTTCCTATAAGCCACAGCATCTTGCTATGCAGGTTTGAAGTTTTGCGCATGTATACACACGAAAGACGTTCAGGCTGGTCTACAAACATGTTGACCTGGAAAATGGGGAAACTCTCCACCCTTTACTCACCAGGTGAGAGCTACTCAGGCAAGAATCAAACCTCAACCTCCCGACTGGAAGTCCTACCGCGCCCGTGTAATAAAGTATCAGTGACTCTGGTTTAGTGCTCGGTTGGACAGGTCACAAGAAATGCCGGTCCCCACACAACTACATGTCTTAGATGAGAAATCACACAGAATCAACAAGCCAACACATCACATCATCCAAACTAGTGAGTTCTTCAGTGTTATATAGAACCAATACTGCTGTACAGATACAAGGGCTGGACAGTCAACACGCGAAGTCAGAACAAGATTGAGGCAACTGAAATGCGGTTTCTAAAAAGAATGTTAGAAGTTCCATGGACAGCAAAGAAAACAAACGAAACAGACTTGAAAGAGGCAAGCACACACAGACACACACACACACACACACACACACACACACACACACACACACACACACACACACACACACACACACACACACACACACACACACACACACACACACACACACACACACACACACACACACACACACACACACACACACACACACACACACACACACACACACACACAAATAAATAAATAATCACAAAGACATGCATAAAATTTGGGAGAAACTAAAAATTATGAAAAATGGGATCAGTTTGCCGTCATTTCCGATAAAGCTAGCCAATAGTCCTTTCCCAAGCTCGTTGGAAAAGGCAGAAGCTTTTGCAGATTTATTTGCTGAAGTCTGCCATAATGACGGCCTTCCTGTTTCCAGTCAAAATCATAGGGAACGAGAAGAAAAGACAGAGGTTTATAACGACCCTGCCCCAGATAATACACACTACATGAACGCATCAATTACACTTCAAGAATTAAAAGATGCCATTAAGTCTATCCCAAACAAAAAAGCGTCAGTAGGATTAGATGCCATTTCTAATCAGATGCTGAAAAATTTACCTGAAAATTTTGTAATTTTGCTATATACTATCTTTAAAAAATGTTAGAATAGTAGCAAAATGCCGGACTCTTGGAAACGGACAATAGTGGTTCCTATACTAAAAGCGGGTAAATGTAACACTGATCTGAAAAACTATAGGCCAATTGCACTAACATCCCACGTCTGTAAACTGATGGAGAAAATTATTGTACACCGGTTGTTGCACTATTGTGAAAAGAATAACATTATACCTGTCAATCAGGCTGGTTTTCGAAAAGGCAGGTCAACAGTGGAACTCTTAACTAAATTAACCACTGACATAAAGCGACAATTTGCAAGACGTAAATGTGTATTGGCCACATTTTTTGATATAACCAAAGCATACGACCAAGTGTGGCACTCCCGATTATTATTCAAATTAAAAAGCATAGGACTAACAGGTCGCGTTTATAATTATGTGAAGTGTCTGTTGGAAAACCGAGTAATTCAAACCAGGATTGGAAACGTGTATTCAACAAAACGAACCCTTCAAATGGGTATCCCACAGGGATCAGTTATAGCACCTCTCCTTTTTATGATACTAATGAATGATTTACCAAGTAGAATATCTAAAGATGTCACATCAGTCCAGTATGCTGATGATCTATGCATGTGGATGCCGGTAAACATGAAGAAGAAAACTCCTTCTCGTAGTATCAACTATACGCGCAAACTTTATCAATTAGAACTTCACAAAACAGCACAATACATGGCAGAAAATGGGCTCCATCTATCTACAGAGAAGACAAAGATAATTTTATTTAATAGTGGGTCTAACCCGGACAAAATGCCCACCTTTAAACTAGGAGATACCGTTCTTCAGTATAACCAAACCATTAAATTCTTAGGTGTTTTCTTTACAGCAAAATTATCATGGAATCTGCATATCGACTACTTACAAAAGCCCAAAAGAGTCTAAATTTTTTTAAAATAGTGTGCAAGCAACCATGGGGACATAATCCATCAACCCTTGTACATCTATGTAAATCTCTCATTAGATCTAAACTAAAAAACATATGCCCAAGAAATATTCTTTAGTGCACCTAGGCACTTACTACAAAAACTACAAAGTATAGAATGCAAAAGTTTTAAACTTGCGCTTGGTCTTCCGATGCATGCTTCCAACCTCCGTACATACGGTGAAATTGATACGTTGCCGCTTGATGAACAAAGGAAACTTGTCTCTACCAAATTTCTGCTAAGAAATACCGCCATTGAAAATGTTTTGAGACCTGATATAAATTTAAGATCAGACAGTGATTTTCCAAAACGAGCTAAATCAATATCTTCACAAGCCACACTTGCAACGTATACATACGACATCATGAATGGTTCTGGAATTGATTTAAAAACGGATCCTATATCTATAAGACCTTCTTTTTCTCCAGTACCCAGTTGGGAACTCTTAAGAGCAAACTTTGACATACACCATACTGATTTAAAGAAAGAAGATAATATCAACTTATTAGCGAGTTGAGTTAAATATATTGAACACTTTTATCCCAATCATTTAAAAATCTACACAGATGGCTCATTAATTGAGAAAATAGCAGGTTTTGCGTTTCTAATACCAGCTCTTAAAATAGAGAAATCTTTCCATATAGGACCCAACAAATCAATATTTACAGCTGAACTCTTTGCAATACTGATGGCTTTGAATTACTTAGTAAATTATCCTCGAAATATATCACAAATCCTTTTCTGCTTTGATTCTAAATCAGTGCTTCAGGCTCTTGAATTAATGAAATTAGACACTAGATCTGAAATGGTAATAGAAATTAGCCATTTAATTCATTTCTTATCCTTAAGAGGAACTGATCTTACTTTTTGTTGGATACCATCCCATTGTTCGTTTCATCATAACGATGTGGTTGACAGGGCTGCCAAACGAGGAGCTAAGGGTTCACCAGAATCAAACAACATAAAGCTTTCACCCTCTTTAAATGAATCTTGTAATTTAGTGGACGCCTATGTTTGGAAACTGTTTCAAGATAATCAGAAAAAGTACAATACTAATAGCATGGATTTTAAAATCAGCAAAATCAGTAAACAGTCTACTACAAACAGATCTATACAGTCCCTAATGTATAGGTGGAAACTCGATGCATTCAAAACAAAGTACACCAGAAATATTGCCTGTCTTTGTGGACAGAAAATAACAACCAGTCATTTACTTTCTTGCATTAGTATAAAGCGATACATTCCGATACTTTCTACTCACACAATTTCCGAAATATTGAATCATCATTATTGACATACGAATTTTTCGTTAGCCTATCGAAAAGTCCAATAGTTCAATATTTATAATTCGTTCATCTTCCTGTTCATAGTTACAGTTAGCTAGTTTATTGTTATATTTGTTGTAGTACGCTACTTCATTTGTTATGTTTATGCTTCCCTCCGACATTTGTATTGTCCTTGCTTCTTACTTGTTTTTCACATGGTTTCAGCCCGAATATGTTTTTGATGCTCGAGTGGGCTAAAAGTAATACAGTGGAGTCCATTAATAACGACAACTGTAATAGCGAGAACACTGTAGTAACGAGACATTTTTCAATCCCCGTTTTTTATCCTTCTTAATCTTTAAGAATAAACCATTGGGTTTAACGAGAGTTAGTGGATAATCATCTCGGTAATAACGAGAGATTTTCTATCCTTCCTGGTCACAAAAGTTCTCGCCACTCGCCCCACCCCCACCTCGTCGTCAAGTTCAGGGCACATCTCGTGGTTGCCGGTAACAAAGAAAAACAACGAAAGGCGCGTCCTTGTGCGGTGTGTAATCCCCTCTCCCCCTCGATTAATTATGAACACATCGACGGCGCCGGTGCCAAGATTATTTCCCTTTGTTTCCCTGGTAAATTCGTCATTTGGGAATAACGAGAACTCGGCAATAGCGAGAAAATGTGCCTGGGCCGTCCGCTCTCGCTATAACAGAGTTTTCACTGTATGAATTTAAACTTGAACTTCCTTTTTTTTAATTGTATTTTATTCTTTTTTTTTTTTTTTTTTTTTTAAACCAAGATTGACTTCACATAAACACCTGCATTTACCCTTCCTATTTCTACTCCCCTTCCCAACATCGCTCCTTTTTTTTTTTTCATTTGTTCATTTATATATTTATTTTATTTTATCTTTTATCATTTATTTATCATTATTATCATTGTTATCAATTATTATGTTTTATTTTTGTTTTTTTGTTTTTTGTTTCTTTTATTTGTCTAAAATCACTTAAGTGAATAGACATTAAACCAATACCACCACACACATCACACACCACACACACACACACACACACACAACACACACACACACACACACACACACACACACACACACACGCACACACACACACACACACACACACACACACACAACCACAAATTAATGAAGAAGATTAAGGAAAACAACAAGAAACGTTTATAGGACATTAATTTTTATGAGCCAAGACAAATTTGAGCACCTAGTCACAACAGGAAAGTTGGAAGGGAAAAGAGCACCACGTATATCCAGGGAGAAAATACTGGACGGACTTGTGGAGTGGATGAGGACAGAAAGGGTGGGAGATACACTTGCAGCAACAAAAGATAGATTCGTATGGAGGACCAGGTTCAACACCATGCGACATGGCACATGATGTTGCTGCTGCTGCTGATGATGATGATGATGATGATAGTCAACCAAACAAACAAGGAATGGATCAAAGAACAGACCAACTGGTATAAGAGAACAGAGTTTTAAAGGATAAGTCGATGGAAATCCAAGCCATAGATCACAAGTAAATACCAAAGATGTGACCCTAGCAGGAGATTAAAGACGAATCCACGCCACTGAAATGCGGTGTTATCCCACGATACTGAACATCAGATACATTGTTCATATCACCAAAGAACAAGTGCGCCAGACCATCAAGCAGCACACTAGACCATATGAAGATCTTCTGACATCAGTTAAAAAAGAAATCACGTTGTTATGAACATGTAACCAATGTAGCCAAAAGCCTTGCTGTTATGAACATGTAACCAATGTGGCCAAAAGTCTTGTTGTTATGAACATGTAACCAATGTAGCCAAGAGTCTTGTTATGAACATGTAACCAATGTGGCCAAAAGTCTTGTTATGAACATGTAACCAATGTAGCCAAAAGTCTTGTTGTTATGAACATGTAACCAATATAGCCAAGAGTCTTGTTATGAACATGTAACATGTGGCCAAATTTGTTGTATGACATACCAATGTAGCAAAAGTCTTGTTGTTATGAACATGTAACCAATGTGGCCAAAAGTCTTGTTGTTATGAACATGTAACCAATGTAGCCAAAAGTCTTGTTGTTATAAACATGTAACCAATGTAGCCAAAAGTCTTGCTGTGAATCAATACGCCTGGGAACTGCTGAGCGCGGGAAATGAAGGGTAAGACAGAAGCAAAAACGATAGACTGTGTTAGGCTTGCTAAGGCCTAAACTATAGAAAGATAGACAGAGACAGACCTACTTACATTCATACAACAAACCTTCAAACTTCCACACAAATTTCATTAGTAATACACATGCACTCGTTTTCACTCACATATTAAAAATATTTCCCCATATCCAGTCAAATGGACGTCACTACTTCCACATCACCCGAAGACGTTGGTGACAGTGAGAAACAATAGACAAAGTTGAGAAACTCGATAAATGAAGATTGTGAAGAAATCCCTAGAGTAGATAGAAAAGCAAAAAAAGAATTGGATGACAAAAAGAAATTCTAGGCTTGATGGAAGAAGGGAGGAAGGCAAAGAGAAAGGAAGAAAGAAAGATAAACAAAGAAATCAGGAATAGGTGCAATGAAGCTAAGGAAGCTTGGCTGAAAACAAAATGCAAAGAAATAGAAGACCGACACAAAACACATCCTCAGGGTATGTACAGAAGAATTGAAGAAACTGTCTACAGAAAAATACATGCACATCAACTGGTTGCTTAAAATCGAAAGATCGTACTCTTATCATGGAATAAAAAAAAATATTAGATACATGGCGAGAGTACATTAAAGATCTTTTTGAAGATGACAGAAACGAAGAACACATTATAAGAAAGAACGTTGAAGGACCACCCATAATGAAAGATGAAGTTATAGCAGCACTGTAAAAGATGAAACCAGGAAAAGCCCCAGGACCAGACAACATTACTACAGAGATGATTGAAGCCCTGGAGGAATTTGGTATTGGAAAAAAATAAGTCCTCCTAAATGAAATTTATAACACTGGAAAAATCCCCAAAGATATGTCAAAATCAATTTTCATTGCACTTCCAAAGAAAATAGGGGCAACAGATTGCGAACTCCATCGTACAATCAGTTTGATGA
Source organism: Monoplex corrugatus (assembly GCA_030674185.1). Lineage (NCBI taxonomy): Eukaryota > Metazoa > Mollusca > Gastropoda > Littorinimorpha > Ranellidae > Monoplex > Monoplex corrugatus. The sequence goes on from JAPXFY010000015.1 coordinate 86,263,947, forward strand.
GTCATGTGACAAAACTCCTATCAAGAATAATCATGATGTGGACAAGAAATAGAATCAAAAGAGAAATGGCAGAAGAACAGTGTAGATTTATGGAAGGGAAAGGAACTATTAATGCCATATACATCCTAAGAACTATCATAGAGAGGTAAATCGAGTTGAATAAGGAGTTATATTTATGCTTTGTTGAGCATATCAAGGCTTTCCACCGGGTGAGACCTGAAGAATTGAAAACCAACTAGAACGACTCAATATTGATGGAAAAGATCTATGAATAATCAGAAATGTGTATCGGGAACAAACAGCTGCAATGCGAATGGAAAACAATATAAGCTCTTTCCAAAATATCAAAATAGGAGTCAGGCAAGGTTGTGTTTTGTCACCAGATCTGTTTTCACTTTACAGCGAAAACATCATGAGAAACCTACAAGAATACCCTGGATTAAAGGTTGGAGGAAAAATGATATACAACATTCGATACACAGATGACACCGTGCTAATTGCAGAAAATGAAATGGACCTACAAAACCTTGTGAATAGAATAGAAATAGCAGAAGTAAAGGGTTGGAGCTAGCTCGTAAATAGCAAGAAGACTGAAGTCGTAATCAGTAAAAAAAAATAAATAAAAAAACCCATGAAATCCCCTCATGCAAAATAACAGCAAACAGCACAACCTTGAGACAGGTTATAAGTTTAAATATCTGGGAACGATCATCTCACCAGACGGCAGATGCACAGCAGAAATAGCCAGCCAAAACAGCATTCAAGAAGACAAAAAGCATTCTTACCAACAAATGCCTATCAATTAACATCAGGAAGAGAGTTCTTGAATGTTATACAGAACCAGTACTGTTATACAGTACAGTGTGAGGCGTGGACAGTCACCAAGCAAAGCCAGAACAAGATTGAGGTAGCCGAGATGCGGTTTCTAAGAAGAATGTTGAGAGTTCCATGGACAACAAAGAAAACAAGCAAGACAGTCTTGATGGAGGCAGACACAAGAAGATCATTGATAAGAAAGATTAGGAAAAGACAGGCAACATTTATAAGCCATTTTATGAGGAAATGGGAATAAGAGCACCTGGTCACAGCAGGAAAGCTGTAGGGAAAGAGCGCCAGGTAGGCCCAGGGAAAAAAATATTGGACGGACTTGCAGAGCGGCTGAGAACAGAGAAGGTGTAAGATGTGCTTGCAGCAATAAGGGATAGATGCATATGGAGGGCCCTGATCGCCAACGCCATGTGACAGGGCACTTGACGATGATGACCACTGGAATATTCTTGGTTACATGTAAATGACATGTGTATCTGTGTATCTTACCTTCAAAAAAGGAACATTATATATAAAGTAAATAAATAAATTATTAAAGGTCTGAATCACAACTTGCTATTCTGAATAAACTCGTCTCATATGAAAGAAGCCCCCCGCCCCCCTAGTCAATGCCGAAATGCTCAGCTGTCTATCAACTAGGTGAAGACAATATTTTTTTAATCATAGATACGTATGTATAAGTAAGTAAGTAAGTATGTACGTATGTAAGTACGTAAGTAAGTAAGTGAATGAGTCACGTCCTGTATCTATTCCTTTTTGCGTAAGACGTTCGATGGTATGATGACTCACATTTTGTTCACGAAGATATAATTTGAAGCGTTTAAGGACCTCAGACTTTTCCAGATGGAAAATATTTATTGTAGGCGAGTTTATCAGCCCGTTCATTTCCCTTAACACCAGCGTGTCCAGGGCAGTAGATCCACGTGAGACTTTTTAGGTTGATACTGTTCATTGCTTTGTGCCATTCTGGGGTCCTACTCCATTTTGCACTTTTTGAAATAGATTCATTCAGTCAGTCAGGATGAAGGCTTGGCTTTCTTTCACGCCGTCATCCAGTGAGGTTAACCATTGTAGTGCATGTGTTACTGGCTCAATTTCCATTGTTAAACTGAAGGTTGTAATATCATATGTAGCGTTTTCTTCACGTTTGGTGTTTCCATTCTGTTTGGCAGTGAAGCCCCATTCAGATTTGTTATTGGTGACTGAGCCATCCGTGAATATGATTATATCCTTTGGCTTGCAACTTAGTTGCTCCATGAGTAGCTGAATTTCTGCATTTGTTTTCCCTTTTTGCCATTCGCGACAGTGTCTCCCTAGATTTTTGGATATGATAGTTTTGTACAGATTATTGAAACGGTTTGGATGTTTTTCCCATTCCTTTGTTCCTTTGAGTTATGTCAGTTGACATATACCGAATGGAGTCTTCTGCCTGTCCCATCCATATTTTTCCCCGTTGGAGTCTGTCACCCTTTGCTGTTCCGACCATCTGGTGGGGTGGGTTTTCTGGGTTCTGCAATGCCTTGAAATATGCCTTTACTTGTTCTATTTTGTGTCTCGACTGTATTGAAGGAAGGTCGAGCAGGTATCGCATAGTCTCCATGGGTGTCTTTTGTGGTTCCGAGGATCACTCTCATTGCTTCGTTTTGTTTTCTTTCTAGTTTTAGCAGGTTTGTCTGTGACAATGTAGTGAGGCCCAGTCCATAATCGATGACACTCAGTATTACAACTTGGTAGAGTTGAAAGAAATGACGTTGTTCAATGCTTTTAGCTGCCATTGCTTTCAGGATTGAAAGGCTTTTTTACATTTGAGTGTAGTAGTTTCCACATAATAGAGGTCCCACCGAGAGTCAGAAGATGTTCACAAAACGGATCGAATCTTCCTACATCACAAGTTGAAGGATGGCTGGCCTACAAGAGCTCCACAGAGGAATAGTTGGCCTGCATGAGTTCCACTGAGGAACGGTTGGTCTGCAGGGGTTCCTCTGATGAATGGCAGGCCTGCAGAGGTTCTGCTGGAAGTCTGTGGCGCCTCACATCATCATTGAAGGAAGGGAAGAATGAAAAAAAAAGGAGGCAATATTGTTCTTAAGCCACTACACAGTCCATAACCAGACCTTCACAATCTTCGTCCTGCCCTTATGTGAATATTGTAGTGTTTATACATATATATGTTAGCTGGTCATAAGCGCAAGTGTAAACATATGCATATCTATGAATTTATGAGCGTATCCAATTTTCACACCAGTGTATGAGAGCGTACCTACATAGGTACACGTGAACATGTGGCACACGTGCACACGTATATGCAGTTGACTATATGTGACCACAAGTGTTAACTTGTGTGTATGTGCGTGTATGCCTGTTTATACGCACCGAGTACAAATGCACTCTTGCATGCCAGTGCACGTGTGTACGTGCGTGTTCATGAGGCTCACACTCCTTTTATCAACGCACACTGAATTTTTCCAAGATGCCTGAATCAAATCAAATCACATCATGTTTATAGCCCAGCTGACCACATAGGCCATAGCCGAAATCCTAACACGTCTCAGTATTGTTAAATTATAATGTCAACCTCAAACTTATTGTTCGTTGAACAATACATGCGATAAGTAAAGTCATAACAACAAAACCGAGTGCTCACTTTTTGCACAGCGATACATGCACATGAATATGAAATTCCAATTAATGCATATCAAGTCTTTAACTAGCTGTATCATATTTCTTCCACAACATTGCATAGTTAATATTGCTCAATTACTCAACCAAGTCTTGTGTCCAGCTGTAACACATAATATCCATTGACGTCAAAACAGGTAACGAACGGAATGTTGCCATGACTTGGCCTGTAAGTTACAGTTTCCTACCAGTAAATATTCCGACCGCAGCGTTCAACATTACCCTAACAACGAATTCAACAATAATCTTCCTCACACGAATATGTTAGGAATCTTTTTTTTTTTGTAGAAATTACTCGTAATTACCGAAGTTAAAGTTCTGACACGTAGTTTGTTAACAAATTATATATAATTCATACATGTAAATTGTTAACAAATTATATAATTCATACATGTAAATTGTTAACAAATTATATAATTCATACATGTATATTGTTAACAAATTATATAATTCATACATGTAAATTGTTAACAAATTATATAAATCATACATGTAAATTGTTAACAAATTATAATTCATACATGTAAATTGTTAACAAACTATAATTCATGCATGTAAATTTCCGGAGTTTAACAATTCCGGCCTTCAAGAGTCAACTATTCCACTTGTCAACACACAATTTCAAACTGATATAAGATTTTAAAATCATTTATTCCAACCATATAATTTGCTGTGCAGCGTCAATGCCACAATAACCTCCTCCACTTAAATCCCTAGTACAGCAAGCAATGCCTAGCATCCGATATTAGCTGGCCATGTTAAAAGCTCTGATAACTTCCGCTGACTCACGACTTACAACGCTCTCGTTTTGAAGTCTACAACCAATGTTTGTCAGTTATCTGCACGGTGAGCGTTTCCTATAATAATAATAATAATAATAATTACAATATTTATATAGCGCAAAATCTTGATAAAATCAAATCTAAGCGCTGAAACAGACACACACACACGCACGCACGCACACACACGCACGCACGCACACACACGCACACACACACACACACACACACACACACACACACACACACACACACACGGCTATAAATGGGGAGAAAGAATAAAAGCAATGGAAAATTATAGAGAGCAAATTATATACAATTATATATTACAATGTGATTCCCCTCCGAGTGGAGACAGGCTGCAGAGGGGATGAGTGAGGTCAGGATTTTATGCAGAGGAGAAAAGGTGAGTTTTCAGAGCGGACTTGAAGGAGGCAAAAGTAGGTTGCTGACGGACTGAGAGAGGAAGTTTGTTCCAGGAGAGCGGACCAGAAACAGAGAAGGCTCGTGGACCATAGGTATTGAGCTTAGTGCGTGGAAAGCGAAAAGTCAGAGGATCGGAGGCAGAGCGGAGGGTACGTGAGGGAACATAGATCTCAAGTAGGCTTGACAGGTAATCGGGGGCTGCGTTATTGAGGCTTTTGTAGCACATGGTGTCTAGTTTGTACTGTATGCGCTTTGATACAGGAAGCCAGTGAAGTTGTGCCAGGAGAGGAGATATGTGGTCAGCTTTTTTCTTTTTGAGTACAAGGCGTGCAGCATTGTTTTGAATGCGCTGTAGGATGTGAATGGTGGAGGCAGAAAGACCGGACAGGAGTGAATTGCAATAGTCAATGCGAGACATTATGAAGGAGAGAACGAGTTTTGCAGTTGTTTCCACAGAGAGATACTTCCTGATCAGGCTTATACGATGGAGGTGATAGTAGCAAGATCTGGCAGTTTGAGAAACAAAGTTGTTCATGGAGAGGGTAGAGTCAATGCAGACACCAAGGTTTTTAGCTGAATCAGACATTGGGACTGATGTTACATAATGGGAGAGAAAGAGGAGGCAGCTGAGAAAGTTTCTGACGGATGCCAATGAGGATAGCTTCTGTCTTGTCATCATTTAGCTGAAGTATGTTGTATGTCATCCAATTTTTAATGTCCGAGTAACACTCAGTGGTGCTAGTCAGGAGGCGCTGTATATTGTCAGGTGAGTCACTGTCTTGAAGTTGGGTGTCATCAGCATAGAAGTGGTGTTTTATAGAGTGGGAGTTGATGATGGTGGACAGGGGGGAGGTGTAAAGAGTGAAAAGAACAGGTCAGGTATGCAGGTTGAGAGTAAGTGCCATTGATGAGAACAGTTTGTTTTCTGTTTGATAGATATGAAGTGAACCAGGAGAGAGCAATGTCAGAGATGCCAAAAGTATGATGAAGTCTAGAAAGGAGAATACCATGATCAATGGTATCAAAGGCTGCAGACAGATCAAGGAGTGTGAGGAGAGAGATTTTGCCAGTATCAGTTGCAAGGAGGAGATTGTTGAGAATGTGTAGTAGGGCAGTTTCAGTGCTATGGCACTGGCGGTAGGCTGACTGGAAAGGATTGAGGAGATTGTTGGCAGACAGGTGAGAGTTCAGTTGGTTGAGGACAACTTTTTCAAGCAGTTTTGACAAGAAAGAGAGATTAGAGATAGGCCGGTAATTTTTCAGTTCATTTAGGTCTAAATTGTGTTTCTTGAGCAGAGGGTGAGCGATAGCAGACTTGAAAGAATCTGGGACAGTTCCAGTTTGGAGAGAAGTGTTGATGATGTCAGTGATGAATGGGAGGAGCGTAGGGAGACAGTCAGAGTAGAGAGAACCTGGAAGAGGATCCAGTTCGCAGGTTTTGAACGACATGGATCTGATTGTGTTGAGAATTTCTTCTTGTGAGACTGGGGTAAAAGTAGTAAGAGGTGTGCCAGAGAAGGAAGGGTCAGGTGGGCATGGTTGACAGGGTGTCCTGTCAAACCTGTCACGAAGAGTTTGTATTTTGGTGGTGAAATACTTGGAGAATACAGATGGGAGTTCTTCATTTGTGTGTTTTGTTGGGAGAGGTAAATCTTTTCGTGTGCCAAGGAGATGATTCATGGTTGTAAAGAGTTCTTTTGAAGAAGAGGCATTCAGGATTTTGGTTTGGAAATAGCTTGTTTTTTCAGATGCAATGAGGGTGGATACTTTTGTTTTAGAGGCTTGGAAAAGTTGCCTATGTACAATGAGTTTGGATTTGCGCCAGCGGCGCTCTGCTCTGCGGCGGGCACGTTTTGCACAGGCAATCTCATGAGTGAGCCAGGGGGTAGGGGGGCGGTCAGGTAAAAGACGGATTGTGGCTGGAGCATGAGTGTCCAGAAGATGGTGGAGAGTAGTATAGAATTCATCGGCAAGGTTATGTGACTTTTCAGAAAGGAGACGGAAGGCATCAGATGAAAATGTGGAGAGGTCGATAGATTTGAGATTGCGTCGAGTCACTGTGCGCATGGTACGGGAAGGAGGAGGAATGTCAAGAGAACAGAGAATTGCAGAGTGGTCAGATGGAAGGGCTGAAGTTAGACGGATAAAAAGAACTAAGCAGTTGTCAGTAGCTGAATTGTGGTGATCACGAGAAATGGGTCATATTGTGATTGGACAGAGAGTTGATGATATGTCTTGTGTCATAACGGTGAGTGATGTCACCTAGAATGATGAGATTTCCAGGTAAGAGGCAGTAGTAGTCAAAGTAGTTGGTCAAAGTCAGAGAGAAACATGGATGTGGTGAGCTTGTTGGCAGAGGTAGGTGGAGGTCGACAGACACAGGAGAAGGTGATGGGGTGAGGGGTGGATTGGAAGGATACTTCAACGTGCTCGAAAGAAGGATGGGAGAAAGACAGAGACTGCGAGAAAGACAGGCGGGAATGGAGTGAGTCGTTGTAGAGGATGGCGATACCACCACCTTGGGATGAGCGATGGAAAGAAGCAAGCCTGTAACCACTCGGAGTGATTTGCTTGCCTAACATGCAGCTTAACATTCATTACAAAGTATCACATAGGTATAAAGCATTCAGTATTAACACTAATTTCTAACTAACTACATCACTATGAACATACCACCGGTGGATTTAACGCCGATTCCGTCACCACATTTTAACTTCCAATATACAGCTACTCGCGTTTGAATTCAACCGTACGTATACAGAAAAGTACTGACCTTCACACCTGAAAGGTATACGACGACGATGACGACAGAGCTAACACTACAAGATTAAACTACAACACGAAAGCACCTCCACCCCACACCATCATATGAAGATATTTCTCTGAGGTACAACAAGTTGACGAGGACACACGGACAGTTGTGTTCTAAGGCATTAAACCTGACTATAACACTGTTCTGAAACTGAGATAGATCTGACTTTATCTAGTCTTCTCCTAACTCCTGCTAGGAGAGATGAAACAGAAGTGATACAAACTTGGAACATACGGATAACACTACAATTTGTTGTTTTTTATCCAACACTGTTCACATATATATTTTAGCGAAACAAGCTCTGCGCCTTCAACGTGAAGACCGTATTCTACATGAAAACTGCCTTCCACACGAAAACTACCTCCCTATCACAGAATGCTCCTCACGTGAAAATCTTACTTCCCTATCTCGCCAGTCTGCAACATTGCCTTTACATGTCAAATCTTATCCATGAAAGAAATCGCCTCATGCAAAATAACAGCAAATGGCACAACTTTGAGACAGGTTGATAAGTTTAAATATATGGGAACGGTCACCAGATGGCAGATGCACATCAGAAATAGCCAGCAGAATCGGCCAAGCCAAAACAGCAATCAAGAAGATAAAAGCGTTCTAACCAACAAATGCCTATCAATTAACATCAGGAAGAGAGTTCTTGAATGTTATATAGAACCGATACTGTTTTATGGTTGTGAGGCGTGGACAGTCAACACGCAAAGCCAGAACAAAATTGAGGCAACTGAAATGTGGTTCTAAGAAGAATGTTGACAGTTCCATGGACAGCAAAGAAAACAAACCAGACAGTCCTGAAGGAGGCAGACACAAGCAGAGGGTTAATAAAGAAGATTAGAAAAAGACAACATTTATAGGCCATTTTATGAAGAAAGAGAAATTAGAGCACCTGGTCACAAAAGGAAAGCTGGAGGGAAAGAGAACACCAGATAGACCCAGGGAGAAAATACTGGACGGACCTGCAGGGTGGCTGAGGACGGAGAGGGTGGGAGATGTACCTGCAGCGACAAGGGACAGATTTATATGGAGGGCCATGATCGCCAACGCCATGCGGCAGGGCACATGATGATGATGATGTTGATGATGATGATGTTGATGATGATGATGATGATGATGATGATGATGATGATGATGATTGATGATGATGATGATGACTGGTTCCTACGTCTGGTTTGTACAAATGGAATGACCTTCCCTTCTCTCAGTGACAATTATAAACTCTTTCTTCAGTCCTGCCTGAAGACATAGCTTTTTGACTAGCAGTGCTTTCTACCTTCAGCCTATCCCCTTCATCCTATGGTTTGCATGATTTTTGTACCCATAATTTGTTCTTGCCATTGTGAGTGAATGTTTGAGTGAACGATGAGATTGTGCTCTTTGATTTGAGTTACACGTTAAGATTTAGCGCCTTAGAAATATTAGCATTATAAAAAGTAGTAGTAGTAAGCTCTTGATGATGAAACGCCCCCCACATATGTAAGAAAAGAACAAAAGGAGATTATTCCCGAACGTAAGCTGTGTTGATAACAAGGGGAATCACACACACAACACACACAACCACACACACACACACACACACACACACACACACACACACACACACACACACACACACACACACACACACACAAACACGCACAGAGAAAGAGAGAGTGTGTGTGTGTGTGTGTGCGTTGCGTATGCGTGTGCGTGCGTGTGTGTGTGTGTGTGTGTGTGTGTAAAGGAAAAAGAGAGAGAGAGAGAGATGTGTGTGTGTGTGTGTGTGTGTGTGTGTGTGTGTGTGTGTGTGTGTGTGTGTGTGTGTGTGTGTGTGTGTGCGTGCGTGTGTGTGTGTGTGTAAAGGAGAGAGACAGAGACAGAGACAGAGACACACAGAGTGAAAAGCAGAGAAAATGACGTGACAGTCTGACACTTTAATGCCAAAATGAAAGTGCCAAAGAGAAGGAGACAGAAAGAGACGGAAATGGTTTAATTTAACTGTACAGCCACAGACATTAACAATTCGTTGAAAAGCGCCAGCGCTAGTCAAGTGGGTAAACGCTGGACTTCCAGTCACAAGGTCTTGGGTTCAATCCACCTGGACACCTCCGCCTTGTGGGTTGACGGTGGAGATTTTCCCGATTTCCCCGGTCAACATGTGGGCAGACCGCCAGTGACTAAACCTGCTTCATGTTTATAAGCATATAGAATATGGCATTTGTACAATACAGATCCTGGAAGTCATGTTAGTGGCTGGCTCATGGACACCCGAAAAGTCCCAGCAGTGCATGCCCAACAATGATGCCGATGGTGCAACAACAAACACAGTGACAATTGGTCAACTCATCTAATGACTACAGTTCTTCATGCTCAACTAGAAACTGATAATATGTGACGAGCAGTGAGACCAAAAAAACAAAACAAACAGACAAAAATTATTCTGGACAAAAGTACTATTAAAGAAAAATTCATTACACAGCTTAACCCCATGACTCTTGTACTCTATCCACCAACTGCAAAAACTTAACTCTGACTCCTCACCCTATCCACCAGTTCCTGCAAGAAGTCAAAGGGTTAAGTTTTTGCTTTGGTAGCATGGTTGACATTGCTGGATGCTGTTGGACAGGGTGCGGAAGTCAAATGGTTAAAGAACACACATGAACAACAACAACGAGACATTTTCATCGACAATAAAACAAAAATTAAAATAAAACATACATAGCTGATTAACTGGTACCAAATTCACGTTTATTACACGTAGATACAGGACTATAACAACTTTCTGCATCAGGGCTGGACCAAGTAATTAACAGGGGATGGGTTCCAAGTCCTAGGCAGAGGTACAAGGCAGTGGCCAAACTATCATCCAAAAGCGCCGAAGAGAGAGAGAAAGAGAGAGAGAGACAGACAGACAGACAGAGACAGACAGAGACAGAGAAAGACAGACGGACATACAGAAAGACAAACAAACAGAAAGAGAAAATGAGACAGACAAAAAGATAAATAGGGGACAGACAGACAGACAGACAGAAAGAGACAGACAGACATGGATTTAGACCTAGACTTCCAGACGGGCTTCTTCACAAGAAGGTCATTGCCCTTCAAGAATTAGTTACATTACATAATCAGCATGACCATCTGATATCATAACAATCACAAATACAAATACAGGGGAGAGAGACAAAGTTTCAGTTTCAGTTTCAGTTTCGGTTTCTCAAGATGACGTCTCTGCGCTCGGAATGAATTCCATATGCACTAATGTCACAGGTGCCATGTGATGGAGAAGATCCAGAATGATCACGGCACAAACATTAAGTGTGCACATAAACCCATGAGCTGGCCAGGTCCTGAGGTCCTACCTAGATAGTTCCATAACCCTGGGGTCGTAGGGGAGTGAGGTGGCAGAGACCTCAATTTTCCCCTGGGCCAGCACCACGAGGGAGGCGCCCATCCCCTCTCCCTCGCTTCAAATTTTTTTTTTTCTGTCTCAGAGAGACAGAAAGAAACAGACAGATAGACAGGCAGACAGACAGAGGTTGAGACAGAGACCGAGACAGAGAGGTTGACAGGGACAGAAACAAAAAGAAAGAGAGAGAGAGAAGCTCACTCACCAGCTATTTTGACATTCCGAGTCAGTTTCCACTGTTTTCAGAGTCACAGCATGCAGACAGTCAGTGTACGTATAACTTGGGTAACACCACACCACGCGCTGATCACTAGTCACTATAGAAACACCTGTCGCTAACTACAGCCCGCAGTACCAGGCCTGAAGGCTTTCTACTTTTCAAATTCTTTTCAAACTCATCTAAGCATGAACTCAGTGTCTGCGAGCGTTCCCGTGAACTCTGCCTTCCATGCTACAACGGCGTGTTATAGTTCAGAACAGTGCCATCCACACCAGAGTTTTTACGGTGCTACCTTTATAGATGCCACGCGGAATGTTATGGCGGCAGGGTAAGCAGGCCCCATAGCAGCAACACAGAGCGAGCGGAGCCTGTCGCCACGCCTTGTATGCATGCCTGACGATGTCATGAAAAGCGCGCGCAAGGCTTTTTTTTTTTTTTAATCTTTCTTTCTTTTTTTTTTTCTGTTGTTATTCCCCTCCGTCATCATCTCTCACTATCACCAAGGCGTTTATGTAGTTGACGGCTCGTGCAGTTGAGTGGATGCTGGCGCGTGCTTCATTGTCACATGACCTTTTCCCGTTCAGTCAATACAGTTTTGATTAAATGTAGGCCTATTCCTGCCTCTGTTTCTACTTCTCCTCCTGTAACAACAACAACAATAATAATAATTACAGTAATTATATGGCACCAAATCTTGACAATTCAAATCAAAGCGCCCTCCTGCACCAGACACATGTTGCAATCAATGCAGACTAAGTTACAATATACAAAAAAAGGTCTACACAAACTGAGAAAAAGAGGTAGAATTCATTGACGGGAAAAAAGGCGTTTTTTTTTAACTGGATTTAAAAGCAGAAAGGGCAGGTGATAAGCGAAGGGAGAGTGGAATTCATTTACAGGCAGACGGTCCTGAGACAGCAAAAGGACGCTAGCCAACAGTTAATAGTTAACATCTAGGAACCAGAAGGGAAAGAGAATCTGAAGCTGAACGCAAGATGCGAGATGGCGTATAAATATTGATTTTGTCACCAAAAAAAATGATGGAGCAGACAGGTGGATCGATTTGTAACACAAGGTATTTGGCTTATATTCAATTCTGTTTAAAACAGGCAACCAGTGCAGAGACCGAAAAAGAGGACTGATACGATCAAACGTTTTCTTTATGAGGACAAAACGAGCTCCTGTGATTTGCATGCGTTGCAGACAGAGGACCAGAAAGGAGAGCGTTACAGTAATCAAGACGTGACAAAATGAGAGATGTCACAAGCTTAGATGCAGCCTCAGTTGAAATATATCTTCTGATGTAACCGATGCGCTGAATCCGACAGTAACACGACTGGTAGGTCTGGGTCAGAAACTTCTGCATCAAAAGTGTTGTCCAAAGTCACACCCATGTTCTTGACAGAATCAGAGAGAAGGATGACGTTGTCACCCACCTGGATAGTATTCAGTGTGATAGAGGCAAGTTTGTTTTGGTGCCTACGAGTATGGCTTCAGTTTTATCACCATTTAATTATAGTTTATTTTGTTTCATCACGTTTTGGGTATCAACTCCCCACTGACAAACTTTAGCCTCTCATACTGTCCATTGACAAACCTTAGCCTCTCACACTGTCCACTGACAAACGTAGCCTCTCACACTGTCCATTGCCAAACCTCAGCCTCTCACACTCCCCGCTGACAAACCTTAGTCTCTCACGCTGTCCACTGACAAACCTTAGCCTCTCATACTGTCCATTGACAAACTTCAGCCTCTCACACTGTCCATTAACAAATTTCAGCCTCTCACACTCCCCACTGACATACCTTAGCCTCTCACACTGTCCATTAACAAATTTCAGCCTCTCAACCTCCCCACTGACAAACTTTAGCCTCTCACAATGTCAATTGACGAACTTAGCCTCTCACACTGTCCATTGACAAACTTAGCCTCTCACTACCCCCCACTGACAAACTTTAGCCTCTCACACTCCCCAACGACAAACCTTAGCCTCTTCAACCTCTCCACTGACAAATTTTAGCCTCTCACACTGTCCATTCACATACTTCAACCTCTCACAGTGTCCATTGACAAACTTCAACCTCTCACAGTGTCCATTGCCAAACTTAGCCTCTCACACTCCTCACTGACAAACTTTAGCCTTTCACACTGTCCATTGACAAACCTCAGCTTCTCACACTGCCCACTGACACACCTTAGCCTCTCACACTGTCCATTGTGAAACCTTAGCCTCTCACATTGTCCATTGACAAACTTCAGCCTCTTACACTGTCCACTGACAAACTTCAGCCTCTCACACTGTCCACTGACAAACTTCAGCCTCTCACACTGTCCATTGACAAACCTTAGCCTCTCACACTGTCCATTGACAAACTTTAGCCTCTCACACTGTCCATTGACAAACCTTAGCCTCTCACACTGTCCATTGACAAACTTAAGACTCTCACACTGTCCATTCACAAACCTTAGCCTCTCACACTGTCCATTGACAAACTTTAGCCTCTCACACTGTCCACTGACAAACTTCAGCCTCTCACACTGTCCATTGACACACCTTAGCCTCTCACACTGTCCATTGACAAACTTTAGCTTCTCACACTGTCCATTGACAAACCTTAGCCTCTCACACTGTCCATTGACAAACCTTAGCCTCTCACACTGTCCATTGACAAACTTTAGCCTCTCACACTGTCCATTGACAAACCTTAGCCTCTCACACTGTCCATTGACAAACCTTAGCTTCTTACACTGTCCATGACAAACTTCAACCTCTCACACTGTCCATTGACAAACCTTAGCCTCTCACACTATCCATTGACAAACTTTAGCCTCTCACACTGTCCATTGACAAACTTTAGCTTCTCACACTGTCCACTGACAAACTTCAGCCTCTCACACTGTCCATTGACAAACTTTAGCCTCTCACACTGTCCACTGACAAACTTCAGCCTCTCACACTGTCCATTGACAAACTTTAGCCTCTCACACTGTCCATTGACAAACTTTAGCCTCTCACACTGCCCACTGACAAACTTCAGCCTCTCACACTGTCCATTGACAAACTTCAGCCTCTCACACTGTCCATTGACAAACTTTAGCCTCTCACTCTGTCCATTGACAAACTTTAGCCTCTCACACTGTCCACTGACAAACCTTAGACTCTCACACTGTCCATTGACAAACTTTAGCCTCTCACACTGTCCATTCACAAACCTTAGCTTCTCACACTGTCCACTGACAAACTTCAGCCTCTCCCACTGTTCATTAACAAACTTCAGCCTCTCACACTGTCCATTAACAAACTTAGCCTCTCGCACTTCACTGACAAATCTTTAGCCTCTCACACTGTCATTGAAAAATTTCAGCCTCTAAACACTGTCACATTGACAAACTTCAGCCTCTCACACTGTCCATTGACAAACCTTAGCCTCTCACACTGTCCACTGACAAACTTCAGCCTCTCACACTGTCCATTGACACACCTTAGCCTCTCACACTGTCCATTGACAAACCTTAGCTTCTCACACTGTCCATTGACAAACTTAACCTCTCACACTGCCATGACAAACTTTAGCCTCTCACACAGCCCACTGACAAACCTTAGCCTCTCACACTGTCATTAAAATTTCAGCCACTCAGACTGTCCATTGCCAAACCTCACCTCTCAACTGTCCATTGACACACCTTAGCCTCTCACACTGTCCATTGACAAACTTAGCCTCTCAACTGTCCATGCACACAACTCTGCCTCTCACACTGTCCATTAACAAACTTAGCCTCTCACACTGTCCATTGACAAACTTAGCCTCTCACACTGTCCATTGACAAACTTCAGCCTCTCACACTCCCTACTGACAAATTTAGCCTCTCACACTATTCATTGACAATGTTCAGCCTCTCATACTGTTCACTGACAAACTTCAGCCTCTCACACTGTCCATTGACAAACCTTAGCCTCTCACACTGTCCACTGACAAACTTCAGCCTCTCTCACACTGTCCATTGACACACCTTAGCCCTCTACACTGTCCATTGACAAACCTTAGCTTCTCACACTGTCCATTGACAAACTTTAACCTCTCACACTGCCCACTGACAAACTTTAGCCTCTCACACTGCCCACTGACAAACCTTAGCCTCTCACACTGTCCATTAACAAATTTCAGCCTCTCAGACTGTCCATTGCAAACCTCAGCCTCTCAGACTGTCCATTGACACACCTTAGCCTCTCACACTGTCCATTGACAAACTTCAGCCTCTCAGACTGTCCATTGACACACCTTGGCTCTCACATGTCCATTAACAAACTTAGCTCTCACACTGTCCATTGACAAACTTTAGCTCTCACATGTCCATTGACAACTTCAGCTCTCACACTCCTACTGACAAATCTTAGCCTCTCACACTATTCATTGACAAGTTCAGCCTCTTATACTGTTCACTGACAAACTTCAACCTCTCCCCACTGTCCATTGACTAACCTTAGCCTCTCACACTGTCCACTGACAAACTTCAGCCTCTCACACTGTCCACTGACACACCTTAGCCTCTCACACTGTCCATTGACAAACCTTAGCTTCTCACACTGTCCATTGACAAACTTTAGCCTCTCACACTGCCCACTGACAAACTTTAGCCTCTCACACTGCCCACTGACAAACCTTAGCCTCTCACACTGTCCATTAACAAATTTCAGCCTCTCAGACTGTCCATTGCCAAACCTCAGCCTCTCAGACTGTCCATTGACACACCTTAGCCTCTCACACTGTCCATTGACAAACTTTAGCCTCTCAGACTGTCCATTGACACACCTTGGCCTCTCACACTGTCCATTAAGAAACTTAGCCTCTCATACTGTCCATTAACAAACTTAGCCTCTCACACTGTCGATTGACACACCTTGGCCTCTCACACTGTCCATTAACAAACTTCAGCCTCTCACACTGTCTATTGACACACCATGGCCTCTCACACTGTCCATTAACAAACTTCAGCCTCTCACACTGTCCATTAACAAACTTAGCCTCTCATACTGTTCATTGACAAACTTCAGCCTCTCACACTATTCAATGACACACCTTAGCCTCTCACATTGTTTATTGACAAACTTTAGCCTCTCACACTCCCACTACAAACTTCAGCCTCTCACACTGTCCATTGACAAACTTTAGCCTCTCACACTGTCGATTGACACACCTTGGCCTCTCACACTGTTCATTGACAACTTCAGACTCTCACACTGTCCATTGACACACCTTAGCCTTTCACACTGTCGATTGACACACCTTGGCCTCTCACACTGTTCATTGACAACTTCAGACTCTCACACTGTCCATTGACACACCTTAGCCTTTCACACTGTCGATTGACACACCTTGGCCTCTCACACTGTTCATTGACAACTTCAGACTCTCACACTGTCCATTGACACACCTTAGCCTTTCTCACTGTCGATTGACACACCTTGGCCCTCTTACACTGTTCATTGACACACTTCAGACTCTCACACTGTCCATTGACAAACTTTAGCCTCTCACACTGTCGATTGACACACCTTGGCCTCTCACACTGTTCATTGACACACTTCAGACTCTCACACTGTCCATTGACACACCTTAGCCTTTCACACTGTCGATTGACACACCTTGGCCTCTACACTGTTCATTGACAACTTCAGACTCTCACACTGTCCATTGACACACTTAGCCTTTCTCACTGTCGATTGACACACCTTGGCCTCTTACACTGTTCATTGACACACTTCAGACTCTCACAATGTCCATTGACAAACTTCAGCCTCTCACACTCCCCACTGACGAACGTTAGACTCACACTGTTCAATGACAAACTTCAGCCTCTCACATTCCCCACTGACAAACTTTAGCCTCTCACACTGTCCAGTGACAAACTTTAGCCTCTCACACTGTCCATTGACAAACTTTAGCCTCTCACACTACCCACTGACAAATTTTAGCCTCTCACACTGTCCATTGACAAACTTTAGCTTCTCACACTGTCCATTGACAAACTTTAGCTTCTCACACTGTCCATTGACAAACATACCTTTTGCAGTCCCCACTGATAAACTTTAACTCCTCACACTATCCATTCACATACCTCAGCCTCTCACACTCTCTATTGACAAACTTTAGCCTCTCAAACTGTCAACTGACAAACCTTAGCCTCTCACACTGTCCATTCACATACTTCAGCATCTCACACTGCCCATTGACAAACGTTAGCCTCTCACAATGCTAACTGATAAACTTTAGCCTCTCACACTCCATATTGACAACCTTTAGCCTCTCACACTCCATATTGACAACCTTTAGCCTCTCACACTCCATATTAACAACCTTTAGCCTCTCACACTCCATATTAACAACCTTTAGCCTCTCACACTCCATATTAACAACCTTTAGCCTCTCACACTCCATATTGACAACCTTTAGCCTCTCACACTCCATATTAACAACCTGTAGCCTCTCACACTCCATATTAACAACCTTTAGCCTCTCACACTCCATATTGACAACCTTTAGCCTCTCACACTTCATATTAACAACCTTTAGCATCCAAACCATTTCAAACATCTGTTAAAAAAATAAAAAATAAAAAAAACACTTTCATGCCCACAAATCTAGGGAGAGACTGTCGTGAATGGTCAGAAGGGAAAACAAATGCAGAAATTCAGCTACTCATGGAGCAACTAAGTTGCAACTCCAAATATGTAATCATATACACGGATGGCTCAGCCACCAATAACAAATCTGGATTTGGCTTCACTGTCAAACAGAATGGAAACACCAAACATGAAGAAAACGCTCCATATATCACAACCTCCAGTCTGACGATGGAAATTGAGGCAGTCACACATGCACTACAATGGTTAACCGCACTGGATGATGACATGAAAGAAAACTAAGCCTTCGTCCTCACTGACTCGATGAATCAACTTCAAAATGTGCAAAATGGAATAGGGACCCCAGAATAGCACAAAGCAATGAACAGTATCGACCTACAAAATCTCACATGGATCTAGTGCCCTGGACACGCTGGTATTAAAGGAAATGAACGGGCCGATAAACTTGCAGGCAATGCCACTACAACAAAAATTTTCATCTGGGAAAGTCTGAGGCCCTTAGACGCTTTAAATCATACCTTCGTGAACAAAATGTGAGTCATCATACCATCGAACGTCTTACCCAAAAAGGAATAGATAGAGGAAATGGCCGGAAATTTATTCATCATCATCAGGCGCCTTGCCGCATGGCGTTGGCGATCATGGACTTCCATCTGTCTCTATCTCTTGTTGCCCCACGCATCTCCTCAACCCTCCTCGTCTTCAGCCACTTCGCAAGTCCGTCTAGCATTTTCTCCCTGGGTTTACCTGGTGCTCTCTTTCCCTCCAGCTTTCCCGTTGTGACCAGGTGCTCCAAATCCCCCTTCCTCATAAAATGGCCTATAAATGTTGCCTGTCTTTTCCTAATCTTTCTTATGATTGATCTACTTGTGTCTGCCTCCATCAAGACTGTCTCGTTTGTTTTCTTTGCTGTCCATGGAACTCTCAACATTCTTCTTACAAACCACATCTCCGCTGCCTCAATCTTATTCTGGCTTTGCTTGCTACCTGTCCACGCCTCACATCCGTACAACAGTATTGGTTCTATATAACATTCAAAGACTCTTTTTCTGATGTTAATTGATAGGCATTTGTTGGTAAGAATGCTTGTAATCTTCTTGAATGCTGTTTTGGCTTGGCCGATTCTGCCGGCTATTTCCGATGTGCATCTGCCTTCTGATGAAATGACCGTTCCCAGGTATTTGAACTTATTAACCTGTGTCAAGGTTGTGCCATTTGCTGTTATTTTGCATGAGGGAATTTCATGTTTTTTACTGATCATCATGACTTCAGTCTTCCTGCTGTTTAGTTCCAACCCCTTACCTTTACTTTCTATTTCTAGTATATTCACAAGGTTTTGTAGGTCCCTTTCATTTTCTGCAATTAGCACGGTGTCATCTGCGTATCGAATGTTGTTTATCATTTTCCCTCCAACTCTTCTAGGCTTCTCATGATGTTTTCGCTGAAAAGTGAAAACAGATCTGGTGACAAAACACAACCCTGTCTGACTCCTCTTTTGATATTTTGGAAAGAGCTTATATGTTTTCTATTCTCATTGCAGCTGTTTGTTCCCAATACATATTCCTGATTATTCGTAGATCTTTTCCATCAACATTGAGTCTCTCCAGTTGGTTGATCAATTCTTCATGTCTTACCCGATCGAAAGCCTTGGTATAGTCAACAAAGCATAAATCCAAATCCTTATTCATCTCAGTTGACCTCTCTATGATAGTTCTTAGGATGTATATGGCATTAATAGTTCCTTTCCCTTCCACACATCCACACTGTTCTTCTGCTATTTCTCTTTTGATTCTATTCCTTGTCCTGATCATGATTATTCTTAACAGGATTTTTAGTACATGACTCATCAAACTGATTGTGCGATGGAATTCGCATTCTATAGCCCCTGTCTTCTTTGGAAGTGCAATGAAAATTGATTTTGACATATCTTTGTGGATTTTTCCAGTGTCGTAAATTTCATTTAGGAGGACTGTTATTTTTTCACTGCCAAATTCCTTCAGGGCTTCAATCATCTCTGTAGTAATATTGTCTGGTCCTGGGGCTTTTCCTGGTTTTATCTTTTTCAGTGCTGCTCTAACTTCATCTTTCATTATGGGTGGTCCTTCAAAGTTCTTTTTTATAATGTGTTCTTCGTTTCTGTCATCCTCAAAAAGGTCTTTAACGTACTCTTCCCAGACACTAGCAGGCCTGCAGATATGTTGATCTGGTAGATGGTCAAAGTCTCAACCCTTTACCACCACGCAGAGGTACGTAGGTACAATAGAACCCAGAACTCTCTGATTGAAAGTCCGGCGTTTACCCACCTGACCACTGCGTCCGTGAATGCTATGCACAAAGTGCTCTGTCATTAGGGACTGAGATTAATCACACTATATATTTCCTTCCATATCGCCTATGGCTCCCCATCTCATCAGGAATTCAATACAAAGTAATGACCTTCTAAATATCTCTCTCTACCTCGTACATTTCCATCCTTTTGTGTGTCTGTAATTGTGACCGTGTTTTGTATCTGCGCATGACAGGGTTTTTTCCCATGAAAATACTGTTATGTTGAATTTACTTTGTAATCTAATGACTGTGTTTGTTCTTCATTCTTTTCTGTCTCTCCTTCCTTCATTTTTCATTCTCAAGTATATTCCCTGTCCTATTTTGTTTGTTTGTTTGTTTGTTTGTTTGTTTGTTTTGCTTGCTTGTTTGTTTAAAGTGAAAATTTATTTCATATCAACCTAAGGTGTGTGTGTGTGTGTGCGTGCGTGGGGCGCGTGTGTATGTGTGTGTTAGTATGTATGTGTGTATGAATACGTGTGTGGGGTGTGTGTGTGTGTGTGTGTGTGTGTGTGTGTGTGTCTCTGTGTGTGTGTGTGTGTGTTGTGTGTGTGGTGTGTGTGTGTGTGTGTGTGTGTGTGTGTGTGTGTGTGTGTGTGTCTGTGTGTGTGTGTGTGTGTGTGACTGTGTGTGTCTGTGTGTCTGTCTGGGAGAAAAAAATGTATATAAAAATGTGCATTTACAAGTGCTGTGAATATGTACAGTAAGACTGGATGGGAGAGATAAAGTCTGTGCCAGCTGTGTGTGAAAGAGTAGTGTACACAAGGTGAGAACAATAAAATGATGGCGTTGCTTTGGACAGCACTCACGTCCTTCTCTGGCCACTGACCTCGTTTACTGGAGATGAAGTTGACTACAACAACAGGTTGCTTTGTGCTCAAGTCGCAGTCGTCTATTAAGGCTGTAAAGATAACATAGATTGTATTGGTGAGCGGTTTGAGCGTGCGTGCGTGTGTGTGTGTGTGTGTGTGTGTGTGTGTGTGTGGTGTGTGTGTGTGTGTGTGTGGTGTGTGTGTGTGTGTTGTGTGTGTGTGTGTGTGGGGTGTGTGTGTGAGTGTTTGAGTGTGTATGTTGTTGTGTGCGTGTGTGTATGTTTGTGTGTGTT
Source organism: Monoplex corrugatus (assembly GCA_030674185.1). Lineage (NCBI taxonomy): Eukaryota > Metazoa > Mollusca > Gastropoda > Littorinimorpha > Ranellidae > Monoplex > Monoplex corrugatus. Next base: position 86,285,162 of record JAPXFY010000015.1, read on the forward strand.
ACTGTGTGTGTCAACAAAGCATATATACAAATCCTTACTCATCTCAGTTGACCTCTCTATGATAGTTCTTAGGATGTATATGGCATTAATAGTTCCTTTCCCTTCCACAAATCCACACTGTTCTTCTGCTATTTCTCTTTTGATTCTATTCCTTGTCCTGATCATGATTATTCTTAACAGGATTTTTGTTACATGACTCATCAAACTGATTGTGCGATGGAGTTCGCATTCTATAGCCCCTGTATTCTTTGGAAGTGCAATGAAAATTGGTTTTGACATATCTTTGTGGATTTTTCCAGTGTTATAAATTTCATTTAGGAGGACTGTTATTTTTTCTATGCCAAATTCCTCCAGGGCTTCAATCATCTCTGTAGTAATGTTGTCTGGTCCTGGGGCTTTTCCTGGTTTCATTTTTTTCTGTGCCGCTCTAACTTCATCTTTCATTATGGGTGGTCCTTCAAAGTTCTTTTTTATAATGTTTTCTTCGTTTCTGTCATCCTCAAAAAGGTCTTTAATGTACTCTCCCCATCTATCTAATATTTTGTCCTTTTCCATGATGAGCGTGCCATCTTTCGATTTCAAGCACCCAGTTGATGTGCATGTATTTTTCCTGTGGACAATTTCTTCAATTCGTCTGTACATAACCT
>JAPXFY010000015.1:86290808-86308308 GCA_030674185.1 Monoplex corrugatus
ATGTACACGACTTGTACAGTTTCTGACCTTCACAACGGCAAGGTATATGATGACGAAGACGACAAGCTTGGACACACGACGACACTAAAAACCATTTGGGATGTGATTTGAGATATGTCTGAAGTACAACAGGTGACGATAACGCTACACTGCTTGTGACGATAACACTACACTGCTTGTGCGATAACCTACACAGCTTGTGACGATAACGCTAACGCTTGTGCTGACGATAACACAGACACTGCTTTTGACGATAAAACTACACTGCTTGTGACGATAACGCTACACTGCTTGTGACGATAACACTACACTGCTTGTGACGATAACGCTTACACTGCTTGTGAGGATAACACTACACTGCTTGTGACGATAACACTACACTGCTTGTGACGATAACGCTACATTGCTTGTGTCTGACGATAACACTACACTGCTTGTGACGATAACGCTACATTGTTTGTGTCTGACGATAACACTACATTGCTTGTGTCTGACGGTAAACACTACACTGCTTGTGTCTGACGATAACACTACACTGCTTGTGTCTGACGATAACACTACACTGCTTGTGACGATAACACTACACTGCTTGTGACGATAACGCTACATTGCGTGTCTGACGATAAACACTACACTGTGACGATTACACTACACTGCTTGTGACGATAACGCTACACTGCTTGTGTCTGACGATAACCTACATTGCTGTGTCTGACGATAACACTACACTGCTTGTGTCTGACGATAACACTACACTGCTTGTGACGATAACACTACACTGCTTGTGTCTGACGAAAACGCTACACTGCTTGTGTCTGACGATAACGCTACATTGCTTGTGTCTGACGATAACACTACACTGCTTGTGACGATAACACTACACTGCTTGTGTCTGACGATAACACTACACTGCTTGTGTCTGACGATAACACTACACTGCTTGTGACGATAACGCTACATTGCTTGTGTCTGACGATAAACACTACATTGCTTGTGTCTGACGATAACACTACACTGCTTGTGTCTGACGATAACACTACACTGCTTGTGTCTGACGATAACACTACACTGCTTGTGTCTGACGATAACACTACACTGCTTGTGTCTGACGATAACACTACACTGCTTGTGTCTGACGATAACACTACACTGCTTGTGTCTGACGATAACACTACATTGCTTGTGTCTGACGATAACACTACACTGCTTGTGTCTGACGATAACACTACACTGCTTGTGTCTGACGATAACACTACACTGCTTGTGTCCGACGATAACACTACACTGCTTGTGTTTGACGATAACACTACATTGCTTGTGTCTGACGATAACACTACACTGCTTGTCTGACGATAACACTACACTGCTTGTGTCTGACGATAACACTACACTGCTTGTGTATGACGATAACACTACACTGCTTGTGACGATAACACTACACTGCTTGTGCTGATGATAACACTACACATGCTTGTGTCTGACGATAACACTACACTGTGACGATAACACTACACTGCTTGTGACGATAACGCTACACTGCTTGTGTCTGACGATAACGCTACATTGCTTGTGTCTGACGATAACACTACACTGCTTGTGTCTGACGATAACATACACTGCTTGTGACGATAACACTACACTGCTTGTGTCTGACGAAAACGCTACACTGCTTGTGTCGACGATAACGCTACATTGCTTGTGTCTGACGATAACACTACACTGCTTGTGACGATAAAACTACATGCTTGTGTCTGACGATAACACTACACTGCTTGTGTCTGACGATAACACTACACTGCTTGTGACGATAACACTACACTGCTTGTGTCTGACGATAACACTACATTGCTGTGTCTGACGATAACACTACACTGCTTGTGTCTGACGATGACACTACATTGCTGTGTCTGACGATAACGCTACACTGTTGTGTCTGACGATAACACTACACTGCTTGTGACGATAACACTACACTGCTTGTGTCTGACGATAACACTACATTGCTTGTGTCTGACGATAACACTACACTGCTTGTGTCTGACGATGACACTACATTGCTGTGTCTGACGATAACACTACACTGCTTGTGTCTGACGATGACACTACATTGCTTGTGTCTGACGATAACACTACACTGCTTGTGTATGACTAACATACACTGCTTGTGTCTGCGATAACACTACATTGCTTGTGACGATAACACTACACTGCTTGTGTCTGACGACAACCACTTTGCTTGTGACGATAACACTACACTGCTTGTGTTGATGATAACACTACATTGCTTGTGTCTGACGTTAACACTACACTGCTTGTGTCTGACGATAACACTACACTGCTTGTGTCTGATAACACTACACTGCTTGTGTCTGACGTTAACACTACACTGCTTGTGTCTGACGTTAACACTACATTGCTTGTGTCTGACGTTAACACTACACTGCTTGTGTCTGAGATAACACTACACTGCTTGTGTCTGACGTTAACACTACACTGCTTGTGTCTGACGTTAACACTACATTGCTTGTGTCTGACGTTTAACACTACACTGCTTGTGTCTGACGATAACACTACACTGCTTGTGTCTGACGTTAACACTACATTGCTTGTGTCTGACGATAACACTACATGCTTGTGTCTGACGATAACACTACACTGCTTGTGTCTGACGTAACACTACATTGCTTGTGTCTGACGATAACACTACACTGCTTGTGACGATAACACAACACTGCTTGTGTCTGACGATAACACTACACTGCTTGTGTCTGACGATAACACTACATGCTTGTGTCTGACGATAACAACTACATGCTTGTGTCTGACGATGACACTACATTGCTTGTGTCTGACGATAACGCTTGCTTGTGTCTGACGATAACACTACATGCTTGTGTCTGACGATAACACTACACTGCTTGTGACATAACACTACATTGCTTGTGTCTGACGATAACACTACACTGCTTGTGTCTGACGATAACACTACACTGCTTGTGTATGACGATAACACTACACTGCTTGTGTCTGACGATAACACTACATTGCTTGTGGACGATAACACTACATGCTTGTGCGATAACACTACATGCTTGTGACGATAACACTAAAACTGCTTGTGTCTGACGATAACACTACATTGCTTGTGTCTGACGATAACACTACACTGCTTGTGTCTGACGATAACACTACATGCTTGTGTCTGACGATAACACTACATGCTTGTGTCTGACGATAACACTACACTGCTTGTGCTGACGATAACACTCATGCTTGTGTCTGACGATAACACTATACTGCTTGTGTCTGACGATAACACACTACATGCTTGTGTCTGACGATAACACTACACTGCTTGTGTCTGACAACACTACACTGCTTGTGTCTGACGATAACACTACATGCTTGTGTCTGACGATAACACTCACTGCTTTGTGACGATAACGCTTACAATTGCTTGTGACGATAACCTACACTGCTTGTGTCTGACGATAACACTACACTGCTTGTGCTGAGACGGAAATGACTTCCATTGCACTTCCCTAACTCCTACTTGAGAGCTGAAACCGTACAGTGACAAACTTGGAACATACGGACAATGTATGATGGTTTTATATTGTTTTTTCACATGTTGATAATCACAATGGCTTTGCATCCATTTAACCACTACAAACTCTGTCGTGCCACAGCCTTACCTTACACTGCTTTGTGACGTTAACACTACACTGCTTGTGTCTGAATAACACTACACTGCTTGTGTCTGACGATTAACATACACTGCTTGTTCTGACGTTAACACTACATTGCTTGTGTCTGACGATAACACTACACTGCTTGTGTTGACGATAACCTACATGCTTGTTGACGTAACACTACATTGCTTGTGTCTGACGATAACACTACATGCTTGTGACGATAACACACACTGCTTGTGTTGACGATAACACTACACTGCTTGTGTTGACGATAACACTACACTGCTTGTGTGACGATAACACTACATGCTTGTGTCTGACGATAAACTACACTGCTTGTGTCTGACGATAACGCTACATTTGCTTGTGTCTGACGATAACACTACATTGCTTGTGTCTGACGTACTAACACTAACTGCTTGTGTCTGACGATAACACTACACTGCTTGTGTCTGACGATAACACTACATTGCTTGTGTACTGACGATAACACTACACTGCTTGTGACGTATAAACACTACATTGCTGTGTCTGACGATAACACTAACATTGCTTGTGACGATTAACACTACACTGCTTGTTGACGATAAACTACACTGCTTGTGTCTGACGATAACACTACATTGCTTGTGTCTGACGATAACACTACACTGCTGTGTCTGACGATAACACTACAACTTTCTTGTCGACGATAACACTACATTGCTTGTGTCTGACGATAACACTACACTGCTTGTGTCTGACGATAACACTACATTGCTTGTGTCTGACGATAACACTACACTGCTTGTGTCTGACGATAACACTACACTGCTTGTGTCTGACGATAACACTACACTGCTTGTGTCTGACGATAACACTACACTGCTTGTGTCTGACGATAACACTACATTGCTTGTGTCTGACGAACACGTACATCTTGTGACGAAACGCTACATTGCTTGTGACGATAACGCTACACTGCTTGTGTCTGACGATAACACTACACTGCTTGTGGCTGAGACGGAAATGACTTCCATTGCACTTCCCCTAACTCCTACTGGGAGAGCTGAAACCGAAGTGACAAACTTGAACATACGGACAATAGTAGATGGTTTTTTTGTTTTTTTTTCACATGTTGATATCAAATGGCTTGCCATCCATTTAACCAGCAAAACTCTGTCGGCCACAGCCCTGTATCCCTTAACTGCTTTTGATTTATGGATGACAAAAGAAATTCTAGGCTTGATGGAAGAACGGAGGATGGCAAAGGGAAAGGAGGAAAGATACAGGAAGATAAACAAAGAAATCAGGAATAGGTGCAATGAAACTTAGGAAGCTTGGCTAAAAACAAAGTGCAAAGAAATAGAAGATATGTTTATTTGATAATTGGGACTTAAATGCGTGTGTTGGAGAATGGAATTTACCAGACGACGGCGACAATATTTTTGATTGGGAAGGAGAAGGGGACAACACTAGAGTCACTCAATAAAGATATAAATCAATTTGGTAAAATTTTATCCAAGGTAGCAGTATAATAGACTACCATATTGTCTCTCCCTACTTCATAACCAAGTCCAATATTTATTTTGAAATGCACAGATGAGTAGAGTCCCATCATATGACTGTTCACCTTACCATCAACAAAAAACACTCAGTCACAAGACGACAAACACAGCACAACTGAAGACAGTAAAACAGTCATAAGGTGGGACCTCCAAAAATCAGTAGAATATGAAAAGGCAATTTATTCCTCAGATGAAAAGGCAATTTATTCCTCAGAGTCCAAAACTAAACCAGAAGAGGCCTGTAACCTCTTATACTATGACGTTGAATCAGCACTCAGTTTTCAACAACACCCTGATGAAAGCAGGTGAATGTATGAGACAAAAAATATGGCTGAAAAGTAGCCAAGAAAGAGAAACAATTTTTTTAATGGTATGACAGGGAATGCGCTGACAATAAGCGTGCAGCGCGCCGTGCCTCGAATCGTTTTCACAAAACCAACAAATCTGAAGAAAAGTTGGCATACAGACAGAATAGATCACACTACAAGGCTATAAACAAGCAAAAGAAACAAGTACAGAACTGCGATGCATCAAACACTTTTAAATAACAAAAGAAATGGGTCAAATTTTTGGGACACGATACGCAGCGCAAGAAAACGAAAGCAGCCCAAAATAGTAGATGTTTTTTTTGGTTTGTTCACATGTTGATATCAAATGGCTTGCCATCCATTTAACCAGCAAAACTCTGTCGGCCACTTTCAAAATATTCTTGGGAAAAGTCAGGACAGTGTAACTGGCGAACAAAATATCATAGATAATGCTCATACACAATGTAACACACTAACGTATGAATTGTATATCGCCGAGTTAGATGACTCAATGAACAAGAGGTAAAACAGTCTATAAGAAACATTAAGTGTAGTAAAGCTCCTGGGCTTGAAGTTTCCGAGGAATTTATTACATATGCAGGAAATTTCGTTGTACCTTTTCTTAGAAAGCTTTTCAATAGACTGTATAAGTCCAACCTTTTCCCAGAAGACTGATGTAAATCTGTAATAATACATCTGTATAAAAAAAAAGCAGATGAACAAAATCCAGATAACTACCGAGGCAGTTCCTTATTAAGCATCGTACGCAAAAGTCTTCACCTTTATTCTAAGCAAGAGATTGTATACATGGGCAGAGAAGGAGGGCAAGATTAGTGAAGAACAGGCAGGGTTTCGGAAGGGTTTCTCAACTATTAACCATATTTTCACTTAAGTTTCTACAGTAAGAAATGCCTTTGACAGTAGAAATCATTGGAATATTTATGTTGCTTTTATTGATTACAAAAAAACTTTTGATACTGTTGATCGTGACCAATTATGAAACATTCTGTAAAGCTACAAACATCAACTAAAATGACAAATATGCTAAGATCTATGTACAACCTTTTCCCAGAAGACTGATGTGCCAGCCCGACGCCACTTTTCTTCTTCTGCTTCTTCATCTCCTCCACTGCCCCTGCCTTCGACCTCGCTGCTGCGGGCTTCGTCTCCTCCTCTGCCATCTTCGCCTTCGCCTTCTGTCCTGGGGGTGCCGCCTTCGCCTTCTGTCCCGCTGGTGCCGCCTTCGCCTTCTGTCCCGCCGGTGCCGCCTTCGTCTTCTGTCCCGCCGGTGCTGCCTTCTCTTCTGTCCCGCCGGCGCTGCCCTCGTCTTCTGTCCCGCCGGTGCTACCTTTGTCTTCTTCTTCTGTTCCATCGTTGCTGCCTTCGTCTTCTGCCCCGCTGGTGTCGCCTTCGTCTTTTGTCCCGTCGGTGCCGCCTTCGTTGCCACCTCGGCCGCCGCCATATGACTGTGATAAACTTAAACTATGCCTTTTTAACGCTCGGTCAACATGCAAGGATGGCAAAGCCGAAGTCATTGCCGATTTTATCGCAGATGACCACATTGACATTGCTTTTATCACAGAGACATGGTTAACCCCCTTGGTCATGAACCTATACATGCTAGCCTCACTCCGAGTGGTTACAGGCTTGCTTCTTTCCATCGCTCATCTCGAGGTGGCGGTATTGCCATCCTCTACAACGACTCACTCCATTCCCGCCTATCTTTCTCGCAGTCTCTGCCTTTCTCCCATCCTTCTTTCGAGCACGTTGAAGTATCCTTCCAATCCACCCCTCACCCCATCACCTTCTCCTGTGTCTATCGACCTCCACCTAGCTCTGCCAACAAACTCACCACATCCACGTTTCTCTCTGACTTTGACCAACTGCTTGACCACTACTGCCTCTTACCTGGAAATCTCATCATTCTAGGTGACATCAATGTCCACTATGACAACACTCACCGTTATGACACAAGACATATCATCAACTCTCTGTCCAATCACAATATGACTCAACACATTTCTGAACCAACCCATCAAAAAGGTCACATTCTTGACTGGATCATTTCTCGTGATCACCACAATTCAGCTACTGACAACTGCTTAGTTCTTTCTACCCGTCTAACTTCAGCCCTTCCATCTGACCACTCTGCAATTCTCTGTTCTCTTGACATTTCTCCTCCTTCCCGTACCACGCGCACAGTGACTCGACGCAATCTCAAATCTATCGACCTCTCCACATTTTCATCTGATGCCTCCCGTCTCCTTTCTGAAAAGTCACATAACCTTGCCGATGAATTCTATACTACTCTCCACCATCTTCTGGACACTCATGCTCCAGCCACAACCCGTCTTTTACCTGACCACCCCCCTACCCCCTGGCTCACTCATGAGATTGCCTGTGCAAAACGTGCCCGCCGCAGAGCAGAGCGCCGCTGGCACAAATCCAAACTCACTGTACACAGGCAACTTTTCCAAGCCTCTAAAACAAAAGTATCCACCCTCATTGCATCTGCAAAAACAAGCTATTTCCAAACCAAAATCCTGAATGCCTCTTCTTCAAAAGAACTCTTTACAACCATGAATCATCTCCTTGGCACACGAAAAGACTTACCTCTCCCAACAAAGCATACAAATGAAGAACTCCCATCTGTATTCTCCAAGTATTTCACCACCAAAATACAAACTCTTCGTGACAGGCTTGACAGGACACCCTGTGAACCATGCCCACCTGACCCTTCCTTCTCTGGCACACCTCTCACTACTTTTACCCCAGTCTCACAAGAAGAAATTTTCAACACAATCAGATCCATGTCGTTCAAAACCTGCAAACTGGATCCTCTTCCAGGTTCTCTCTACTCCGACTGTCTCCCTACTGTCCTCCCATTCATCACTGACATCAACACTTCTTTTCAAACTGGAACTATCCCAGATTCTTTCAAGTCTGCTATTGTTCACCCTTTCCTCAAGAAACACAATTTAGACCCAAATGAACTGAAAAAATTACAGGCCTATCTCTAATCTCTCTTTCTTGTCAAAACTCCTTGAAAAGGTCGTCCTCAACCAGCTGAACTCTCATCTGTCTGCCAACAATCTCCTCAATCCTTTCCAGTCAGCCTACCGCCAGTGCCATAGCACTGAAACTGCCCTACTACACATTCTCAACAATCTCCTCCTTGCAACTGATACTGGCAAAGTCTCTCTCCTCACACTCCTTGATCTGTCTGCAGCCTTCAATACCATTGACCATGGTATTCTCCTTTCTAGACTTCATCATACTTTTGGCATCTCTGACATTGCTCTCTCCTTTTTCACTTCGTATTTATCAAACAGAAAACAAACTGTTCTCATCAATGGCACTTACTCTCAACCTGCATACCTGACCTGTGGTGTTCCACAAGGATCTGTCCTTGGCCCTGTTCTTTTCACTCTTTATACCTCCCCCCTGTTCACCATCATCAACTCCCACTCTATAAAACACCACTTCTATGCTGATGACACCCAACTTCAAGACAGTGACTCACCTGATAATATACAGCGCCTCTTGACTTGCACCACTGAGTGTTACTCGGACATTAAGAACTGGATGACGTTCAACAAACTTCAGCTTAATGACGACAAGACAGAAGCTATCCTCATTGGCACCCATCAGAAACTTTCCCAGCTGCCTCCTCTTTCTCTCCCATTATGTAACACAGTCCCAATTTCTGATTCAGCTAAAAACCTTGGTGTCTGCATTGACTCTACCCTGTCCATGAACAACTTTGTTTCTCAAACTGCCAGATCTTGCTACTATCATCTCCATCGTATAAGCCTGATCAGGAAGTATCTCTCTGTCGAAACAACTGCAAAACTCGTTCTCTCCTTCATAATGTCTCGCATTGACTATTGCAATTCACTCCTGTCTGGTTTTCCTGCCTCCACCATTCACATCCTACAGCGCATTCAAAACAATGCTGTACGCCTTGTACTCAAAAAGAAAAAGGCTGACCACATATCTCCTCTCCTGGCACAACTTCACTGGCTCCCTGTATCAAAGCGCATACAGTACAAACTAGACACCATGTGCTACAAAAGCCTCAATAACGCAGCCCCCGATTACCTGTCAAGCCTACTTGAGATCTATGTTCCCTCACGTACCCTCCGCTCTGCCTCCGATCCTCTGACTTTTCGCTTTCCACGCACTAAGCTCAATACCTATGGTCCACGAGCCTTCTCTGTTTCTGGTCCACTCTCCTGGAACAAACTTCCTCTCTCAGTCCGTCAGCAACCTACTTTTGCCTCCTTCAAGTCCGCTCTGAAAACTCACCTTTTCTCCTCTGCATAAAATCCTAACCTCACTCAACCCCCCTCTGCAGCCTGTCTCCGCTCGGAGGGGAATCACTTTGTTTTAATATATAATTGTATATGATGTGCTCTCTGTGGTTTTCCATTGGTTTTATTCTTGCTTTTATTGCTTTTATTCTTTCTCCCCATTTGTGGCCATGCGTGTGTGTGTGTGTGTGTGTGTGTGTGTGTGTGTGTGTGTGTGTGTGTGTGTGTGCGTGCGTGCGTGCGTGTGTGTGCGTGCGTGCGTGCGTGCGTGCGTGTGTGCCTTTTCGGCGCTTGGATTTGGTTTTTGTAGAGATTTTGCGCTATATAAATATTGTAATTATTATGTATGCATGTACGTACGTATGTGTATGTATGTATGTATACGCTTAGATTTATGTATGTATGTATGTATGCATGTATATGCTCAGCTTAGATTTATGTATGTAACACGGCTGTGCAAAACTGGCCAAATCGTTCTCTTTAGTTTATCTGCTGACGGCAGCTGTAGGCCTTCAAAGCCTGGCATTCCAGAGTGGGGGAAGGGTGTGGATGCGGGGTCGAGACCGGGTCACGGCAGTAGCTGCGGATAAATCCCTTCTTTGTCTGTATTAAAACTTGATCATTTTACCCTATCTTCTCCAGTCTGTAGACACGGAACCTAAGATTTCTGGATGTTGATTTTTTTGTGATTTACAAGTTTGTTCTAAGTGCCTGCGTTACAACTAAGAATCAGAATTTGTACCATTGACTGAAGTTTGTAATCTACAAATTTTTGCAGTGACTATGTGTTCAGCTGCTGTGCTTTTTTTGTTAAAACGTGTATTCTTCACGTGTTGAAACTTCTAGTTCCGCTGATACCGAGTTTTTGTCCCCCCCCCCCTATTTTTTTTTTCTTTTTTTCTTTTCGTTTTCTCATCCTTTTGTTCTCGTTTTATTGTATTTTTTTGTATTTTTTTATTTGCGTTGACTTGGAGACTGGTTTCCAAATATATATGTGATGCTGAAGTGTTGAGGTGTATGAAGTTAAGTGAAAGTTTAAGGATAAGTTACTCACTATAATCTGCTTTGAACATCACATCATTCAGTCTTGTACTCAGAGCACTGTTGTGAGAGAACTGAACAGTTTTGTTGTTTCCTTACTTATTAGTGTTAAGTGTTGTGCGTAGAATTGAACAATGGCTGTTGTTTATGAACACACTGCGTTTTTGCACAATGAGAGACTTCAGTCTTTGTGTCGAGTATGTGGTGGGCGTTCCAGCAAAAAAACAAAGCCCAGGGCTCCCATTCTCTGTCAGTATGTGACATCAGAACTTCGTGAGTTCTTTGAAATAGATATTTCGTGCGACAGTCCAGATATTCACTCTAGCACTCTGTGCTCAAAGTGCTATGCACGGCTGAGAAAATTGAAGATGTTGTCTGTTCCATCGAAAACGTTATTGAAAACCAGTCTGTCTGATGTGGAGAAGGCGGCACCGATGTGGGTTAACTTTGATGCAGCCTTGTCTGTTCACCAGTGTTCCGTTTGTTCCGTGTTTGTCAGTCAATCAAAGGGAGGAAGGCCAGCCAAAAGAAAGAGAAGCTCACAACAGCCACAACAGAGCAGTTCCATTGATGGCCATGATATGGACATGTAATCCGACGACAATAACTCAATCTTTCTCCCCACTGACACTTCCACTCCCAGGAAGAGCTCCTTCCATGGTCCAGTCGGTGCGACACAAGCATCTTTCAGTGACATTCAAACCTCTCCCATCGCACAAAAAAGCAACACAACAGACACTTGCATACAAACAACACCCCAAAAAGCCAAGTCAGTGGTGCAAACTGTTGACAGCACAACCTCTCCTATTGTCAAGTCTGTAGTTCGTCATGTCAGTGAACTGAGTGGTCCTCTCAGCAGAGATGAAGAACAATACCTAACAGCACTTACACGCATTAAAATAGCAGAGTCTGATGACAAATCAACCACCAGACTAAAAACAAAAGGCCAGCCTATCATCATGAGAAAAGTAGTAAAACCACGGAAGCCATCAGTTGTGGCCGGACTGGCACTTAAAAAGAAAAGAGCAAGACAGGTAGACAGGTTTCGACTTGGTGTATCAGGATCCTCACCAGACGACACAGTGCAACAGCAAGCAAGCAGAACTGAAGAAGACAACGAAAACATACCAACAAAGAGTTCTACAGGCTGCAGGATTTAACAGACCCTCAGTTACTTGCGAAGCAAGGGCTGGCATGGAGAACAGGTCTTGGCCTCAGCTGGAGCAAGCAGAGAAAGCAACGCCAGTTTGTCAGAAGTCTGGGCATTAAACTGGAAAGTGAAAAGGCCGAAAGGCGTCTTCAGAGAAAAATAATGTGCAGTGATATTAAAATCCAACACATGAGACTGGAGTCAGCAGATAGTCCAAGTCAAGACAGCATGCCAGTTGGACTCTGTGGGAGTGATGATCTGCCAGCCTTTGTCAGAAATATTCTTGACGAGTGTGACCAAGAAAACCTGCTGACCTGGCATGATGATTCCATCCCAGAAAACGAGGTGTGGGTGAAGATCGGCGGAGACCATGGGGGTGGCAGCTTTAAGCTCATGCTACAGGTGGCCAACGTGAAGGAGCCAAACTCAAAACAAAACACCATCTTGCTGGAGCTGGCCAACTGTAAGGACAACCACAACAACCTGAAAAAACTGCTTCGACCGTACAAACGACAGGTTGCAAATCTACAGCAGGCAGAATGGAAAGGGAAACAAATCCGAGTTTTTCTGTTCGGAGACTACGAATTTCTCACGAAAATCTACGGCCTGTCCGGTGCACAGTCACTCCACCCCTGTCTATGGTGCACCACATCAAAGAGGTACCTTCAGAAAAGTCAGGCTGAGCAGCCCGTGGCTTCAAAGAGAAGCCTGAAGAGCATCAAACGTGACAGACGGCGGTTCAGAATCCACGGCGGTAATGACAAGAAAAAAGCCAAGTCATTTAACAATGTGATACACACCCCACTGTTTGATGTTCCACTCAGCCAGGTTGCCCCACCCTATCTCCATATTCTTCTTTGTGTGGCGAAAAAGCACCATGATCTCCTGGAGGAGGACTGTCATCGTCTTGACAAACATATAGCAGCGTGGTTTGGCAGAGGATAGAGAGAAAATATATGAAAATATGTCACCTTTTGGGAAATATGTCAACAACATGCAAAAATTAAAAACAGGAATCATCAATAAGGAGAGGGAGCTGGACAGGCTGGGGACAGAATTAGCTTTTTATGACCTTTCTGCACAGACTGGCGAGGGTGATGCAGCTTTGATCGACGGCAGAAAGAGGAGGAGTACAACGAACTCCTACAGGACAGAGAAGAAGAAGAAGAAGAATGTAGAAGACAGCCACTGGCATTTCGCTTAGGACCTGTAACATCTAATCTAGACATTACACTGAGGGAAAACAAAATTACAGTGCAGGCCTACCATGGACGTAGTTTTGTTGGCAACCACTGCCACAAATATCTTCAGCCAAGCGTGACTGAGAACATATGCCAGTCAGTCGCCCACATCACAGACACACTGACGTCTGATACGACCATCAAGAAACAAGCTGTTGATATTGGGAAGAAATACTACAGGCTGAATTATCTGTACCACCGCATTCACAGGAAAATTTCACACACAAAACCAGTAACAGAAGTGGACATCAAGGAAACTGAACAATACATTAGTGACTATATGGATTATTTCAGACAACACTTCCCCAAAACTAAGATAATCCCCAAGCAGCACATTCTGGAACACCACTGCCTGGAGTTCATGAAAACCTGGCACTTTGGCTTGGGACTGCATGGTGAACAGGGTGGAGAAGAGACACACGCCTTCGTCAACGAACTGAAAGTGAGAGTTCGAGGTGTCAACAGAGCAGAGGACAAGGTGCGCGTGCTGTTGAAGGAACACATGACAGTTGTGTCTCCTCTCCTCCGTGCAGCCATGCCCTTTAACGCACCGACAAAGGGCACCAAGAAATAGTATAATGCCAGTTGTAATCACACTTTTTTAAAATACCAATTTGTTCAAGGAATATTACAGTGTATAGCAGTGACGTTAGGTCCAGAGTCAGCTAGGATAAGAGCTGTGCGTTTGAGTGTCTGGTGAAAAAAAGAGTGTAATAAAGGAACAAATGTTGTGAATGTAGACACGTTTTAGACCAGGCAACACTATGCCAGGAACAGTGAGTTTTGAATAAAAATGTGCAGAAGGTCCAGACTGACGGTTTTATGGTGTGTTTTTTTTTTTCATTTTATGCATTTCTCCTGCGATTTAACAGGTGCTAACAGAATTTTCAAAATTTTGATTTCCATGGATTCTTTTTAACAACACTACAGCTGCAATGAAAGGATTTTCTTTTATGGAGGAAACACAAGGATTGACTCGACCGTTGAAACAGACAGGGAAAAACACACTGAAATTGTTTTGCAGTCTTGAGACAGCTTTTGTAGTTCTTGTAGCTTTATTTTTTCGACACAGTTGGCTAATGATAAATACAATAGTGAACAATAGTTCAGTGGCTGGATGTGTTGTCTGTTTATCCGAGAAATTGACTGACATGTGCAGTTGAGTGTACACTATTCCTTACTGTGTTAAAAGTTCAACCTGCATTCAACACGCACCCAGAAGTGTGTGATGACCAACCTCTTGACCCCAATTCAGTGGAGTAATTAAAACGCGCGCCTCTCCTCCCAGGTTCAGGTCGAAATCTTTCAAGTAAGTGGAGGTGCACGCTGGCATGTTGTAGTTTGTGTGGCATGTTGTTCTGTGTGCATGGAAACTGTCAGGACTGCATTAACGGCGGTTTAAAACAGCAAAAATTTGTGAAATCGGAAATTAACCGTCTCCGTGCTTGTGATTGTGCATGTATTTGAACTAACACTGCAGTCTGCTTTTCCAGTCAAACATATTCGTGTTTGGTGTCATTTTAAAGCTCGTGGTTCTGGCCATCCAGCTATCTACAATACACTCTTGTTTGGCTAAAGCGCTTTAAAAACATATGGCATTTAAAGTCATACCCATTTCCCCCAGTTAAACGCCAGATGTCAGCTATGGCTGCTGACAGGCCAGATATAAACAGTCTGCCCAGGGAAGGCAGGCATCATGGTCGGGTCACGCATAGGTCAGCGCACTCAGCTCAGCAACTAAAGGGAAGGGTTGGAACAGCAGTGGTAAGTATGTATGCATGTATGTATGCATGTATACGCTCATATGTATGTAGGTATGTATGCATATATACGCTCAGCGCTTAGATTTGATTTTATCAAGATTTTGCGCTATATAAATAAAATATATTATTATTATTATTATTAAATCATGCGTAAGATGGGGAGCTCAAGTTTGATATTTCTTCCATTATCCAAATAGAGCAAAGCAAGGATGTCTGTTAAATCCGCTGAATTTTTCACTTCTAATATGTGAGGTAGCTGATTTCGTTAAAAAGCACGGAAAAATGGCATCCAGATGGTTCCCAGTCTCGATGAAATTTTCTTACTATTAATTGCTGATGACATTGCACTCATATCATCTGTGCTGTAAGGATTCCAAAATCAAATAGTCTCCATAAAGCACCAAACTCCCTTGGCCTCATGGTAAACTTAAATAAAACTAAAATTATTATAAGCTACGCACAAAAAGTTAAGGATCACTATGAGAAAACAGGTGCGTAATAAACTCAGTTCGCTACTGTTATTTATTTCTCAGTCCAGCCAAATTGTTATGAATTCTTGTTCAGCTGTAAGTGGGCGATGTTGTGTTAGTGCGAAAATTGCACGGGATTCTCTACTACTGAGCTTGGCCGCAAACGGAAAAGCGGAAACTTGCGAAAAAGGACCTTGTTTTGGACCGTTCTGCCTGAACACATTGCACAAGCCAGATGGAAAAACCATTATGCACGTGCAAGCACTGCTGTTTATGTGTGAGATGCTATCTCTTGCTTGGCTTTATAAGAAGACATTCCACCAGGAGTAGGCCTGATCTGACAATGCCTCCACGACGAAAATTGAGCGAGTTTGAGAGGGGACGAGCTGTTGCATGGTTCCAAGATGGTGTTCCCAAGCGAGAAGTGGCCAAGCGACTTCAGGTGTCCATCTCGGTCATTGTCAGACTGATTCAACGCTTCACAGCCACTGGGAGAGTCCATGAAAGACGCAGATCTGGTCGACCGAAGAAGACAAACCCACGTGAAGATCGTCTCATTGAACGACAAGCCCTGCAGACAAGAACAGCCTCTTCCAGCATCATTCGAAGGCAGCTGAGGGTGGCTACTAACATCAACATCAGCCAGCAGACCATACGGAACCGCCTTCATGGGTTTAACCTCCGTTCTCGTCGCCCAGCTGTACGGCCACGCTTAACTCCAGCCCATAGGGCAGCACGCCGCGCCTTCTGCAGACGTCACGTGAGGTGGACACGTCAGCAATGGTCCCAGGTCCTGTTCAGTGATGAATCACGCTTCACCATGAACCACAACGACGGCCGACTGAGGGTCTGGAGGCGCCCAGGGCAACGCTTTATTGACACCACTGTCCAAGAAAAGGTGGCCTTTGGTGGAGGTTCTGTAATGGTCTGGGGGGCCTTCAGCCTTCACCACAGAACACCCTTGTATCATGTACAGGGTAACCTGACTGGCCTCCGATACCGGGATGAGATCCTTCGACCGCTGGCTGTGCCTACACTGCAGCAGATGGGACCGACGGCTGTCTACCAGGATGACAACGCTCGCCCCCACAGGGCAAGGGTGGTCAACGACTTCCTGCAGCAGTCTGGAGTCAACAGAATGGAGTGGCCAGCATGCAGTCCCGATCTCACCCGATTGAGAACCTCTGGGATGAGCTGGATCGCAAAGTGAGGAGCAACCACCCCCCTCCCAGGGATGCCCAACACCTCTACCAGATGCTGCAGGCTGAGTGGCAGGCGCTTCCACAGAGGATCTTCACCAACCTGGTCAACTCGATGAGGACTCGCTGCGTCGAGTGCCAGAACAGCCATGGCGGTTACACGCATTACTGAACTTTTGGGAGCATCAGAATGCCCTGTCTTGTGATTTCAATGACTTTGGGAAATCAAATTTCGATACGTACCCACTTTGATCAAATGTACACACCAAACGATTGCTCGAAATTGAAGGCAATTGTGTATCGTTATCACTAAAGCATGGAATTAAATGTTTGCCAAACTTCAACGCATCGGCTTTCTTATTTTGAAAGTTATGAATTTTTGTGCAAGTGATCCTTAACTTTTTGTGCATAGTGTATAAAAAGGAGGGCATATTGCAGCTACAGAGAAATGGTTCTTTGAAAATAATGAAACTGAAATAGTAAATCGTTACAAGTATTTGGGATTCACACTCACAACAAAACTGTCCTTTAACATTACTTGTGATGAATTTTCCAGCTAAACAAAAAGCAAAATCTTAGATTTGATGAAAACCATATGGTCCCTTGGCTCTGGAGAAACCTGGAGATATCCTTTATACATTGACTGTATCATTGCAACTTATTGATTTGCCTGCATTAAAATCACCAAAACAGGCTTATATCATGCTTTTAAATAGTCACACCAAACATGAAGAAAACGCTTCATATGATATCACAACCTCCAGTCTGACAAT